>JAQLOL010000014.1:9768047-9802551 GCA_029783665.1 Naso thynnoides
AACTCAAGACAGGGATTTGCGTTTTGCGATTAATTAATAAAGGCAAAGTCACGCTGTTCCTTCAAATATTTTTTATAAATAACAAAAAAGAATTAATACTGCAACCTAAAAAGAAACGTCTCAGGGCTATTTTAAAGGGTGCACATTTAAATGAGTTACATGGCTTAAAGTCTGTAAAACATATTCCTGAGGTAAGACGAGGTCAGTTACGTGTGAGCTGCATATGAAGTGAGAAGTAGGACAACCATTAACAAGAAAAGGCGTTTTTAGTTTACCCGCTTACGAACAGGGTAAGAGTGCGGAAGCGCAGGTCGCGAAGAGGGGAACCTGAACCGGGGAAGCTGAAGCGGGGGAACTGAAGTGGGTAAGAGGAGGACTGACGTGGGTAAGAGGAGGACTGAAGTGGGTAAGAGGGGGATTGAAGCGGGTAAGAGGGGGACTGAAACGGGGACAATGGCGGCGGGGCCTAGTGTCTCTATGCAGAGCGGCAGCCCTGCTAGAGAACTTTCTCTGTCGGTACAGCAAGGAGGGAATCAGACACATGGAGATCGGATCAAACCTGAAGAGGCAACAGGTAAAAACATGCTGCTTTAATCTAGTTTGGTTGAGGGGTAGCTGTTTGTGTTATTATACGTTTCTGATCTGCTGTGCGAAGCGAGCTAGCGAGTGCTAACAGCTAACTTAGCCGGCTTTGTGGCGTTAACAAGTTCTTGTAATGGATGTTTTGGCACGATAATTGAGCACATTTAAACCTTTATATGTAAATTTATTCATATTTACTCGTAAAACAGAAGTAATGTTGGATGGCAAAGGGTGGAGTGTTGTGTGTAGATCAGTACTGTAGCAGCTAGCTTAGATCATAACTGTGACTTAATGAGCCAGTTGCTAACGGCAGCATCTTGCTAACATCAACTTTGTTGAAACATAAGCTAACGTTAACGGAAACATTAGGAGCCTCACAAAGGTCTTTAAAAGTAATTTTCTGGTACCACACAAGGTTTTCTTCTTTGTACCAGCACTAATGAATAAAATGAAGTCGGTCTGCATAACATTTAACGTTAGCCATTTGTGATAAAAAGCTGTTGCACTGTAGTAATGTTAGCTCATTATGACAGATAGCGCTACATCGGCTTTCGTTTTGTTGACATCCTAAGTTAAGTCATTTTGACTCAACTGTCAGTCGGATGTATGACTGATTTGCCAGTTTTTCGGGATTTAATGAGACTTATGTGTATTTGCTTTTTTGTTGTAGTAATAGTACATCCTACCGATGTCTACTGCAGTAGCTAATCATGCTTTTTCGAATATGCAAGATAGATATTAACATCAGTTGTATTGTCTGTGGGGAACTTGGAGAAACGCTGGTGCATTTGTCTTGGTTTATTATGTAAACTGTCGCGATTATTGCTGATCATATGTCACTTAATGTTGCAGAAGTATGTAGATTGGGTTGATTTAATATGACAGAGATTCCTGCCCCCTGTTCTACCATTACCTCGTGATTTTGACCCATTTCTATCATATTAAGTAAATAATATCAGATGATCTCATTGCCGGTCTATAAGGCACACATAGCTGAAAGTAGAAAATGAAAATGAAAATGCAGTCCAATACACAGTCCTTAAATAAATCTTACCTTCATGGGGTTTTGATTAAAGTGTTTAATTGTTCTCGAATAAGATATTTGTGTTGCACTGGCAAAGTGCATTTTGTCTATTGGTAGATGCACTAACTAAAACAAAAGATACATCGTCATACTCAGCATGTTGGTAGTTTGCTGTAGTTGTGATAAGTTTTCTCTCAGTTTTGGCATAGAGGGTTGCTGTCATGTAATTATGGTTAAGTTGTTATAGCATAGGTAGATCATCCAAGTGTTGGAAAGATGTTTGAAACTCGTGGATGTCACATGTGTTCATTTATAGTTTTCTTGACCTCTTGTTTGGGTTGCACTTTGCTGTACATGTGTTAATAGGCAAAGTGAATTGATTATGCCTGCAAATTAGCATTTAGTCGTGCACACAGATAACTCGCCATAAAAACTTAACTAAGTTTTCTTGAAATGGACTGAATACAGGTGGATCAAATGTGTATAACCTGCATTTATGTTCAACTGCTATCTAAGGTAGCCTATACTGCATCTTTTTTCAGAGGCGGAGAAGCAGAGTCGCATGGCTGCTTTGCTGGAGAGGCTTCATGCCAAACACAGTGCTCAACGGCCATGGCAGGAGACCTGCAAGGTTGTGCGTCAGGCCATGGTAAGACAGATACATCTTTCTATGAGCCAAAATAATCTGAATTTACAAAGCTCCTATTTAAACCTGTGACAGGTTCAAACATTAAAGATTGCCTGCATGGCTGTAACAAGTAGATGCTGGCCTGGTGAAGCTTTGACGCACCAAACAGACTGGAAGCCTCTCAGTTAGTATGGTCAAACCTGAACATATTGTGCAAAATTTAACAAACAGCATGAAGGGAAGGGAAAAAAATGTCTGCTGGTTTTCAAGAGCAAGCTGCTAAAGGTAGATGTCTTTCTACATTGTTAAATTGTGAAAAGGCAGCAATCATTACTTCATGAAGAGGAGCCACTCATACATTCTCACGACAACATTAGTGAAAGTCAGTACCACATAATCAGTCATATTGAACTGCACAAAGTTGCAGAATCTATTCATGACAAAATAGGAATATTCAAAAAATGCAGTTTTCGCCTTTAATAAAAATAAATAAATGGATTTGATCTCTGAGTCCTGTAATGGTTAATACAGTGACAGGTAGTGTAGTTTGGTCACAAAAAAGGTTGTGGTCTTTCCTTGTAGCAAAAATAATGTATCAGTTCTCTTCCTTCTCAAGTGAATAATCACATCGGAACTCGCAAATCTTTAAGACCTTCAAAATGGCATGAACACACATATCCTTAAAGATTCTGTAGACTTCCATCTTGTAAAAGTGTATTTGAAAGTGACTAATTAGATCATAGTAGAGAACACATGGGGAAATCTCACCATAATCTGTTCTTGGTACATTTATAGCAATTAATCGCTTAATTGCACAAACAAGTTTTTTTCTTAAATAACTAATCTGCTGGGCCAGCTAAACTATAAGTGTCTGACCTATCCCGCTGACTAAGCTTGAGAAAATAAATAAATATGCCAAATCCTGTTGATGAAGCACTTCTATCCTTTCCTTAAATATTATCTAATATCTGTTTTTTTTCACACTTTGTTTCAGGAGAAACGTGGTGTGATGAACGCTGCGGGTCATCAACTCCTGCTCACCTGCTTGGAGACTCTGCAGAGAGCCCTGAAAGGTGAGACTGTCTACTTAAATGGCAGGAACACAAGGGACAGCAGTGAACATGTTCACTCGGAATGTGTTACTTTCCTTCATTACAGAGAGGAACATATCTTTAGTTTGTAAATACATTTTGTTATGTACTCTGCTATAAATCAAGAGCTTTATGACATGGTCTCCATGTGTGATTGTAAAACTTGCCTTTCTTCTCCCACTTCTTTTCAGTCTCATCCCTGCCCTCCATGACGGATCGTCTAGAATCCATTGCTCGCCAAAACATGTGAGTTCTTCCCCTTTTGCTCATGTTTTCTTTCCTGGTCTCACCAAACTATGGCAGGAACAAAAGGTACAGGACCCTCAGAACAGAAAATGGAGGCTGGTGGAGGATTAAATGTGTTCAGGTTGATGATTTGAGGATTTTTTTTTTGGTCATGTATTCAGCTGAAAGTGAGATTGATACGCATACCACACTGAGGTCCCTAAATGGCTGCGTTAGTTACCCTTAAAACATTGCAGGTTGCTATTATTACTTGTACAGTTTTCCTTGCAGTTAACCATTGTGAGCTCAGTCATTATTACTTCATTGTTAGGTTTTGAAAAACATTTTTAAAGTTAAACAGATAACTCTATCTCTGTCATTTCCTGTGTTTTTAAAATTTTTTGTTTGTGTTTTTTTTTAAACAGGCTGGGCTCTCACCTCAGCCCATCAGGGACTGAATGTTACATCACATCAGACATGTTTTATGTGGAGGTGCAGCTGGACACTGCTGGCCAGTTAGTGGATGTCAAGGTGGCTCATCAAGGAGAAAACCCTACGGTGAGTTTCCTGTAACTTTCATGTGGCTGTCTAAAGCTGAGAGTAAGATTTAAGAGATATACAGGTCAAGCTGGTCATGGTTTATTTCTAATTCTTTGCTCTACCACACCACAATTTATGAATTTCTTCTAATGGCTCTGTCAGAGCAGCTTACTACCTTTTACTCCATAAATTAATAACATTCATGCACCTTGATAAAGAAAATGTCTAATATTTTTGTTATTATGTTGCTCACAGAGTTGTCCTGAGCTTATTCAGCATCTAAGGTGAGTAAAAACTACACACTCACACTCCCATTATAAGCAGAACAAGCCATAGAGAAGGATTTTTGTATGCTATGTGGAATGATGCAGGCACCTTTGTCAACTATGTGTAATATCTGAAAATGATCTTAACAGCCTCCTTTCCTACTTTACAGAGAGAAAAACTTTGAAGAGTTTTCCAAACACCTGAAGGGATTGGTTGAGCTATACAAACTCCCTGGGGACAAGTGAGTAGACTTGATAATGAAAAATGGAAGATTCCTCTCCATTACTGTTTGATAAAATAATCCCAGCAGCTCGGATTGAAGACAGTTGTTGATACATCACATGTCTTTATGATTATTGTTTCATGTCATTGATATCTAATTGTATTACTTTGTTTTTGTGTTCCAGTAAACTCAAAACCAAGATGTATATAGCACTGCAGTCTTTGGAGCTTGATCTCACTAAGATGATGCACATGTTTAGGTAAGGTCTCATAATCTGTTGATGTTATCTTGAACATCATGTGTAATATCTTTGAGCTACCAGTGTTTAGTAAATGCTGGGGACCATGATATCAGGCTTTGGGCTGATGAAGCAAATGGTAAAAAGGATTTTATGAATGACAATAGCCTCAAGATTCAGTTTGCATGAAGCAACAGCGACATTCCTTTCCCTGTTTTTTAAAATTTCTTCAATCTTATTTTGTAATACAATTTATATATATTTTTTAATTAATGTGCGTTTTCTAGGTTAGCAACCAATGCTAATACAGTGGAGACCATTCTTCACGGCAGTGTGGGCTTGCTGACAGCTAGAAGTGGTGGCCATCTTGTTACTCTTCAGTGTTACGTGTCTCCTTATGACATATTTGAGGAGGGAATGGGCACACAGCTCAACTTAACAGACAGCAGTGGTAAGTGAACAGAGGAAGTTACTTAATTCATTAATGTATCTAAGGTTGGGTATTTACACCAGCCACTAGCTTTATGATTTGCCAAAGGACTGCAGTTATCCTCTTGTGGCCTCTCACTCTTCTCCCTGTGTGAACACTTGGGTAATCTTTACAGTTCCACGCTCTCTGGGTGTCAGTGTTTCTGTGACCATTGAGGGAACCTCCGCAGTCTATAAGCTCCCAATCGCTCCTCTCATCACTGGATCCCACCCAGTGGACAACAAGGGGTGAGAAAGTGTACCCCCCTTTGTCCGGAAACTTAAACAGTCCTGAAATGAGTCATTTTAATCTGTGTAAGAATTATCAGAAAAAAGAAAACTGAGATTTTTTCAACATAATATTCATTTGTATATCACTTGTTGACAAAATGAGGCAGTCATTTTAGGATTGCTGTACTAATCCAGTGCAGACTTTAGAGAACAGAAAGAGACACCTGATTAATTTATTATATGATGTATTTCAGGACACCTTCGTTTTCCACTGTGACCAACTCCAACTGTGTGGACCTGCCAGCTTGTTTTTTTCTCAAAATGAACCGCCCAATGCCTTTCTCGCTGTCTTTTATACAGAGATTGGGCAATGCTACATGTGAGTGTACTTTATGAGCCCTGTATTC
Organism: Naso thynnoides; assembly: GCA_029783665.1. Classification (NCBI taxonomy): domain Eukaryota; kingdom Metazoa; phylum Chordata; class Actinopteri; order Acanthuriformes; family Acanthuridae; genus Naso; species Naso thynnoides. The sequence continues at coordinate 9,773,972 of JAQLOL010000014.1, forward strand.
TTCATCATAGATATGCATCTAGAGGAAGATGCTCATTGTTTGATAATTTGCACTTGAACCTATTTCCTCTTTTTACAGCAATCCCAGTGTTTGAAAGCCCGCCCAGCTTCTCACCACTCTACCAGTTAATTGTCCAGAGCCAGCGCCAGCTTCTGGAGGAGGGCAGCTCCACACCACCGCCCTCACACAACATGCACTTCTATTGTGTGAGCAAAGGCACACAGTATCTCCACACACAATATTCATATGTTGAATCTTTCTCCTTAAATTTTATTCAGTTATCTTACAACATCTAGCCTGTGCTTATTATTTCATGATTGTTCTTTAGTTACAGCAATGTTGTTTTATCCTGAGTAAACAAACTCTTAAACATTGCTACATTATTACAGCCTATCTCTTCGAATTGTAATGAACATCTCTCTCTGGCAAGATTGCTGTCACAGCAAATCTGTATGCACTACACTTTTGCTTTTTTGTTTGACATGTCCAGATGGAAGCTTTTACATTTTTTGTATGACCTTCTCTTAGACACTTTTTGGTAACAGAAATAGTATCATGTAATTTCTTTTCATTGTGCAAATAAATTAATGATTTTAGATAGAATACACACAATCAGTACGAACACAAAATTTTATCTGATTCACACAAAGCATTGTTTGTTGAAGACAAACATAAAAGACAGTCTGTGCTTTCCTAGGTGTTACCAGATCAGCAGCATTGTTACTTCCTGAATGGCGATGCCCCAGTGCAAGATGGTCGCTCTCTTCAAGGAGCACTGGTGTCCAAAATCCCCTTCCGCCACCCAGCACAGGTGCCACTCTTGTTGGATATCATACGGCACCAAGCAGCCTATAACAATTTAATCGCGAGCTGTGTGAAACGAACTTCCATAAAAGAAGGTAAGTGTCTGGCTTCTGACCTACTTTTTTTGGTCAGTCAACAACATATACTTTTGTTTGTGTGTGTCTCATGTATTAAATTGCATTAATCAATGTAGTATCTTTACTGTTCTTCCCTCAGACAGTGCAGGACTGCTGCAGTTTGAAGTATGTCCTCTTACTGACTCCAGTTTTAGTGTCTCCTTCCAGCATCCAGTCAATGAGTCCTTAGTCTGTGGTGAGTACTCGGTTCTAAAAAAAATCTCAATAATACAGTTCGCATTGATGTAACGTAACAGTATTTGTGAGTAGTAGTCATACTACAATGTATAGTGGTGTAATCCAATGCAGTATTCTTTTGCCTGAGTCCTCTGTCCTATCTGGCTCCCTTTCTCTAGTGGTAATGGAGGTGATTGACTCCAGACAGGTATCCTGCAAGCTGTATAAAGGACTGTCAGATGCTCTGATTTGCACTGATGAATTTATCACCAAAGTAGTCCAGAGGTGAGTTTGCTAATTTGTCACAAATACATGAATGTGGACAGTATGTTTTTTTTTTATGGTAATTTGTTCCTGCTCCCTGTAGATGTATGTCCATCCCTGTAACCATGCGGGCCATTCGGAGGAAAGCAGAGACCATTCAGGCAGACACTCCAGCCCTCTCACTGATTGCACGGACAGTGGAGATCATGGTGAAGAATAACCTGCCACCCTCCGGTAGTCCCACCTACAACATGGCAGGTGATGGGACCAACCCTATGGGACTGGCAGGGCTCACTGGGGGCAGCACACCTACTGGAGGAGGACCACCAGGGGGACCTAATTTTACAGGGCCAATTACCTCTCTGTTTGGAATTTCCCGTACAGAGAGGCAAGCCCAAGGAGGAGAGTGCCCTACCCAAGCAGGGATGGCTGGCCAGCAACAGTTGCAGCAGCAGCAACAGCAAAGCCATTCAGATGACTACAACAAAGTCACCCAGAATCCTATTTTGACAAGTCTGCTACAGATAACTGGAAATGTGGGTTCTAGTCCCAGTTCACAGAATGCTCCACCACCACACCAGACTCCACCCCCAACATCCTCCCCTGCCAGCAACACCAAGAATCATCCCATGTTGATGAACTTGTTAAAGGACAATCCCACACAAGATTTTGCTGCGCTGTATGGTTCGAGTCCATTAGAGAGGCAGAATTCTTCTGGCTCTCCACGGACAGAGGGCATGGGTGGAACCTGCCCTGGAGGCAACGCAAAACTAAAGAAGAAGCGCCCACGAGGGACAGAAAAGGGTGGCATGTTGCCCAGTACTGCTTCAAGTGGTGGTTTAGGCATTAAATCACAGCAGGCGTCTTCCATGCCACACCAGCATCATCCTGTCACACATGAGGATGACTTTCAACGTGAGCTCCTATCTATGGATGTGGATGCATCTCAAAATTCTATCTTTGATGTTAACCTGACTGGCGACGGCCTAGACACACCCCATAGCATCACTCCAGCACCTAGTCAATGTGGAACGCCGCCCTCTGGCCCTAACATGCCTTATTCACAGTCTCACGTTCAGTCTCAGCAGCAACCAGGTACTGTACCACCTCGAATGGTCCGTCTCTCTAGCTCTGATAGCATAGTACCTGATATCACAGAAATCTTGTCAGATTTGCCTGAGCAGACAGGCAAAGGCAGCTGCGGGAGCCATGGGCAGCACAATATGGGCAGTGGCGGGGAGGATGGAGGCCCTCTAGGTACCCCCATCCGTGACTCCTCCAGCTCAGGTCAGGGCAGTGCAGTGTTTGACTCAGCAGACATTTTCAATACCAACAGCAATGAGAATCCTTTTACTGATGCTGCTGACCTGATTGCGGAGGCAGCTGCAACTGCTGCCACTCCCACCAGTGATTCCTCTTCCACAAATTTCTTCCCTGATGCTGCTGATTTCAACCCTGACCTTCTGACTTCAGGTCATGGCTTTTCTCAGAACTACTTTGATGACAGCTCTCCAAGTGCTGATGGAGACATGGATCTGGTCAAGGGATTTGGGGGAAGTAGCCAGCAAAATACCCCATCAGGAACACCTCAGAATCCTACTCCACACGGTCAGAGCACCCCAGAGCCCACACTGAAGGACCCTTTTGATATAGGGATAGTTTTTTCAAGCAACAGTGGTGGTGGTAAACCGCTTCTGGGGCAAGTTCCTGATTTGGGAGACACACATGGTGGAGGGTCCCAGAGCCCCCTGTTAATGAGCCTTGGTGCATCATGTGGGGACTTCAAAAGTGCAGAGCCTAAATCTAAACAGCAATCGGGACTCTTGCGGCCAAAGGATGAGAATGGGGGCAGCGGAGGAAGCAGTTCTGGAATTGGGATGGGGAGCAGTTCATCAGAGGGTAAACAAGTCAAACGTAGCAGGACCCCATCCAGTGAGGGAAAGTCTAAGGAAAAGCCTCCAAAACGCAAAAAGCTGGATCCTGATGGGAAATCCCCTTCTCACAGCTCCGGGGGACGACCATATACTCCCCCTAGTGGTGGCTCAGGCTCTGGGGGAAGCATCAGTGGAGGAGGCTCCAAGTCTCCAGGTAGTTCAGGACGCTCACAAACTCCCCCCGGTGGTGCCACACCTCCAATTCCCAAAATCACAATTCAGATTGCAAAAGGGGCCATAACTTCGGGGAAAACCTCATCCCACAGTGGCTACACCTCCAGCAGTTCGACCACAAGCAGCACAGGAGGAGCAGGGGGATCAAGTAGCAGCAAAAGCCATCATTCTCACTCATCTTCCTCTGGGAAGATTAAGTCCAAGGAAGGCTCCACAACACAAGGTAACAGCTCCAAGCCAGGCAGTACAGGAATGGGGGGTGGCGGTGCACCGTCCCAGTCTAAGGGCTCCTCCCAAGGAATGGGTGTTGGCAAGCCAGGATCCTCCCCAATCACCAAACATGGACTGTCAGGGCCTGGGGGTAGTGGAGGTGGAACTGGTAGTGGTAATAAAATTAAGACCCAGGGGGGCAAGCCTTCTGGGTCACTGATGAATCCCAGCATAAAGCCCAATATTTCTCCTTCTCACTCCCGCTCTAGTAGCTCTGGTGACAAGTTGTCCTCGCCTATGAAAATGCAGCAGTCCCAGGTTCCAGGGACACCTCCTTCTTCCAAAGCTAAATCACCAATTGGCTCTGGAGGTAGCAGCTCTGGAGGATCCAAGTCTTCTTCTGGTGGAGGAATGAGCTCTCAGAAGCCAATGGGAGGGGGCTCCTCCTCTGGTTCCACATCATCCTCATCATCCTCCAGCTCCTCCTCATCCTCTGGTTCCATGACCTTTTCAGGAGGCTCCCAGTCTCAGTATGGGGGTGGTGGAGGTGGAAGTGGAGGGGCAGGAGGAGGTGGAGGTGGAGGCAGGGGTGGAGGAGGGGGAGGAAGTGGGGGTGGTGGAGGGGCTGGTCAGAACAATGCGAATAACCCCAATGCCAAAGGGAAGTCTCCCAGTCGTAACAAGAAACCCTCTCTCACAGCAGTCATAGACAAACTAAAGAGTGTTGGTGGAGGAGGAGTAGGGGAGGATGGTTGTGAAGTTGGGCCACCAGTGGGGGGAACTGGTTCAGGATCTGCTCCTGGTGGTGGTGGTCCTGGAAATGTTCCCAGCAGTGGACCGTCAAACATGGGTCCCTCTAAGCATGCCTCATCCTCCCAAAGTGGGGATTACAAGCGGGAGAAGTCTGATAAAGAGGCAAAAGCAAAGGTGTCTGTTTCAGGGGGAAACAGTGGGGATAAAAAACTAATGGACCCTAAAACCGGAGGGGTGGGTACAACAGGTCTAGCCAAAATAATCATTAGTAAACCTGATGGTGGCTCACCAAGCATCAAGGCTAAAGTGACCCTTCAGAAAACAGGGGAAGGTTCTGGTGATTCTATGCGTCCCCAGATCTCTAGCCTTAAAGCTTCCCCCCTCTTCAGTGGCTCTACTCCCAAGCATGACCGATCCTCGCCAAGTCACAGCCGCTCGCCAGGATACACTCCACTTAACCATGACAGTGAGAGTGAGTCAGGTAGCAGCTCAGTGGCAGAGAAGTCCCACCAGAACAGCCCCAGCTCAGACGATGACCAGGCCATTCGCCCACATCCCCCACAGGACTACATGAGCTCCATTCCACTCAGCTCAGGAGAGAAGCACAAGAAACACAAGAAGGAGAAGAAGAAGCAGAAAGAGAGGGAACGAGAAAGGGACAGAGACCGAGAACGGGACAGGGACAAAGAAAAAAAGAAGTCATCTATGTCCATGGGGCCATCCTCACACCCAATAAAAGCAGACAGTTGGTCCCGGTCACCAATCTCAGCTTCAGAGTCATCTCTGTCCATGCTGGGTTCAGAGCGTCCATCCCGGCCCAGTCCAATGTATATGAGAAATGAAGATGATGACCTCATGGACTCTGCCCTCACTGGCAACATTTAGTTTTATTTAGTCCACCTCTTTATTTTACTCCTCTTTTTTTCTTATGTTGAAAGGCAGATGTTAAAAACATAAGATTTTTACTTCTATTTATTTAACTCAAGCTGCAAATTGGAACAAAATACAAGAAATTTGTTCTGTCGATGTATTTTAATGTCATATTTTAATGTCCAGTTCAGTTATCAGCCTATAATATCTGAGGATTGGGGTGCAAGTTTTATGTGAAAGTGATTGCTTCACTGTCATCCAGATCCACCCCAGAGTACCAACCTCAATAAGAAAATGGCTTTATACACTATATTTTAAGAGAAATTAACATTTTTGTCTTTCATTTGATGGTAAAATGTCTTTACTGTCAGAAAATTAACATCCAGTACATCTGCTGCTGTTCCTATGTCATTGTTATTAAAAGATGTCAGATTGCCACCATACTGTATGTTGTCAAAATAAATTGACATTTGTTTAAAAAAAAGTATTGTAAAGCAAGAAGGTTACAGTGTTCAGATGCCTTGTTTCCCAGATTCAACTGGGAATTTTTAGATTTTGATACATTTTCAACTGTTGATGTGTAAATTAGTGTAGGTAAAGAAATCTGCAGCTGATGATGATCTTGGAGAAGTGATATGCTGGTAAATTTTTAACTGCATAAGTTTTGAGAGCTTGAAATAAACATTTCACTTCAGGAAATTTTTCTGTCTTATTTGTGTATTTTAAGTTTATGTCCAACAAATATTGCATCCCTCTAGTGACATCTGTTTGATATATTAACTTAATGTCTGAAAGCTACACTAGATGGCAGCAGTGGATCAGGCTGCTAGGTCACTTTTTTTCTGTAATGATTTACTCACTTTTAGAAGTAATGTGCAGAGGTTGAATGAAATTTCATGCCTGTATTCACAGGTATTAAAGGATTTGTGAGATCATGATGTAACTAGATGGGATGACACCGCAAAATGCCAAAGATGCAAAAACAAATCAGGATGGTCACAAAGAATGTCTTCATAGATGATAAAATAAATTATATAACAGTCTCTACCTGTCAGTGTATAATCTGGAGGATTTCACTGAGATTAAGATACAAAAGGGTAGTTAGAAGGCCATTTCAAATTTATGTAGGTACAAGTGTATCTTTAGTGTTTATTGGGTCTAGTCTGCATTTTAATGAGTTTTTTAAACTAAAGGAAATCAGTGGCTAAAATGGATTTGATCTGAAAATGTCAAGAAAATTTTTTAGACCAAATTTTGAGGATGTGGCGGTGCATTCAACCAAATCTGACAGTTAAAGTGGTTATTTGGTTGTGTTTGTGAAAGTTCTTTTTTATTGTTTTAAACAGTTATTTTGTCTGCATTTTGCATAGGAAAAAAAAGGATACACAATGCGCTTATCATGGAGCATTTTTTAAACTTGAGACTACTTTTAAAAAAAGGAGATTATGCAAGGTGATGCAGCAAGAGGCCACTATCAGAGGATAGTAGCTGTTCCTTAATATATAGAAAATGCCATAAAAGAAAATATTACAGTAAATCCATAAAACATATTACTGTGTAGCAGAAAGAATGAAATACATCCTCACCTTTGTCACCCCTCTTTTCCCAAGGGACACTTTAAGAAACCAAAGGAGACTCCAAAGCGTCAGCTGATCTTCTGATCCATTGCCTCACTTTTTTTCCCATTCTGCTGACTGGGCTGTTTTTTCCCAGAAGCCCCAGCGAAACTGCTTCGGTAACACAAATGAATGGAGTCTCTTTATGTTCAAGACAACATTGTTTATGGAGTCAGATGCTTTGAAGAAATATGACAGTCAGCTCAAAAGGCACAAGTGTACTTGTATAATCCACCATGTACACTTTAATAGGCAGCAGCTTGCTTAAGGCGTCTGCTTAGCAGTTGGTGGCTTCCCGTTCCTGACCATGTCCCTCAAGAGCCCAGCTGAAGGGCCCCTGTGGGAGGTCATGTAACCCTCTGTACTGTAAATCACTAACTCAGCCTGAGGATGGATGCTGAAAAGTGTCATATTCAGCCAACTATTACACAATATTAGTGCAGGAGGTTGCTTGAATGTCATCACTGCCATTGTCATCAAATCTGTCCTTGTAAAAATACATCACACAAATTCCTGCTGTTGAGCTGCAGCACAGTTTGCTCCTCAACTGTCATAGCTTTTAAAAATTTTATGTGCTTTTTACTGAGTGTTTTCTCTGTGATTTTCTTTCTGAACTTAACTTTTCTTGATTTTTTCTTTACCTTCTCATTATTTGGGGTCCTTTTTGAAAATAGAAATAATTGCATTCACCCAGTTTTTTACCTTTTAAGTAAGCACATATTCAGTTTCTTCTCTAAAAACCCTAAATGTAAAGAACTGAAAAAACAACTCTTCTTTTTGCCTGTAATTATACATTTAATAGGGTAATAAAGTATGTATTTTAAAACTGTTAATATATGACCTAACAGCATCAACATTATCCTGGATGAGGAGATATTTTATTTGATATGTGAGCTATACATGAACAGTTCCTTTGTTACTGTGGTACATGAGGAGGATTCAGTACAGCAGCTCATAGTGAGATCTAAATTCAAAATCAAATCAATAATTCACATGAGGGTTTGAATTTGTCGGCTACATTCAACCACAGCAGTAGGATGATGTTAGCATAAAGATGCATGCAAGAAAGAGGTGTTCTCAGTGCAAATACTGGAAAGACGAGGTTTGATATTATGTTTAAATGATTGCAGGAAGTAGTGTGATGACACGAAATATTAATTAAAATATTAAGCCCCTTTAATTTTTAAAGGTAATAGGATATTTTGACATGTAACAGTAGGAAAAGAACTTGGTAAATAATGAAATTAGTAAAGGTTGAATTCCACTTAGCTGCAGACACTCAAGATACCACTAAGCACTGAATTACTCTTTTCTGCCAGGCCTTCCCACCCAATTTGTCAGCTTCCAAGGAATAAATGAAAACCTGAGACTGCAAGCTCCTCTCCTCGTTTCTTCCGTCTGCTGCTCCTTGACTCTCTATCCCCTGTCAGCCTTTTCAAACTGCTGATTCATGCTTTTCTCCAACACAGCTAATTTCTCCATTGTCAATCCTGCCATTCAAACCCTCAGCCTGGCATTACACTTCATCTTACTGCTAGGAGTATATCCATGTTACTCCTTTTTTAACCCATCCTTTCATCCTGTGCATGCCCTTTTATCATCTCTCAAACACAAGCCTGAGGCCGACTGCAGGTCTCTGTTAAGTTACTGAGCAGCTTCAGATCTGGTCAGTTGACTTAGATAGTGATTTTTATTATTTTTTAAATCTTTTCTTCTATTTCAAGTTATTTTCATGGGTTTGTTACTTCCAAGTCCTGACTTTTCCAAATTTCATCACAAGATACACTGCACCCAAATACCTTGACATGTTTATTTTGCTGTTTTTTCAGCTTTAGCATATTATTAGCCATGCTAACAGCACGAGTTCTACTGATGGCTTTGCCTGTCTTCTGGTCTGGTTCACCCCTTTGGTTCTCACTGAAATATTTCAACATCTGTTAAATGGATTGCCATGAAACGTCTTACAAACACCTCAGGTACTAAGATAATGCATATACTCTAAAACAGCAGGTAAAAGTTTGGTGCCTAAAGGTGAGTTGGCCATAAAGCCATGACTCTTCCAAGATAAGTTGCAAAACCTTTTTCCTCTAGTGCCATCAGCAGGTTGACACTTTCACAGAGTGAAATATCTCAACAACTGCTGGATGGATTTCCACTGGTACCTGAAAGTCAATTAAACAACTTTGAGATTCAATTATTTTTGACCAAATATCTGAAAACTTTTAAAATTTCCATCAATCTCAGTGGCAGTTTGTGTTTAAAGCTAATTAGCAAATTTAGCATGCTCAGAGGATAAACTAATAGGAAGAATACAACACTTGTTACGTATTAGCATGGTAGCAATGTCACTTGACATATGGCATGATGATGATAGCATTAAGCTAATACAGCCGCCTTTTAAATTTAATAGCTGAGTCTAAGATCAGCCTATACCTGCAGGGGTTAGCATTGCAATGACCAGTTTGTTCATGTGTCTCAGTTGTCTCGTGTTTCACTTCTCTGTTGTAAAATTTTCAATGGTGCAGAGAAAATGTACATGCCAAATTTCTCATGCAGCCGATTCTCTTTGGTCCCATTTTACGGCACTCAAAGGTCCAATATTAATTCTCATCCCTGCATTCATGGAAATTTTCAACTCTGCCAATTCCCCCATTTTCTCCTCTCATGTGTCCTCTTCTGTTTTTTTCCTGCTATCTCAGCTTCATCCTCTGCTCTCTCTCTCTCTTTTTCTATCTTAATCGGTTGAGGAGTTGGTTAAAAGTTGGCAATAAAAAGATGCGGTCATGCTCATCTGTTTCTGGTGCGTGTTACAATTGCACTTTTCCAGCCATTAAGTTATTGCAATTTACAGATTTATCACACTCCAGGAATGCGAGACACAAAAGATTCAGATGGTAAAATGAGTTCAGTAAATTACCATCTCCCCTTCAGCACATAAGGAAGGGCTGCAGTTCATAAGCTGTTGATGAGCTGTGTAGCATGGAAATAACCTCCCAGCTTATCCTGTAGATAAGCAAGCAAGAGGAGGCAGTCATTTGCCAGTTAGTTGAGCTTTATTGCTGTGTGCAGCTATAAAGTTAGCTTTGTAAGGGAAAGGAGAGAGATGGAGGAGAGAGGAGAGACGGAGAAGTAAGAATAAAAGCAAAAGCAGGAGGGAGGAGAGTGTGGATGTATTTTCAGCCTGAGAGTGCCACATCCTGAACTAAGGATATTATAATAGCAAGAGAGCCACAGACGAACTCCAGCTATGCTCTCTAGAGTAAGTCAGCAGCTTACAGCATCAAGGAAGAGGAACATTTTGTCTTTGCTCAAAAACTGCTGTCTGAGTGAACTGAATCTTTAACAATTTCCTGGTTTTATTAAAGAGTTATTCAAAGAGCAATGGTGTCACTGTGCTACTAATTTGTATTTATTGTATAGATGTTGATGTAAATCAGCACCAGGCTAAGAATAATAACTGATATTCAATTTAATTCACTTTCTTGTTTACATTTGTAACCTGATCAAAAATACTAGCCAGAATTATTATTACTACTGTAGGTTCATCAGGAGTTAATTTTTGTTTTCATTGTGATGGTACAGTAGGCCTATTAAAATTATCTTAGTACAAATGGGGAAAAAAATCAAAAGGCAAAATCTAATTTTTCCATTGTGACTTTAATTTACTTTGAAATTATATGGATGTTTTTGAAATGCTGTGCTGACACAAGGTTCCTGAAATGTATCAAGCCTCGTAGTTGTCCTGAGGTGAACTGAAGTAAGTGGCTGTAAAACTTTACTGCGAGCAAAACATCAGCAAAATCTGAAGGAAGTGAAAAGGAAAAATGAATGAAAAATGGAGCCTAAACATCTTCATCCATCAGAGCTTTTTTTATTCTACTATGCAAGACCATAGCAAGTTTTCAGCACCATGGAGAGTTCCACACTCCTCGCTAACTGCAGCCTTCTTTTACAAACAGTACGTTGGTCTGACAGATTAAAAAAAAAATTCATAAAAACTTTTTATTAGTAAGAGACATTAAAATCTTTTCTTGTCAAGTCAAGATCTCTCTTTACGTCAGCTTCTTTATATACACACAAGAATGTCAATCAAATTCTTGCTCTCAGCCTCATTTTATGCAAAGTACATACTCATGTATAATGAGAAATGATCTCTAAGCGTCAAATTATTCTTTTCATCTTTTCAGAGCAGGTCATGTCATCGTCCAAAGTAACACCAAGTCACATGATATAAGCTCCCTAAACTGTGGCCATGCATGCACCACCAAAACCCAACACGGTTGTGGGCAGTGGCCTCAACTGAAGAGCTTTAGTATCTGTGTAAGAGTGGGTCTTTTGGCCCATGACCTCCGCTTGCTTCTCCTGTCAGCAGCTGTATTTCTGCACAATGATATGTCCGTAAGGCTATCTGTGGCTCTCATTAAAAAGAAATAGAAGTCTATTGTCCCTATAATCCCTGTGCTGCTGGGGTGTGAGTCAGCAAACGGCAATGCCAAACCCTTTCGGCATGTCCAACACAAACCCCAATGTCATTCTGGCCACCTGCCCATCCTCTCTGTCCGTCTCTTTCTGTTTCCCCTCACAGAATCATTGCTAATGAAAATCCACCCTTTCCCCCCCCCAAATATCACAGTAATACTCCTGTAGACACTTATATGGCTGTGAGTGTGCTGATCCATCGTGGGTTTTTAAGACTTAATTATTTTATGACTTGATCTCTCCTCTGAGTCTATTTTATGACTCCTAAGGGGATTATAGTTCTGTTGTAATGCTTGTGTAATATTTTAAACTGTAGTAATATTTTGTTAAAACATTTTTTTCTCCTTGAAGCATATATTAATATTGCTCAGTCTTTTCTGTACTAGAATAATGTCTATGATTGTATTACATTCTCTGTTAGGTGTGCAGCCTTCCATTTTAGCCTATTACCTTAAAATATTCACTATAATACTAACTATAATGGTTTGTTTTTAAAAAAAAGAAAGCAGAAATCTTTACTGTAATTACTGTCTGCTCTTTATTTTTTGTTTCTCTGCTCCATCTCTGAGGGAAATACAGTTAAATATTTTGTAGATTTTGACACTCATGAGACAGGAAGCCAGATTCACTGCAGAGCTGAAGTCAAAATAATTTGCTAAACAAATGTGACAGCTATTTTTAGCTCCAGAGGCAGATCTACTGTGTGAGGTGGTGTCTGCTCACAGACTGTTGCTTTTTAAAGATATGTGTGCCTTCTCATATTGTTGTTTCACATGTTTCAGCATTTCTATGATCTAACTACATAGTTTATGTCAATAGATACAAGACTGAAGTCCTTTTGGTAAAATATTTGGTTTGGTCCTTACTGTTTTTACTGGCAATGTCTGCTTTTTGATAGGTAGCAGCCCCAGCAAGTGTGATATTAGAACTTTTTAACATGACACATTTTTTAGCCATGCTAGTGGCATGTGATTGCTGTGACTGTCAGTCAGTTGGTGCAAAAGGAAGAATTAGCATTAAATCTTGTACTAACATTCATCTCAGCTCTCTGGATGACTTGTACAAACTTTGATCCACTGACTTTTTCGTGCTGGCACCACTGTCAGGCCATAATTGTTTGAATAAATACTTCCCAATCAGATAACACTCCACATAGTCACTTCAGCAGGTTAATGTTAACATGACAGCCTTGTCATTTTTAACATGTTAGCTTTTACCTCAAAACGCTTATTATTTGTGCAAAGCATACAATCTTAAAGAGTTTATAATCTCAGTTTCCTAAATGACATTTTAAAGGTGTTTTGTTGCAGATAAAACTTAACTCAAAGCACAGCTTGCAGCGTCACAATTAGCTAAATACTGCAGGGGGAATTCTGCATGATGATGGTGTTTTATGCTGCTTGTGTTGCTAAACTGATTTGAAGTCACAAGACAAATTCTCTTTGCCTAGAAACTTACTGAATATTTTTTTTCCTATTATAGTCCATGCATATTATTGTTATTATTCACCACATAAGGAAAAATGTATCTTAATGTCAGTGTTACATAAAGGAACCGCATGTTCTCTTGGTTAACTTGATCATTTCGATCTTTCTGGAACTGCTCATTGAGGGTTAAATGATCCATGTTGTTCAGTGCGTGAGGCGGCTCGTAATATGTTTTCTTATTATAATCAGATCAGAATTGTTTTGATACAATCAAGTTAAAGCCTTGTAATTACATTTCTTGTTGTTATTAAGTTATTTTTACTTTATTTTGTTATAATGAGGTTAAAGTCTGGGTTTTGATTGCTTCACCTGTCACTGCTTCTGCCTCATAACATAAACGTACACAAGAAGATCGAATCTATAAGTAATCCTGAAAAGCATCTGTTGGTCAAATATAAACCTCACACCTTCCATGTCTGGTCTGTCGTTCTCCATCTCCACTCTTGTTTCTCCTCATCAAACTCTCTCCACACATCTTATTTTCCTGACACCATGAAAGCCTCGCTTGCATAGTTCTGTTTGTGATATCTCACACCTTTATATGTTTCATATTTCACAGCGAAACAGGTGGAGAGGGTCTAACATCATTGCAATGGGGATTTAGTTTAACATTGTCATCAGATTCTGACAAAGTGTAAATCTCTTCTTTCTTGCCATGAAAGTACAGAAGCACACATGAGCATTTAAATTTTTTTTAAAAAGCAGTGTAGATTCACCACACATATACAAAACAAATCCACACAGAAAAAAAGTGGGCCATGTATTCCACCAGGAGCTGGCTAACAGTGAAAAACCCTTCAAAGTGATAAATAAAAAAACAAGGCAGTTTCACACACGAGCAAACGTTTGCTTGTTACATCATGAAAGAGATTTGTCTCCTATCAGGAATTAGTGGGTTAACGTTTGACCCAGATACAGCAGGGATCTGTGGATGTTCATTACATCAAAGAGTTTAAATTAAGCTTTCTCATTTAAATAGAAAAGGATCTTTAAAATAACACTTTTTTCGCCCAGTGGGCTTACAGCTTCAAGCAAGGCTGAGTGACTTGAAGCTCTGAGACAACAAGGATGAAGTTGTTTTTCTCCTGTTTTCCCTGCGCTTTCAAATTCTCACTAATCTGTAAATTCGTGTTGTCCTTAATATCGTCTGAGCCACAACATGGTAATTTTCATCACTTAGGATTCTGCAAAGGCAAAAAGATGAACATAACACAAGCATGTCAACTTTTCTGTCAGAGATCAAAAGTGCTCCAAGTCCACGCATGATGGCACTGACTGCTCCAAAGCTCAGTGGGAGGTGAGAGATTTGCATCCTAAACCCTGCTGCATACGACGAGATAACATGTGGAGCTACCAAATTTGGCCACACTTGCATACTCGCCAAGACCTTGAATGTCAGTTGTTAGGGCCAGCTCAGTTTGAATCATGTATCGTGTTTCAGGCTTTAGTGACTTAAGAAAAATGCAGATGTGGCAAAAGTACACACATTCTTTAATTAAGTAGAAGCACAGATGCTTGTGTAAAAAAGAAGAGTTGGGCAAAAGACGAAGAAGTACTGATTTGACTTCTTTACTCAAGTAAAAGTATAAAATACAGGTTCTGAAATGTACTTAAAGTATAAAACTAAAAAGTATCTCTAAGGACATTTCTAGCAGCTCTTTCTTTGCAAAGCTAACTTAATCTCCCGTTGCATTGACGTAACGCAAAGACTATTAAACTTAAAGGTAGAATCAGTAGGATTTGTGCGAGCTGTTCCTAAATACACCACAAAATTAGCTGATTGTTGAGTCTCATTCCCAGAACGTCAAATAGCGACATTTTGGAAGCGTTTAAACTAAAGTAACAAGCTTGTTTAGTAAATGTAAAGAGGAGAAAGTAGGCCTACGGATATTTGTGTTCAAATGTAGGGAGTAAAAGTAAAAAATGTAAATTTTTAGACTTCTTTTTAAGCCACAACTAACAGTGACTCAAGTGACATCACTGTTTGCAATTTGTAAGACTTCATGCAGTGCCCTCTGGTGGCCAACTTTTGGCCAAAACCTTAAAAACAGACATTAATGTGTAAAATCTGTGCTTTTTTCTTTTAACTGCCATGCTCAACTAGATGTGCAAAAGCTGTATCTACTCGATCTTTTAAAGCCTGTCAGTCTTTTTGACCCTTCAAGCCTTTTAGTAAATACAACATGGATTGTTTAACCAATTGTTTTCTATTGCATTTATACAAGATTATTATGTTTAGTAAAGTGCAAGAGCCAAGATTGTAAGTGTATTAAGTGATGTAAGTATGAATAAAGATAATTATTCATAATTATTCATTCAATTATTTATTTGAATTAATTAATTATTGTTTATTCAATTCAATTCAATAATGAAGAATGAATATTGATGATTTATTTTATTAATTCAATCCTTTGTTTACTGTTACTGTTCTGAATTTCCCTTTTTAATATTTGTGTATTAAAAAAAAATCGGTTCTTCTATTTATTCATCCTCGATGTCAATGATAGAGTCAGAACAACTTGTACTTTTTCAGTCTCAGTAAACAGAATATAACATTAGAAATGATCATAACTTATTCACTGTGATAACATTTATTTATGAAAGGCCAATACGCTGCGTTTACATATACCTTTCTTTTTAAGTTTGAATTTGTTTGACCACGTGAGACCAATAATGCATTCAGGTTTACAAGGTCAGCAGCTGACTAATGCCTTTATTACAACTTAATGTTACCCAGATGAGTTTTCCGGTATAATTTTGTTTAATAAAATCTGTAGGCACCATGCAGGGAAAGATCCCTGAGCCTCGGGTTGGATGTGTACATACTTCATTTACTTCCCGCACTTCCTTTTGAAGATGGGGCTTAGATGATAGATAAAATTTGTATTAGCAAGGTCATTTCACAGAATAATGTTCTAATTATTGCCATGAAGCCCCTCTCAGTGGAGTGTTGATGCATATAATGAAGAAGATTTAAATATTTGGTCTGTGGTGCAGCATGAGAACGACCCACCAAAGTTTGTTCAAGGATGTTATGGTTTGAATTTTTTAATAACGGAGAAACATACAGTGTTTGTACAGTGATCATACATTGATATACTAGTAGAGAGTCAACAATTTGCATGCAGTTACGGCAAGATTTCAAAAAACACCACACATCTAAATCAGTCAGCATCACTAGTTTTTTCTCTGTTGGGAATGGTCTGTATGTCTGAATTGTGGCCAAACAGCACCACATGGGAACCTGTCAGACTCCAAATAAAACCACAAACCAAAGAGAGTCCAACCAAACCCCCCTACAGCAAAAACTAAACCTGCACTCAGAAGCAGCTGACGTCAGCCGTCTCACTAGACTACCCGCTGAGAGATGGCTCATTTTCCACTGAAAATAGATGAGATACAAAGTTGGCATAGATGACGAGTGATAACTGGCATAACAGGATAAACAGAGGTGGGTGGGGTGCAAAGTGATGGGTTTTAATTCCGAGAGGAGAAAGGAGATCGACAGAAAGAACAGCGGTCGTGCTAATTTGCATGGACGGGGAGATTAAATGGAGTCATATCAGGGTGTGTGCCTTCCAGAGACGGGACCCTAATCCCTGTCACTTCTTTTTGCGGCTCCACTGTATGAACGCATGCACTCTCACACAATTGCATGTTGAGATGATGTGCAGTGAATGGTGCAAGGTATATTTTAGGTGACAGACACCCTGATCTGCAGGATGAAAGATTGGAGATTCTCTTGGCACTATATATGTTCTTTTATTTTATTTTATTTTTTTAATGCATCCTTTTCATGTGTTGTGATGCAAGTAACAGCAGAATAGTGTTTAGAGTTACAGTGATGTCGGATGTACATTGTGTCCAGAGTGTACAGGTTTTAGAATGTGTGTGTGTTTTTTTTAATGCCCATGTGTAAAAGAAAGGGAGAGAGTTAGTGGATGGAGGGTAGTGCATCGTAAGTAGAGCGAAAAAAGTTCCCCCTAGCAGTTAATAAAACATGATGCTGCAAAATGAACACCATCCAGAGCCCAGACATGACAGGAGAGCAAAGGATTCAACTGTTTTTTCTTCTTTCTTCTGTTTGTATTTCATGCATTTTGTTATTATTAACGTGTTCAGTTATGCTTTTCAGTGTTGGAGAGTTATGAAACTTGCATACATAATATACAAATGGCCATGTGGGCTTTGATATCCAATAAAAAGCACTGTAACTTTGTGTGCTATCTGGCTGAGTGATTTGCATAAGAGGAATGTGGCATGAACACAAATCAGATCTGTGACATGCAAGCGCAGATGCAGCACTTGAAAGCATCAGGCAATAACTGTGTGTTAAAAGAGAGCTGTGCTGATGTAAAATAATACAGGCTATAGACTCTCTATGCAGCTAGGGTCACACTTCTAATTCACAGTTGAGGTTTAATGCTGATGGTGGCTCTGTGTCTGGCACACACAATTATACAAGAAGCCCTTGAGAAGTCCTCATCAGCATTTCCGTGCATATATGATAAAAAATAATATGGTCTTTCATTTGCATAATTACCTGCTTCACCACAACACAACATTGTTCCAGTAATGGAGAATGGCAGGGGCTTTTCAGTGCCCTGTCAAGCTGCTGAAGGCCAGCCATGATTGTTGCAGACAACTGCCACTAAAGAATTGGGACATGGTGTACAAAGCTACTCTGCTTCTGAGAAAACAATGTCACTCAGCAGAAAAAGACTGTACCCTCGCAATTTCATAGATAGATAGACAGATAGATAGACATGGTTGACAATATGATACAAGAACGATATGGGCCCCTTTAGAGTGACACAACATGATACAATTCAATAACTAAAAATCAGTATGGGGTTTTTTTTTGCCAAAAACAGGAAAAGAAAATGCCTCTTTTTATGCCCTGGTAGAGGAGATATAACACTGAAAAGCATGATACACGCAATACACAAACATTCAGTTCAAGGCCTCCATTCAATATATGTGAAATGCAAATGCTGCAATTGCGTTCTCCGTTCTCCTGGTGCTTCCCCGCCATGATTCGCCATCATCTGAAGTGACGCTGCTGATAAAATACACATGCACGGGACATCGGAAAGAGAACTGGAGTAATGTTGACAGCTATTTACCATTATGAGTGCGGAAAATGCATCCAGATAATATTTGACATTCTAAATACAAGGCACAAATTCTTAGTATTAACAAATTTTTTGCTTTGAAAAATGGTTTTAGATCGATACAAGTCACAGTAGTAGGATGATTTGATGCTTACGCATCGATGTAGATGTATCATAGAAATATAAATCAATACATCGATGTATTGTTGCACCCCTAGATACATAGGTACATAGATACATAGATACATGGAAAGCTGATAATTACAGACACACACACACACAGAGGCAGGCAGAGACGAGCTGTCCTTGGTGCTGAATCAGCGACCCGTGCTTAGCTGCTGCTGCTCTCTGTGGACTGCTGTGTCTGTCTTGTGCCCCATGGCGCTCAGTGATTGTGTTACACTCCACCATTGTTAGCTTGTACTGTTATATTAATGTCAGCTCCAGCAGGAGAGCTAAAAAGAGCATTTGGAGCCGCTTTGTTTTTGTTCTGACCATGCCATTTACTCTCTCTGTTTGCTCTATTCATACTGCTGTAGACTTAGACTGCATGTTCTTTTGCTGGTTGTTTGTTTTGCAATAATTAGCCACCTCTTTAATGCAGGTGAGCATTTAGTGGGACCAGCATGCACCCCAGGATTTGAGTTTAAATCAGTCAAAAAAGACAGCAGGAGCCATGATTTCTTTGCTCGGTGGTTTCCTGCTTGCCAGAGATGAGTAAGTTAAGGAGAAATCATCTTCTTCAAGTAAAAGCCCTTTATTTAAAAACCTGCTTGATTAAAAATGCATAACTGGGCTATTTGTATGAAAATATGTCATGGTAAAAGTACTTATCATGCAGAAAAGGCCATTTTTAGGATCTATATATATATGAAAAATAAGTAAGTCATATTCATAGTTGTTTTCCATTGTAGTAATGCTGCTTTTACTGAAGTAAAAACTCTAAGGAAATATCGTTTAGTACAACCTATGCCAACTTGGTACACTGTGTTAGACTCTATTCGTCATCCATTTCAACATTCTAAGAAAAACCTTAAAATTTAATTGATCTAAATTTTGCATATTATAATGACGACTGTAAATAAAAGATGAAAACAGCGGTGTTTACAAGCTCGCACCACTAAAGTTGAATAATGTAGAATTCGATCTTGAATCTTGCACCACCGCCTAATTCTCCAGAGCGTCATCACCTCTCAGCCAATCCGGACGCGTTCCATCGGTCCCTCCGGTGTGTTTTGAGGACCCCGGGCCAATCAGAACGTGCCGAGCGATTTGTCACGGCGAAATCAAAGTTGTTGTAGAGCGCGTGTGTGTGCGCGCGCGAGGGGAGGAAAACTGGCCGGCGGATGAGAGGCGCGCGGCAGCGGAGAGAAGTAGACAGATCTGCTGGCAGCTGCAACTGGATGTTTATTTTCCCCCAAATATCTCTTTATTTGTCTTTCATGCTGCAGTTTAGGGTCTTTTAAAAGAAAACAAGAGGCGCCTTTGCGACGGAATATTATATTATATCTATTTTAAAAGGCAAATGCTGCCAATGAAAGATGACTTGACAGTTAAAACTAGCTCTACCTCTTCGGATGAGACACCGTAGCGATGTTTTAAAGCTCTGTGCGGTAGCCAGCCCCTCTCTCCTGCCACCGTGGACTTATCAAGTTGTTTCAGTTTTGCTGTTGAAGGAGCATTTTCCGAGCCGAGATGACGGAAATCAGCGAAAAGGAGAATGAACCACAAAACCGAGACCTTCACCGACCACAGAGCACCGTGCCGAGCCAACCTGAATCGAAGGTAACAACACACCTGTGTGTGGTTTTCTTAATTAAACGTCAAAGAGAACAGATGTATAGCAAGGACATTTTTACAGTTAGAGTGCTCATTTTGGAATATTTTTAAGATAATTATTCTTTTTTTTTTTGACTCGTTTTATCACCTGCTCCTTCTTAATTTTTTTTTTTTTTTAGTTTGTTTTAATAGGAAATTATAAGTTGTTGTTTGACTTAGGAGGCTAATTCTGTGGAGGCTCCCAGGCTTGCATAAGAACTCTAAGCCGCTTTAATTCTTTTAGCCACCCTGTCCTCAGAGTTAGAGGGCAGAGATCACATGAAGGTGCGTGATAGTGGGTTTTTTTCCCCCACTTGGCACGTGTGATGAATGCACAAAAATATTAGGGACACCACTTCAAGAATAAACAGTGTTATCTTAAACTGTGATGGTGAAATAAACACAGGTTGAGACTTTAATCCCTTATTGACATCCATGTTGCAGGTAGAGGCGGTAATGCAACTTGGAGATTCTTTTTTTAAAAGATGAATTTGCAGCATCCAAGCCTAAAGGAATTCATGAGCATGAACCTTGTGCTCCTAAAGCACCTTGCTTCAAGCGTGAAGCACCTTGCACCCTTTTTTTTTTTTTTTTTGGAAACGCGATGGAGTTATCCCAAGATACTGGAGGGCAAACATGGTGAAGGCATGGGCAGATTGACATGCTGTGGTCAAAATGAGGTGTAGTTCCTGTTTTAATTTCGCATTCCTCCCCTTCTTTGTGCAATCCACAAATTTTGGAATATTTTCCATCCCCAGATTTGATGTAATCAATCAATTTAAGTTAACATACTTAAACCATCTTGGATTTTAAGTTCTTTTTGCAGTCATTATCTGGGACCACAAGACGTTCAAATATTTTGCTCCGTCCACTTGTAACAGTCTACAAATTGAATTTAAATGGATAAATGTCAAATCTCTGGCAGTTTCAGGCCTATATGTAATTTGTTTGGTTAATGACTCTGTTGTAAACCATCCCTTGCATGCTTTAGCCTTGTGTTTGTATCGTTGCCTGTGTGGTAACTACTGTTGTTTTTTCTGTTTTTGGTTTATAATTTCTTATGCAACTATCTTGGATATTGCAAGAGAGGTTTACAACCGTAATGGAGCCATAAATATGGGTCAAATGTCGGTTAAGTAGAATAAAGTCAGCAAAAAAAAAGGCTTAGAACTTGACTTGGATGGTCTTCAAAAAATGCCTCATGAAAGCAGATATTTTTCTTTAGTAGTGCAGTTCAGTTAGCACCGTTTTCCTGAAGCTCTGGGGCCTGTTGAGTTCTTGGACCACACAGCAGTTGCCTTTTTTATGGGTTATCCAGAGGTGTATACTAACCTCAGTCTAATCTTGTGTAAAAATAAGATGGTCACCTTCAGGCTAATTGATCTTTCTTGACAAAAAAGTGAAGCTGAACTTCGAACAGAGACTCTCAACGGTAAATTCTCACTTGCTGACCTGACCTAAATCCCCTGCATCTCATTTATTTTTTTTAGCCCTTTTCGAATTGATTTTGAGAACATCCGTAATTGCAGCGGCAAATTACAACAACCAAAATACATCAGGGCTGACTTTCGTTGGTCACCCTCACAGGGAACAAGCCTGGATGGAGCCGCCTCTTGTTGTTTCTATTTGACTACAGACAACACAATGGATGGTGGGCGTTGAGGTGTTGCTTGAATTTATGAGCCAATCAGTGAGCAGATGTTTGCTGTGTCTTGCTAGGGGCTGGGTCATAATTCACACAAATGGCCGTCCAGACAAAACAGAACTGGGGGGGAAACAATCCTCCGAGCTGCGTCAGCCGTGGAGCTCTGTGTTTGCCAAGCTCCTGCTGGCAGCCGCAGCAGCTCCACATCCTGCAGAAAAAGAAGAATGAAAAGGAAAGAGCCGGGGAAAGATTAAATGTGTGTTACAACTGGGGTCTCTTTTCGAGTAGTCTGCTCCGGGGTATCTCTGGAGCTTCACTCGCTTCTGTCTGTCACTCTCAATCTTCTCACTTCCCTCCTTGCTCTATTTATTTCATAACAATTTCCACCTTTCGCTTCACTCTTCTGCCTCCATGCTTTTCTCTTTCTTAGTTCCTCTTACAGTTTCTCTCTGCTATCTTTTCTCATCTCATCATTGAGCTCTCTCTCCTTCATCTCTTACTCTCCGCTCCCTCTCTGTCTCCTCTGTCCCTTGGCTCTCAGAGTACAGCACTAAGTGGGCCTACCAGCTTTCTAGAGTGCTTCTATTAGACGCTGTGACAGACAGTGAATAGTTATCCCACCTCCTCCACCTACGGGCAAGGTGATAGCTCCAAAAATATTATTATTCCTCTTTAATCACTTGGAGCACAAGTGACTTGCATTTAATGAGTTATTGTAAAGTCAAGTGGATGACAAGGAAAGTGAAGGGGTTTGATAATGCAAAGTGTTGGTTAAAGCAACATTATGTAATCGTTTAACCTCAAATCAGCTTTAAAATCACTTTGATGCTACACTGACTTGAAATAGGGTGTATGCTGTCCCTGTGTGAGTTTCTGCACTTTGTAACTTTTTTTTGCACAATAAGCCTTATCATGGGGTTCATTTTGATCTTATACAATGGTAAATGGCGATATTATGATGGTGCAGTCCTCGGAGCTGGAGCTCATTATCAACGTCACCGCTAGCTGAAAACAACGGAGGTGCATGTGCACTTCCACAGTCTGTCAAAACTAGGAATGCACGATATTGCCGATTTTTTGGCCGATATCCAATATACCGATATTTTACAACTCATTTGGCCGATAATCGATACCAGTACCAATATATATGTATATTTTTCCCCACACCTCATTGCAAAGATCATCAAGTGTCTTCTGTAGTGGAATTTACATGCAGTATTACTTTGCATACTCTTACTGTGTTGGCCCGCTGGCAAATGCAGGCATAAAATACAAGGCTTCAAATTATGTATTATTCATTCCTTGTGCTAAAGAAGAAAAATACTTAAACTCACATTATGTAAATATGTCATATTTATTTATGACAGTTGCTTTTAAGCTAAACAAATAAGATGCATTGTGTTAACTGGATGATGCTCTCCCTGAGACATCAGAACAAAACCCACACAAATCTGGCCTGTTTCACAAGTGGCAAAGTAAGTAAACATGACGTTTGTCCACAGGGAGCATGTGAAACATGGCATTGACTCGGGCATTTAATCAAGGAAACAGCAGGGTGTTATTTTATCAGCGAACACTGGCGTGCTGGTTGATAAATGATATTTTATTTTAAAGCCATTATTGACGGATACTGATAATGTGCCGATAATATTACACATCACTAGTCGAACGTTTTAAAAGACAAGAATCTCACCAAATGCTCAGTCATGTCCCCTGATGTTCCGACAATAAAACATAAAGTTAAGCAGTGACATATGACCGGTAAACAGCTGTTTGTATGTTTCCTGAAGCAGCAGTTTCCTTAAATTTAGATTTAGATTTAGATTTCATCACCGCACAAACGGCAGTAAAATGTCATCCTCGATATGGTCTGGTTTACAGGTTTGCTGCATTGGTTCAATCCTGGGACACTGCTTACCTTTCATTTTGAAACAACTTGGGGCAGGAAGCTGCTGCTCCTGGGCTGCAGCCTGTCCTCTCCTCAGTTAAAGCTCCAAGTGTTGGTCTTTACATCGCACTCACAGGAGCTTTGGATCACAATCAGGAGTCAGTTTCATGTCAGAGGCAGAGGGGGACTCAGCGATGAATGCTGGCAGGATGCTGTGTTGGAATGGACACCAGAACCGCCCGTGTTTGATGACTGAGATTAAGAATTAAAAGAGGCAGATTTTGCTATCCTTGGGCCGAGCCAGGTTAGCTGTTTCCAGTCTATATGATAAGCTTCACATTTACTTCAACATTGATATTGATTTTGTCATTATCACCTCTCGGCAAGAAAGCAAATAAACTCTAAGTTGTTTAGCTGAGCTCAGAATTAGGCTCTACCTGAAGTTTAATATTTACAAAAGACAGGGTATTAGTACTGATAAGGCAAGGTGGTGCTGTGCTCCTGTCCACAGGGCCTTTACACGGCCCATCGCTCTCTCAGCCAACACAAAGACGTTTTTATGAGGTAAAATGACGGCAACGGTTTCTCTGCAACTTTGCCCTTCATGCTCACTTTCTCAGAGATCTCCTCCTCCTGCTGCTCCTCCCGCTGAATTCCCTATCAGCCCATTTTCTCCTCCCTTTATCTAATTCATTTCTGCTCTCCTTTTAGAGCACGTGTTTCCTTTCTCTTTTCTATTGATTTTGGCCAATTGAAATGAAACACAAAACGCGTCTTCCTCCACCTGCACTTCACCTCTCCTCATATTTCTCACTTTCTCTCCTCTTCCGTTCCACTCTCCTTTAATGCGTTGTCTTCTTTCCTCATAGTTCTAAGTGGATGGCTGCTGCTGCATGAGAGGATAAGGGTGATTTAAGAATAGGGCAGCTAGCCAGAGGTCCTGCCAGGAATGAGAGAGAGAGAGAGAGAGAGAGAGAGGGACAAGGGAGGAGAAGAGTGAAGTGCAAGTATGAGGAGAAACGGAGAAAAGCATAGAGGAGACAGCAAAAGAGAAAAGATGCCAAAATAAAAAACAATGCTATAAAAAAAATAGTTAACATTATTTGATGATTAAGAATTCTGCATTTCACACCTTCCTCATCATCAGTTCTCCTTTGCAAAATTCCTTTTCATAAATATGCAAACATGAAAACAGTCAAAATTCAATTAATTTTTACAGTTCATGAAGACAAATGTGTTGTTGTAAACGTGAAAATGATCCTGTTGTATTTAATTTGTTTTGAACAGGTTGCGACAGCAGTGACATTTAATTTCCCCATTGATGTTAACTTCTGAATTCTTGTTTCAATGAATAATTAAATCTCTTTATTACGCAAACACACCTGCAGAGAATTTCTGAAGTGTCCCAGCATGTGTTTCCACTATTCATATGATTATGTTGTAGATGACATTTCTGAACAAAGCGTTCTCTTTCTCCTTGTTTTTGTTTCGTCCATATCGCTCCTAGCAGGAAGATCAGCATCACTTACTTGTCTACCGTCTGACTGGCTGCGATATGTTTGTTTTTTTCCTGCAAGAATGATTGACTTGTACTTCTGACCTTTGACATAAACAAAAACAGATGCACAGACACAATGAGAGAGATAAGAGACACAATCTAAGACACAAAAATAGATATTAATGATAAAACAAACAGTAGTCTTCAACAGGCTTATCCGCGCTTGCATGCATCTGACAAATCAACACTTTCATATGTGACAGCTTCATGTGCTCATGTATCCAATGTAAACCCAGCACTGTTGTGGTTAATGGTAAAGTCATTAGATTACTGTCCTTGATTGAGTTCAAAGATGCTGCTGATCCAGCAGAGTCCCGTGTGCAGTGTCAGGGTTGGAGCACAGTCATTTGGGAATAAATCTGAACTTTATTTAGTCCTTTGTTCAGTACTGACCTCAGGCTGCTGCTTTAGACCTCTGAGGTTGTTCTGTCTCTAAAGGCAGAGTTGTTGATGTAATGGAGCGGAAAAAATGAAGTTTTATAATGGATGGTTCTGATGTTCAGCTCTGAATGTCGGACTCACCTTGGAAACCTAAGAGACAGATTGAATTCTCAAATGATCGTTCATACCAATCTCTGCGGAGAGATCTTTCCTCAACAGCGTGCTTTTAGTAAGTTTCATTAAAAGAACGTTAACATTTGTAGTTGAATAAACTGCAGGCTCAGTTTTTTTCTCCAAGTTTAAAACTGTTCTATCAACGAAATATTTTATCCTCTACACAGAGGAACTTCTCCAGCGTTTATCAGAAATAAAGTTTTCTGAACCTACTGAAAAGTCAATAAAGATTGTTTTGCTTTCAATACAAATATCATAATCTTCTCCTGCACCGTGCAGGTCTAAGTGTTTCTCTCTGCTCTTTTACTGTGTATAATTTGACTCAAAAAGACATACAAAGACTTATTTAGATGTACCTTAATGTAGACAACAAGATCCTGTTATTTGTCTTACTGTAATGTAATTTCTGAAGGGCTGATTTTGCAGCTCAAATTGAAACTTCTTTTGGTAATCAAGTATTCAGTCATAATTGGGTGTGTGTGTGTTTATAAGATAACATATAGGTAATGAAAGGGTAGCCAACTTATGAGCACCTCAGTGACTGTTGTACTTTCACCCCTGTGTAAAAATCAAAGAGAAGTTGTAGCTGTCACCTAATGCTAACTGCAAAAGCTCCTTGTGCAGTTAAGCCTTTTAAATGGCTGGATTTGGAAATGCAAGCTTCTTTTGCTGCACGCTCAGGCAGCCAGTTTGTGAGCTGGCAAAGTCTTAGCAAGCAAGCAGCTCATGGTTTTCTAAGAAACCAGCCCTCAGACAACAGCCAGATATTTGAGAGCCACACACAGAGCTGTGAAAGAAGGGGACAAGAGGAATAATTTATCTGGATTCACACCTTTTCTTTCACATAAAATATTATCATGCAGTATAACTGAGAGACAGAGACACCTCTGGTTTATTTAGCTTCTTTTCAGATCTATGAGTTTGTAATTGCCTGAATCTATAATGTCTTGAGTTATGAAGTTTTGACGTGATGGTAATTTGGTAAGCGATTCAGTTAAAATCCATCCTGGGCCCAGACCAGAGACTCCGCCCACTTCACTGAGTGGACTTCATTCTCTTGATCTGGCATTGCCTCCACTTTGAGCAAATCTCAGAGGGAAGGGATTAGATTTTCCCTAACCCTTCCTCATTGGTCGTTGCCTTTCGTTGAAATTTAATCTGCGAGCATGATCATTACATTGCAAGGGGAGTGTTTCACCTCTGTGGAGCGTGTGTGGAAAGAAGCCTCACTAAGTGAAACAAGCAAAATCCAAAACTGTCTCCACAAGCTGTTAAATGATCACATAGATGTTGTTGTATTGTGTTGTGATTGAAGTTCTGACCCACCATGCATTGTAGAAAGGGATAAATAAACATTTTTCGCTTGAAATCAGAATCAGAATATCTTTATTGTCATCATACCAGATGCATGACAAGATTGCAGCAACCACTGGACGGTGCATAAATAAGTAAAAACAAGATGAGGTATGAAAAATATACCCATATATGAAATAAATAGTCAAGTACACAGAAGACAATACACAAGAACAGTTCAAAACAGAGTGCAATTCATACCAAAAGCAGCCAGATATATGCTCAAGCAGAACCCTTATGCTCAGTGTGAGTCATGAGTAAATGACAAGGAGGAATTGAGAGTTCGGACAGCCCATGGGTAGAAGCTATTCTTAAGTCTGTTAGTCCTGCTTCTCAGAGACCTGAACCGTCTACCTGACGGCAACAGGTTAAACAGGTACTGTCCAGGGTGGGAGGAGTCTGCAGAGATTTTACGAGCTCTGCACAGGCACTGGGTGCTGGCAATGTCCTCGAGAGGGGGCATAGAGCAGCCAATGATCTTTTCTGCAGACCTTGTCACCCTCTTCAGAGCCCTCTTTTCTACAGCCGAGAAGGAAGCAAACCACACAGTGATACAATAACACAGAACAGATTCAATGGTGGAACGGTAGAAAGACACCATCAGTTTCTCCTTCAGGTGGTTCCTACGGAGCACCCTTAGGAAGTGGAATCTCTGCTGGGCCCTCTTGATTACTGAGGTGGTGTTGGTCATCCAGCTGAGGTCCTCCTGGATGTGTGTCCCCAGGAACTTATAGGAGGCCACTCTCTCCACACCCTCCCCGTTGATGGAGAGTGGAGCATGGTCCTCTCCTCTCCTCCGGAAATCAATGACCATCTCCTTGGTCTTGGAGTTGTTTAGCACAGGGTTGTTTTTTGTACACTACTCAGCCAGCATCCTTATCTCCTGTCTGTAGGCTGACTTGTCACGCCCCGTGATCAGGCCGATCACCGTGGTATCATCCACGAACTTGATGATGGAGTTTGTGGGCTATTTAGGAGTACAGTCAGAGGTGTAGAGAGTAACCAGGACGGGGCTCAGCACGCAGCCCTGGGGGGAGCCTGTGCTCAGTGACAGAGTGGATGAATGGTGCTGACCCACCGTAACAACCTGCAGCCGGTTGGTCAGAAAGTCCTTGATCCAGGAGCACATGAGGGAGGGGAGGTTCAGGCCGGCCAACTTCTCCACCAGAACGTCAGGGATGATGGTATTGAATGCTGAACTAAAGTCAACAAATAACAGCCTGACGTAGGTACCAGGGAGCTCCAGATGGTTGAGGGTTTGTGTGGAGAACAGTGGCCACGGCGTCCTCCGTCGACCGGTTTGCTTTATAGGCAAACTGGTGTGGGTCCAAGGTCATGGGGAGGCAGGCTTTAAGGTGCTGGAGAACCAGCCTCTTAAAGCACTTCATTACTACGAACGTCAGTGCCACTGGTCTGTAGTCGTTGTGGGCTGTTATAGATGTTTTTTTGGGCACCGGGATGATTTCTGCTGCCTTAAGACAGGGCGGGACCACAGCCAGAGACAGGGAGGTGTTAAAAATTCTGGTCAAGACTTCTGCCAGCTGGTCAGCACAAGCGCATAGCACTTTGCCCAACACCCCATCCGGGCCAACAGCTTTCTTCGGATTGACTGCCACAAGAGCCCGCCTCACCTGATGGAGCTGGAGGGTGAGAGTGTTTTGAGTGGTTGTGGGGGCAGGAGGGTTGTGGGTGGGAGAGGAGGGTCGTTGGTCTGAAGACGAGAGGGATTTGGGCGTCTCAAAGCGGGCGAAGAAGTGGAGATCGG
>JAQLOL010000014.1:9818898-9832958 GCA_029783665.1 Naso thynnoides
GGTGTGTGGATGGTATGAGATGAACTGATCATAGGTGACTTGATTTATGAGGCAAACATTGATTATGACTGGAGATGTCCTTTAATTACCATGTCATTAAAATCTGGTGATTTTTGGATGGACTCCTGCTCAACAGACAGCATAGCCAGTGCGATTAGCCTGTCCCATAGCACTTTGAAGAAATGATTTATCCTCTTCAGTGCACTGAAACACCTCCGAGTCTGCCGAAGTCATGAAATTTGTGATAGCTTTCACAAAAGATAACCCTGCAAACTCCACACTGCTGGGACACAGAAAAGTACATTCTTACTTAACTTACACTTGCTGTTAGCCAGTCCTTTCATTAGTCACACAAAACTTACAATTCGCCATTTGTCCTTTTGTGTAATTCCAATATCATTTGGATGATGTATCTGCAGTCTTTTCACCTCCAATTTTTCCTTCAAATGGATGATGAAGTAGATAATCCACTTAGTCTTCCTGTTGACAAAATGGTCACCTCCCGCTTCCGTTGTCGCTTTTCCCCCCATGACACTCACACTGTTCAGCACCCCAATGTATGCTGTCTTTGGTTAAAAGTCAGTGGCCTGAGGACTGAATGAATTTAGCCCACATCAGCAGCAAATCAAGGGGGCGTGTCAGGACACTCGATCATGGGCTGATGTTACTGTGCTTGGACTGTAAAAAATAAGCCATTTTAGTGGCTCTGGGTTCCTTTAAAACTTTAAATAATCTGCTCGAAGTATTTCAAAAAATAATTGAAATACTGTTCTTATTTTTATTGTAAAAACTAGGGAGGGCTTAGCCTGTTAGCCTGTTTGTACCAGCTGCCCCTGACAGTGTGTATACTCTTACTTCACTACATCTATTGACAAAATTGGTCCTGTCTCCACTACATTTTTCTGACAGCAGACAAATTTCAGATGTTTATGAGCTTTTTGAGGGAAAGAGTTAAAAATTGCAGTTGTGTGACTTTTAAACTTTGTTTTTTTTTCTTTTATCCTTCAAATCATACCCAGATTAAGAACCTTTTAACTTAACATGTATATAAAGAATTTGCTCCATCTCTGACTTGGAGGCACATGTAGCAGGTGGTGTCCTGTTCAGGAGGTCGTAAGTGTTCCGGAGTTGCTTCAGAAGATGCCAAGAAAGAATTTTCTGGTCATTATTTACAATCACAATCATACTTGCAGTAAAAAATGCTCTCTTGGTGTTATTTCAAAGCCAACACTTTTGTGATCTCCTTGGGTTGAAAGACTTGCTTTTGAAAAATCTCTTGCTTTTCACCTACCTTGTCTTTTACAAACAGTCAGTAATTCCCTTTGATGATGTTAACACAAAGGTGTTTCTGTCAAAGCAACTATTGTGAATTCTGTGTGGTTTACTATAACTTGTGTTTGGACATTCTTTAGTTGCGTAAGGATGATGATCGTGATTGTGGCTGTGCATGTGTGAAACACCACACTGACAACCTTGGCGACGGGGGAAGCCATCACCATCACCATTGTGACCTTCTTAAGACTACAACGAGATACAATAACCTTGATTCTGAACACACACACGCTATCAAAGCCCATGATCTATTTTAATATGACATGTCATTCATATGGGAATGATAATGTGCAGTGTGAATGATGCAAGCAGCATGCAAGAGGTGCTTCCAGTCTCTTGCTGCAGCTGAAGATTTAAAAACAACATAGTGATCCACTGTGCTTCAGTGTTTGTGACCATAGTGCAGATTCAATATTCAGAGGGCATGCATCGTGTGCGTCACTGGGACACCATTGAAAAATGCCTGCCTGTTAAGTCAGTTCATTAGCTTAGACACTTGACAAAGTTTTAGAGTCCTGCTTTTGCAGCATGACTTGCATAAGCTACATCTTACTTTTATGGGCAACAGTGGGTTTGGAAGTATCACCACTGAGGTCTCTTTGAACAAAAAAACATGATTGCAAAATTCTTTTAACCACAAAATACGCTATAATTTTTTTATTACTTTTTTATCTTTTAAAATGACATTCACTGTGGTGCCAAAATGATATGTTGGATTTTTCACATTAAAATGCAAGTCTTGCTCTAAAGAACATATAACACATGTACATCGATCACAGTAGAGATTTTTGTAGAAAACATCTGCATGTACAGATTTAATCCCATGTCTCCAAATGTTTTGTGTTATGGCTCATTGATACATAAAAACATGAGCAGCCGCTGCAGCAGAATTGTCTGGTAATTTTATCATGGAGAGCTACACTTTAAAAACAGAAAAGACAGCCTCTTTTGTCCATCTGTCTGGATCAGCCCCAGCAGATGAAAATATTAGCTTAGTCAGACACCACATCAAGCCACTTTTAACCATATGTGTTGTTAACTGGGCCATATAGCGGCTGAGGGCAGCACCTAGGGCAGAAATCTGAATGATTCGGAAGACCCTGAGCTAAAACCAGGCACTGGGACATGTGGGATTAAACACATTGTGTCAGTGTAAGCTGTTTGGCACACAAAAAATGTCTAGCAGACCTGCAGATAAAAATAATTAGTCATTTATTTAGATGCGTCTCCTCATCTGTCTTTTTCAGGGCGTCAGTTCTCTTTTAAGTACAGCACATTTGACTTTATTCTTTTTTTTTAATTTACAAGTTGATGACAGTCAGCCTTTCTATTGTTTATAGTTCAAGTTTGTTTCTTTAGTTTTACTTCATCTCCTCTCTAATCAAACAAGAGAATATTATTTATTGTACTGGAATAAGGGCTCTCCTCTAGTGATGTGTGGATCGATACGAAAATAACAGTACTTCCGATGCCAAACATTTCTGTTCAAGGATTGATTCTCTTGTAAAAAGATTAATATTAGTAATAATTAATAATAGTATGTGTCTGTTTCTGTCAGCAGCAGGAGTATAGTAGAAAGTTAATACGCTATCAGCAGGATTGCTGTTTGACAGGAACTACTTCTTCTTTCACCTGTCACAGTCATATGTGTACTGTGGCTCTATAAATGCATGCCGGACTCTACTCACAGGCACGTTGATGAGGGCACACTGCATGCACTGTCATGTGCACAAACCTTGTAAATTATCTGAGAGTTGATCAGAGTATGGAATATAAAAAGGTTTGCAGTAGCGGACTGAAGATGGGGAGGAGAGAGGTGCTGCAAGGGCGAGACAGACTTCAATCACTTTGGTGCTGACAGACATTATACAAGTACACATAGTGTACCATTAGCTATGCTGGAGATGTTTATCATTGTTTTTGACTGTGTGAAAGTGATTCATGTTTGTCCAGATTCTTGTTTCTGTATTGATGTTTAAACACCAAGAGTTCCCCGCATTGTTAATAAAGACTGCAGTTTTATTCACACTGATATAAACAAACATGTCAGCAAAATAAATAATGATTAATGCTCTTTTTTAAAATATATATCATTATATATATGCCAGTGAAACATATCCATGAATCATCATCATTACTCTCCTCCTTCACCTCAAAGAATACAATATGAGGTTTTTTTTGACATACAAGTATTATTTTTGTTAATCATTCGCATGTGGGAGCCCAGTGCATGCAGGGTGACAAATTTTGATTAAATTCAGAGCTGAAGGCCATGAGGTAGGAGGGTTATATAAAATTGAAGCGCTGGGCATGAACCACTTTTGATCATATTTTTTTTCTGGTGCAAATTTAGCAGAAAACTTTCTTGCAAGAGGAAACTAGAGATTTTTGTCGTTGTTGTTGTTGTTTTTCTTTTTTGTAGAAAGTTGGTATTTACAACTTGTGAATATATGGCATCTTAAAAAAATGCTTCTATACTTCACAAAGAAATACACAAATGAGTTATTCGGTGATTTAGAGCTCACCTCAAAACAGTGTAATGGGTTAATATAACAATGTGTTTTTAATTAAACTGCAGAACTACTTAAATAATATTGTGAATGTGTTTCATAGGACAGGGTCAGTTGTCACTCAGCTTACACAGGAGTTAAAATGATTAGGCTACTTTAGACTATTAATTTATAAATTAAAGGAATAAAACACATTGATGCATATAACTGCAAAGAGAAGCTCTCTAAATCTCCAATTCTCTAATCCCTCAAAAACACATCCGTCTGGTGGCCATCATGTATCAGCTTGACTCTTTCGCATTGCACCTGGAAAGAAATAAAAAGCAAAGTAGAGAGATGAGGAGGGGCAAGAAGACCAGACTGGCTGATTTATTTTTTATCACCACTTATTTCTTGTCATAAAAGTTACAAACATTAAACCAATGAGATATACATGAGTGAGGAAATGTGAGTGAAATTTTAAAAGTTTTTCAGGC
This sequence comes from Naso thynnoides, assembly GCA_029783665.1. Lineage (NCBI taxonomy): Eukaryota > Metazoa > Chordata > Actinopteri > Acanthuriformes > Acanthuridae > Naso > Naso thynnoides. The sequence continues at coordinate 9,823,217 of JAQLOL010000014.1, forward strand.
AAGTTTAACAGTTTTAACACTAGAAGGGCCAGAATCCCATTCCTACTTGAAAAAAGGCCATGAGTGGTCATTTTGATCGCCAGATTCCAAATTCTGTTATCTCTCATGCTAAGCACCCAATATAGAGAGTAATGCCTTTATTGTGTTAGGATATCTTTTTAAAAAATGAAACAACACCTTATGATATGCCAAGGAGGAGGAGAAAATGCAAACTTTCATCGGAAGATCCAGATCCTCTCCCGGCTGATGCAGGTGAGCTTTGCTCCGTTGCGCTGCTGTGTGCCGTGCCGCTTTGAGGGACATAAACTGCCTCTGTCAATGGAAATCACTGATGCTCACGAGTTTTACTTTTGACAGAGACAGTGATAGTTGCCAAGCAACCAGGATGCAGCTGCCACCCTGCAAAAATGTATCAATTTAACACAGCAAAGTCTCTGTGGTCATTTTGACCGCCTGTGGCTGAAATAGGTAGAAATGATCACATTTTGTTTGCCTTTAGTCAAATAAGTATAAACAACATTTAAAATGGAAAAACTAGACATTTTTAGGAAAAGTCAGGGACCAGCACTTAATTTTTTTAATTTGAAAGAATTACATACAAATGTGAAAATGGTCAAAATGACTGTCATGGCCTTTCTAAAGGAATAACTTACAATAAGGGATTATCATCTTAGACACAACATGGTTGCCTGTTATTTACTTTGATAACACTATCATGAAGGGGACAAAGTAAAATGCTTTATTTTTTTGACACAGAGAAGTCAGTGAGTTTAAAATGATAAACCTACAGCAACAGACAACTTGATGGTAAACTATGTATCTGTATGCCAAACACTTAATGTTGGGGTTTGCCCAAAGGTGTGGTACTGTACAGATAATGAAAGGTTATATCACTAAAGACAGCAGCAGATGTAATGGAGCAGAAAAGGTTTAGAGTGTTCATGTTTGGTAAAGTGATTTCACTGTAAACAACGCTGGTTCAAAAATCTTGTGCAGCGTCTAAGTTAGGAACATTAAGAAGACACTGTCAAAAAACAAAGTCAAAGACTTGTTTTCCAATTAAAACCTCAGGATAAAAGTTCGGTGTAGAAGAAAGTAACCAAACATATCTTACATTGCTTTAATTGAAAGCAACAGGAATGAAATGCAGTTTTTATCATATTTTAAAAATCATTTTATCTTAGTTTGATATGTTTTATTTTAGTGTTTTTGAAAATCTTATTTGATTGTTGTCTCATCACATGTATTTTATTTGTTTCATTCATATTTTGTCCTAATGCCTTTTCAAGACGTTGTTGAATGGTGCTACAAGCTAACTTGCTTAGCACACTCACAATAAGAAATAATCAAACTCAGTGTTTCTTCATGACTTCTTGCTTTATAATGACAAGACAGACATCATTAAGTAAATATTGGAGTTTCAGCTTTGATAGCAAAACTTACAATACATGGTGTAGTGGCTCATCCTGAGTCACTGAACGGCCAGGTGTTACTTAATGTTTATAGTTTGGTCAAACCACTCGGTATGTTACGTGATGTTAGAAAAAGTCCTTTTCTTGTGTTAGTTCGACTAAAACTGGACTTTTAAAATGTATACAGTGTTCTGCTTGTGATCAACAGTCCATGTGATGATCTTTGACCCAGAATTCAAACAGCATAAATTTGTAGAAGAAAACTGTGAAGAGAACAAAAATACCATAAGCATGAGGGCTAGTTTGCATCTGATTTGAATCAAAAATAAAGCATAGATGAGAAGTGTACAGGGCTGTAAAGTTGTCCATGTTTTCATTGTTCAACATGTAGTCTGCTGGCCACTTGCTAATTTGTTGGTAGCTTGATAGGTCAACTGGTAGAAGGTCCAATAGCAACCAGCTGAACAGGGCATATTGCCACCTATCGTGGCAGAGTTGGACAAACTTTCCGTAAATAAATCGATTCCCTTCTGCAGTTGTATACCGGGACAAGGACAGTAGTCCAATAAATGGCCTAACTGAGCTTTAGCCATGGTTCAAATTGTAGGCCTAAATGTACAGACTGTTTCAGCTGTAAAACTATGCATTGAGAATTTGCAGGCCTACACAAACACAACCAGAAAGGATTCATTTTTGATTAGCAGTTTACACGAGATAATAGTTATTTTGAATATTAAGAACTTTTTCTTAGAAACCTCAAAGGAGGCTAATTTTCTAGATGTACTGGTTGTTCATTATAGGCTAAATGTACAGTATGTACTCTGAGCAGTTTACAGACTTTGTGGCTTGATAATGAGATCAATTCAGCACGTTTTGGACTCGCAGAGCAATTGGATTATAACGAAGTTTTCTTTTTTCTCTTTTGGAACAAGAAACACAGTCCCCCACTGAGATGAATCCACACAGACACCCTTCTGTTGTTTTGGAAAAGGCTGACCCAAAGCCAAGCAAGCCAACTCACCGGCCTGCCCAGCAGGAAGGTTCATGGCTCTATCCCCGAGTCTCTCTCTAATCTCTCAGTAATACAGCTTGAGTCATGATAAAACAGCTCTGATGGAGGCAAATCCTGTTATGCAGTGGGGTTGGCTGTGGTGGAGGGAGGGGCAGCCTTTGTTACAGGTGGTGGATGAGTTCAAGAAATGAACCAGAGTGTGGATTTTAGGATTAAACAAACCAGCACAGCATCTAAGAGGTAACACAAGCACAGTGTTCCCTTTCAGGTCCTCTTTCACTCTCTCTGTCTCTCTCTGTCTCTCTCTCTGTCTGTCTCTATGTTTTCTTGGGAGGTATTTTTTTTTAAACACGTTTTTTTTCCTTCCATCTCCCAGTTCTCATAAAAATAATAGTTTATTTCTTTGTTTCTCTCTGTCTCTCTCTGTCTGTCTCTCTCTCTCTCTCTCTCTCTCTCTCTCTCTCTCTCTCTCTCTCACTCTCTCTCACACACACACACACACACACACACACACACACACATACACACTGAATAAATGTATGTAAATGCATGCAGAAAAGTGCTGAGATTACAGAGAGCATGTTATGGCTTCCAATGCGGCTCACTTTTTGCCTCAGTCCACAAACTCTCTCACCTTACTGTGTCCCGCCTGCTCCTCCTCCTGCTCCACACCCCTCCTCCTCCTCCTCCTCCCTCCCTCACTGTCCCTCTGCAGATCTGTGTGGGGAAGAGCGAGGAGATTGACGGTTTCCTCCGGCTGAGCAGCGGGAAGAAGAGAGGCTTGGTCCCTCTGATGTATCTGCTAGAGATATGATGTGCCACGCTTCTCCTTGACCCTCATTTTGACAAAAGCAGTTCACAATGATGGAGGAATACTCAGGAGTGTTTACCCAACACCTCACTGACCGCCAACCGCCCACCCCTCCAAAGAATGGCAGTGAATTAGCAGCTTTAGTGGAAAACAACCCACAAAGTTGCTTTTTACTGCAGGGAAGTTTAAACCTTAAGACTTAAAGGAGAGGAAAAGGGAAGGAGGGGCATCTTCAGAGTTTTTCTGAGCTACTTTTCTTGTAGCACAACTAAACTTTGTGTGGTTTTAAACACACTTGCAACAAAAATGTAGCATCATGTAGTGTGCAGGAGGTCTGGCTACCTCACTAGCCATATCCATTGGCCACCCGTCTGCGAAAAATGGGAGAGGACTAACTTACTATGATGTCAAGGCCTGTATGAGCCTAGGGGACTTTGTGAGCAAATTGTCTTCATTTCATTGTTTTGTGTAAGAGACAGCAAGACAAAATGGATTGTGAAGGATTGTAGCTGTTTATTGTAGTGGCTTGTGCAAACTTTTAAACAGATTTGGTTCAGTAGATTCAGCAAAGTGTGACGATCCAGTTATGTACGTGCACACTGCAGCTAACAGTGTGCACGTCTGCTGTTGCAGTGTGGATTCATGATATGCATATGTAACACAAAATGATTCAGGTATTACATATTGTGTTAAAGACATTTAAAAACAGAGTCCTCCTTGCTACATCTCGGGCAAATTCTGCATTTCAGACTGCGTCTCCAAGAGTTAGACGAAGGTGCATTCATGCTCCTCACAGCTCCGATGTGACAAAGACGTTGCGTGCACCTCGGGGAGCTGCTTTCTAAGTATGCCCTTCAATCACGCTCCCTTACACACACAAACACACAAATTTTTATAGCTCACTCTGTTTCATGTAGCTCTAAGAACCCACTTCGTGTCATTATATTCTCAACATTGTTTGTTTGTGTGTAATGTTCTGTAAAATTCTCTGTCATATCTGGTCGTGTACAACATGAGGATGGTGCACTGTCGTGACTTTCTGATGTACTTCCATTTAGGATCAGAGAAAGAAATACAATAATTCACAGTGATGGATAAAAACAAACGGGTGGTGATGACTGTCAGTCTTTCTGTGTCTCAGAGTCATTTTCCAAACTTCAGCTGTCAAAAATTTGATGAATTTTTTGATGAATGGCTTGTTTCACCCAGCACATGGTTGCTTTAAGGTAACTGTGAGGGACTGTTATTTAAAGGGATCTGAGGCAAAACAGCCATCTTATGATTTATTGCTCTGTCATTAAAAACCATAAGGCAGTGACAAACTGTCTTTGTTGCGGCAATAACTGTAAATAGAATTAGACACTATTTGTAAATAGCCTTATAAAGATTCTGTATATACTGGCTCTGATAGCAGGGGTTTGCAGCTACCCTGGAGCCAACTAAGGGCATTACCTTCACAGTTATAAATTATAGGAGATAATTATTTATTGACCAACTTACAAAAGTATGCACCCCTTTGCTCAATTAACACCAAGCCCTGTCAGCACAAATCTTTTTAAATACTATGCACAACAGTTCTAGTCACTCACCTTATTTTGTACTCAGCCTGTTCCCAGCGTAGCCACACATATGTCAGTGTAAACCAGTGCTTTTGCAAACTTTTAAATTGGGACTCCAGCTTTGGGAGTATTGTCCATCTTGGGTTCATCTGCACCATGCCAATCCCAAACATTTCACTGACTAGAACCAGGATTGGCTCAGGATCAGTGTTATCCAGGTGAAATCCCTTCCTCACCTCAATGCACACTCCCAGGCTAGTTCTTTGCATGGCTAGCTGTCCTTTGACCCCCACATCTCTCAATAAAGTTAAATGAACTGTAAAGTTGTGTGTGCTTTTATTTGAGAAATAATTCATACTTTGTTCCTCAGCTGTGTGCTTCTGTATTTCCATCAAAAAGGCAGAGCAGGGGGATTTGATTTAGTTTGCAAAGAGCTCATGCATTATCAATAAAGGCAGTATATTGCAGCTTTAACTTGGTGCTGCTGTATGAAGTCGGGACTGATGAATATTTCTTCATTTTTTCTAAAGCCAAAACAAAGCCTTTCTCCTTCATGAAAGTCACTCCAGAGTAAGTTCTGAATATCATGAAAAGAGCTTTTAACTTGCCACAATGTTCAAGTGAATTATTTAATATTTTTTTACTTCACAAATGCTGGAATTACTATAAAGCCAATGATACATGTACACAACTTAAAAATATTCAAATACAAGTAAATATAAACTAAAATATTTGTCATTTGCAACAGACTGTCATTGTTATTAGAGATTAACAATATTGTTAATGCTTTAGCAGGCACTTGACTGGAATACTAGTGCACAATTGGGTACTTTAACCCATAATAATGTATCATATGTTTACAAATTGATGTTTGTAAATACAGTATATACATAATACGTGTATGTTAACTCTTGTATATAATATCTTAAGATGAAAAAGAAGTTAACCACAGTTGTGACATCTACAGTAAATGTAGTGGGAAGAAGTATAAAACAGCATAAAATAGAAATTCTTAAAAATAGTAGTACACATATTAAGTACAGTACACAAGTGAACGCACTGAGGGACTTTCCACAACTTTATAAAACACTTATTGCTAAGATCTCTCTGACATGGACACAAAGACTGGAGGCTCACAGTAGACATTTGAGAATCTCACCATGTTCTGTCTAGTCAATCAGACAGTGACCCTGACATTAATTAGTAATGCTGTCAACCACACTTCTTCATGAGCTGATGTGATAAATGATGGGAAGATTGGGCAACATATTTCCCTCTTTAGTCAGCTTGTGGAGGACATGAACCTACGCAGTGATGGGGAGGGGCATTTCCTTTCACCATTTTTAAAGGATATTACAGCTCATAGCAAATGTGAAATGCCAAAGCCACAGTATATATATGCTGTTCATAGAAATACCAAGATACAAAACAGTTGTATTGAACAGATGTAAAACAATGTAGAAAGACTTTTGATCAAGGATTCAAATTAAATAAGAGTTAAAGAAAAGAAAAGATTAATATTGCAAAGATGTGATATAAGAAGACAACTTACCAATAAGGGTCTTGTAGATAAATATAACTGCATATCACATCACTAAGACACAGTAGACCACCCATGACATAAAAGCTGCAGTTGGTAGCTTTTGCTAAAGAGCTAACAAGCTAACATTCAAGGACTTTTACCAATCCTGAACACAGAGGCATGGGAAAAGACAGAGATCTTGTCATACTCTCAGACCATGTCACTTACTTATAGCTTTCTATGGGTATTCTGACTTTTTTTTTTTTTCAAATAGAACACAAAAATGTTATTGCTGTTTACCTCAAATTTACCAACTGCAGCTTTAAGGATGCAATGATGATGCTAATAGTTGAATAATAAATGGCATTTAAAGGCTCTAGAGACAAACAGCTTGAATAAACCTTTTATTTTTTTTACAAAACATAAGAAAGTATGTTGTGCTATATATTAAAAAAAAAAAAAACTTTTTACCTCCACCAAAGAGGTAATGTTTTCGCCAGGGTTTGTTTGTCTGCCTGTCTGTCTGTTAGCAACATAACTCGTAAAGTTATGGATGGATTTGGATGAGATATGTCGAAATGCAGTGAATTTATGGAAAATCTTAATCTCCCCTCCATAACTCAAGAGGAAGCAATCGAGTTGGAGTCACCTATCACCTTAGACGAACTAAAAAATGCTGTTCTTAACATGAAAAGAGGAAAATCCCCTGGATGGGATGGTATCCCTCCAGAATTCTATGTTATGTTTTGGGAAGAACTTGGACAATATATGTTAGATATGATATTAGCGTCAGTTAAAAATGGTTCCTTCCTTAATGATGTAAATTTGGCTCTACTGACTGTTCTTCCTAAACCTAAAAAAGACCTCTTATTTTGTAACAACTATAGGCCCCTGAGTATCCTGTGTACCGAAGTGAAGGTGTATGCCAAAGTGTTAGTCTCAAGAATTGAATCTCACTTGAAAAAACTAATACATCAAGACCAGATCGGTTTTGTGAAATCCCGCCTTGCAGGCGATAATATACGTAGATTATTACATGTGATACATTTCTCCTAAGATGTCGAGGACCCCCGTGCAGTGCTGTCTCTCGATGCCGAGAAAGCTTTTGATCGGCTCGAGTGGCAGTACTTGTGGGAGGTCCTTAGTAAATTTGGTTTTGGGCGGGATTTCATTGAAATGGTTAAGGTTCTATATTCTAACCCTACAGCTGTAGTTACAGCTAACAATATATTGTCCACTCCTTTTCCTATTTGTAGAGGTTCACGCCAAGGCTGCCCTCTTTCCCCACTCCTTTTTGCTCTTTCTTTGGAACCTTTGGCTCAGAGTATTAGACAACACCCCTTTATTGAACCTATCACTTTTTGTAATACATACCACCACATATCTTTGTTTGCTGACGATATTTTGTTATATGTTAATAATGCTTTAATTTCTATTCCTCATGTTTTGGAAACTTTTGCTCAATTCAGTACCCTCTCTGGTTACAAGATTAATTGGACTAAATCTCAACTAATGTCATTAAATTCATCTGTTAACTTATCTACACTCCCATCTCTTATCCCAGTGGTTAAGTCTTTCAAATACCTAGGTGTTGATATTTATCCCACCTTATCAGCTATTTCTACCAAAAACTTTCAACACATATTTAAACGAGTTGAAGAAGATATGGAAAGATGGACAAAACTACCTATTTCAATGTCAGCAAGAATATCCATAATTAAAATGGATGTTCTCCCAAGAATAAATTTTTACTCAAATATGATTCCTCTCGCACCTCCCAAAAACTACTGGGACAGTCTGAACAAGATCACTTCAAACTTTATATGGGGTGGCAAAAGACCACGTCTCAAGTTGTCTATATTACAAAGGAGCAAAAAGGATGGGGGTTTAAATGTTCCAAATTTTAAATTGTACTCTTGGTCCTATATAATTCGCCCAATATCTGTTTGGTTTGATCCATCTATGGTGGTCTCTTGGCGACCGATTGAAGAAAACTTGGCTTACCCACATAGGCTACAGGACCTTGTTTTCTCTGCTCTTCCTTCCAAAAGTGCTCAACGCCAACTTGGTCCTATTATGTCTTTTTTATTGTCAACATGGCGAGCAATAGAGAAACAATGTCAGATTTCTTTAAAATGGCACACTCATAGCCCTCTTTTCAACAATTTTGACCTCACCACGGGAGGAGCCCCTTTTAAGTTCCCTCAATGGTCTACTAAGGGAATCAATATTTTGATGGATGTTTGGGAAGAAAATGGGATGAGATCTTTTGATGATATATGTTCCCTGTACAATGTTGCAAAGAGTTCTTTTTTCTTTTATCTTAGACTCAGACTAGCTATGCGTACCTATGGTGTTCCATGGGGTGAAAATTTGGCAACTCATCCACTTTATTCTTTACTAAATGTCAGAGGCAAATCTAAAGGTCTAACATCCAAAATTTATGCTCTTTTAATTTCTGTTGGTAAATCTTTAAATGTTAATCATATTTGGAGTAGAGATCTTGATGTTTCTGAGGATATATGTTGGACAACTGTTTGGAATAATCTAGATCATGTTTCCAAAAATCCCAATCATAAATTGATACACTTCAAATTTTTACATAGGATGTATCTTACACCTAGAAGACTCCATCTAATGAAACTTGTATCCTCCCCAAATTGTGATCTCTGCCCAAATCGTGATGTTGGATCCTTCATGCATATGTACTGGCATTGTCCAGAGGTCACAACTTTTTGGAAAATGGTATCTTTAACACTGACCAAACTTTTTGATGTATTAATCCCATACTGTCCCAAATTGTTTTTATTGAATGACACCTCTGTTTTAAATTTACCTAGTCAACATTACCCTACCTTATTTGCTAGCCTGACAGCTGCCAAAAAGATGCTAGCACTTCGCTGGCAACCTCCTCATTCTCTTTCTCGGACTCATTGGTTACTTTCTTTGTTAGATATTCTGTACATGGAACTGTCAGTAGCCAGAATGCACAATGCAAAGCGAGCCACAATCACCTCCTGGACTACATCAATAGAAAAAATTAAGAACTTTCTGTGCCCCCAAACTGATTGCTAAAGCCTTGTATGTCTATGTTCCTCTTATTTCTTTTTTCTCATTTCATTTTTGTGATACAATAACTTCTCTTTTTCTTTTTTTTCCTTTTTTTTCCATACTTTTTCCTGATTATTGTTTGGGTATTTTAATTGGTGTTACTGTTACGGTGTCTAAGTATGGTCTGATGTTCTGAGCCTACCCTTGTATTTGAAATATCCTTGCTGCCTGGGGTGGGATGGGAAGGGGGAGGGTTTTTTTTTTTGGTTTTGTTTTTTATCTTGTATTCTTGTATTATTTATTTTTATTTACATAAGATATATCTTTTGCCTTGTTAGTTGAGCTCTTTCTTCTCTTGTCTTGTTTTTACGTTTT
>JAQLOL010000014.1:9842793-9890816 GCA_029783665.1 Naso thynnoides
CATCTGCTAGTGAACAGGAAGTGAACTCTCCAGGGCAAGCTGCTGGGGAAAAATAAGGAGTTTCAACTCTTTCCTCACCCAACAGACTAAAATGAAGTTTGTGCATTTCTAGATTTGTGAGTGCTGTAATGCTTTAGCATGTGTGTCATTTAAAGTCACACTATTCACATGATCTGCATTGCTGATTATAATCTGCTTTGAATCCACCTGAGGAGAATCCCCCCAACACTCTTTCTCACATCCACTGACACGCTCGGCAGACTGTCTGTCCTGGTTAGTGACGGCTGCATTTGCAAACACTTCAGTCACACCTTCTCTGGGGAGCAAGCAGACAGAAGCCTTCAAGGCCTGAGCAAGAAGTGAAAATGACTGGATGACTTAAGTGTCTGCAGCGCAGGTTTAATGTGGCTGACAGTGGTCGTAAGCTGGAGCCAGGTGTGATGTATTCATTTTTGTGGCTTTGCCACGCTGCTTCAGGAAAAGTAAAGCAGACAAAATAACTCATGAAGAAAATTATTTATTGATGGCTCACTCATTATTAATAAAACTAAGGTAGTGAGTCATAACTGTTTGGGTTCATCTGTATGTCAGTGTGGGGCAATGAATAGATGAGTAGAAGGTGATCGTCCTGACTGAAAAGTCAAAGTTTGTCCTGTTCTTCAACTCCCTCTGAGGTTTCAATGTCAACTGCAATCAGCTCAAACTGAATTGAAAGTGGCTGATACCAAGCGATTGCTCACACACTTAAGTGGATAAATTAATGAGTCATGGATGAAATCCATCTTTGACACGCAAATACACACAACCACACACACACCCAGGCACAGGAAGACCTAAAAATGATTGTCAAACATTTGGACAATTGCAGTTTCTACAGCCATGCTCAGAAAGCGACAGGCGGATGCTACAGTTTTCTATGTTCAATCATCTGTACAAATAAACAAGAGCTGGCAGAGTATAAATAACCTGTTTGTTCTATGAACTTTAAAACCCTTTGCCTCAGCAGTGAAAAAACATTACATATATGGATGTTTTTGAAAGTGTGTCATAAAATATGCATTTTGACACAGAGTGGCAGTATTCTTGCTATAAATTCTTAGTGCTACACACACAAGTTCAATGTAGATTCAAGCATCTAAGGTTTTCCTGAAGCAATGTACGAAATACTTAAGGAGTGGAAATGTGAAAAACAAAATAAAAACAGTAAATCTTTAGCATGAAATACCATATCGTGCCCTTTGTTACCTAGAAATGACCCGTTTAACTGTCTGTACTGCTGTGTGGTTACTGAACTGAACTGTGATGGAATAGTGTAATAGCACTAGTACTAATAGAATAGTACTAGTGAAACTAGTATGGCCTTTATGATGGGGTGAAATGGCTCATTACATCAATGATTTCATCAGTAGATAAGTCCTGGTGGTTGGAAAAGTCAGATCACTGATCTTACTGCAGACAGCTAAGTGTCTTCGGATTTGATACTGGCGTTATGCTGCCACCTGGTGGATCACTGAGAACAACAACCTCGAAAAATGTAGAATAAACAGCCAAGTCTTTACCTAGATCATTATTTCTGACCTTTTTCTTGAAGAAGTGCTCTTGTGTTGCACCTGGTGTCATTTTTACAGCTGACATCAGGCAACCAAAAACAAATTTTGCTCTGTATTTCTTATCATTTATGTTTTGGGGCTTTTTTTGGTTTATCCGTATATGTTACTTCTGTGCTCTATCATTTCTGTAACCTTTTACGAAACCTTGGCCAGGGTCTGCGGATGAAAACTGGCCTTTTGGCTCAATCTGGTGCATTTACATTTTAATGTTTATTATATGCATTGTCCCTTATAGATAAACGGAACTAAACTCAACAACCAGTCACTTTCATCCAAATTTATTAACAAGAAAAAGGGGAAACAAAGACATTTTTATTGTTTAGATTAGATTCATTTTTTTGCAGTTTCCTCCTCCTTTGACAGGTTCTTGATGATCTCTTCTTTCTTGGCCAGGAGACGCTCTTCTCTGCGTTTGCGGGCCTCCTTTGTCTTTGAACGGCGAGCTTCAGCCTGGTCACTGTGGGAGTAAAGAGTGGTTGATACAGAAGAAAATTAACCTGACTGTAGCAAAGAGAAAAAAAAACAAGTTGTGAGCTTCATCGGGACAAATATTATTTACATAAATGAGAAAACTTACGCTAGAAGCTTCTTGCGAGCCTTATCTGCCTTCAGTTTGTGGATGTGTTCCATCAGGATGCGTTTGTTTTTGAAGACATTACCCTTGGCCTTCAGGTACAGACTGTGGTACCTGCAGGAAAACAAAAATAATTCAGAGCCTTTCAAAGCAAGATGCCTCCTCCTGAAGTTGGATTAAAAACTTTTTCTGGCTTGTACATCGGCAATGCCCGCTAAAATTCACACTTACATGTGCCTGTCAATTTTCTTGGACTCCCTGTAGCGACGGAGAAGACGACGCAGGATTCTCATGCGCCGCATCCATGACAACTTCTCTGGCATACGAGCATTGGCTGTACCCTTTCTCTTACCTAGGCAGGAGGAAAATGGTAAATTAGATCAGTTATGTAACACAGAAGCTCAGTGTGTCTGAACTCATGTTCATATCAAAACAACTGCAATTTGCAGGATTTAATTGTTAATTGCTCAAAATTTGCAGAGAGGACTTTCAGTTGAGAATAAGCTACGACATGCAAATGTGTTAACATTCATTTTGCCCATTTGGCAACTACAGCTGTGAGCTAAACATGCTCCCAGTGGATTTGAGAGGTATTTGTTTTACAGAAATGTAGAAAAAGAAAAGTGGCATTACTAAAAATCAACAACCCACCATAACCCATGTGACGTCCCTTGCGGCGTGCCAATGTGTTCTTGCGGCAGCGAGCACGGGAGTGAACCGTCACAGGTTTTCTGATGATCAGACCATCCTTCACCAGTTTTCGGATCTGCTGGCCTGTGGTACACATACAACGCCATGATGACGCTGGCCTTTGGGGCCGTGATCACAGAAATGTAAAGAGAGAAATGTCTCCAATGCAAAGTGAACAACTCACGAGAGTTTGCGTTGGCAATCTCATTGGTTTCATTTGGGTCGAGCCACACCTTCTTCTTGCCACAGCGCAAGACGCTGGACGCCAAGCGCTTCTGGAGCCTGAGCATGCTGGATCAACAACAAGAGCTAATTAGTTTTACATGACAGGAGATACATACAGTGCTAGGGAGAGTTCAAGTTTTCTATAAGCCTAAACCAAAAAAAGAGGATGGGAGAGTAGGGTGAACTGCATGAACATGAACATGTCATTTTTATTTATTTATTTATTTATTTTACTCTCTGCACTGTGATCTGTGATCTTTATGGTCTTGTAGAACTCTACAGAGTTCATGTTGTGACTAAAATTGTCATGTAATAACAAAAATTAAGATATGAGAAGATTTCTCTTTTAAACTTACATATTCATTTAAGAGTTTAATACATTATTCACTTTGTTACAGCTGACCAAAGCAACTTTAAAGAGAGCTTATGCAACTTAATACATAATATATGCAAAAAGAAAACGAAAAACCTAAAAATCAAAGGGACCAATTCAAAGTTTACTACTGAGACAAGCCATGTTTTGGGTAATCATCAATTGCTATATTGCCATCATCTCTTGTGACAGCACAGATGCAAATGCACCAGGCGTTTAATTCATCTGTGCTTGGATTAATAAAAAAAGTTGCAACAATTCATCATCAGGGTTTATTTGATAACAGGTGTGCAGTAACTGTACTTCTGAGCATAAAAATAGGCTGTCTTTCGATTGGGTGTTAAACAGCCAAGCGATACCAAAATGCTTGGACCCTGAACGCTAACGTGAAGTTACCAAGACGCAGGAAAAGATCGAATGTGATTCTTTTAAAATCGCATTTTAACCGCTATTTTAATCAGCTTGCAGGATTGACATAGGCAAACTCGGCAGAGGACTGCGATGTTTTCATCTGATTCGCCGCTCAGGACCTGTGTCAGTAACATGTTGTGACATGTCTTGGTAAAAGGCTAACTTAGCTAACGCCAACATAGGCCCAAACGTGGCGTGCATTCTGGCAGAAATAAGCGATTGTGACCAAGTCGAAGAAAATCCGACTCTATTCTCTGGGCTTAAATAACAAAACCAAGAGGCGTAGACATTTCTGTTTTGAATAAAAACGCACATTTAAATGTCAGACGTCTAGCTTACCTCATGGCTGCCGCTAGCTTGATAGAAATGAAGGAAATAGAAAGCTCACGTCTGTACCATTATAGCTTTCGTCATGGGTGACTCAACTGTGGCAAAATCAGAAAAAAAGTGAATAGATTCACAAAATGCTGGGTGATATTATGCATTTTGCAAAAGTTTAGTCTTCCAAATAAAAAGTCTTTAATGTAGTATATTTAGTTTACTGCGTATTTAAAGTCAAACTACGAGTGTTAATCGACTTCCCCATCATAGCACAGTGGTACGCTCCAAGAAAATGTATTGTAAATTTCCGACCACTGGAGGACGCACTAGATTTGTTTCCAAAACTCTAGGCCTGTATTAACATCGTTTCTTCTTTGTGTTACTGTAATATGATGTATATAATATATAATTAGGGCTAATCGATTAAGTTTTTTTTCTGTGTTTCGTCAAGATTGAAATTAAAAGATTTTATTTCAGTTTATATCACAAAACCAGAATGGTGTGCCTTCAGAATAAAAGCGTCAAAAAACTTAAAGCCCTTTCAGTTATGTGATACACAGTCAGATAAGCTATGCATTACATCACGAAAGAAAAAGAGTTTAATCCAATCTACAAGACTGAAATATTATCCCAGTGTGCGAGCTTAAACAGTCAGTGGTGGTCCGGTCGGGTTTGTTGCTCAGGGTGAAATTGATACAGAGCTGCCATCTCGTGGCTGCTGGCAGAACTGCACCAGTGACAGTTCCTCCTCTGTCTGTGTACCAAAACACTGGCGGTCCTGCCTCCTGCCGCACATTGTTGTCTGAGAGCTATGCCGTCCAGTCCTCTGAGGAGCGTGGAGCTGTTCTAGGGAGACACAAGGGAGCCAAAAAGCCCAAACGTCTGGGTGCAGTTTTGTCGACGACTGTGTTTTTGAGCTATGAGTCACCGCAGCAAACATTTAAGGTAAGTAAGATTTTGTTCTCGCGAGCATGGCTAGCGAGCTAGCGCTAGGTGCATCACTGGCGTTTAAGTGACTTTAATGCCACGAGACCATCGTCACGGAAACAATAACTGTACTGTAACATTATTTCACACGACTTCGTTGACATATGTGTAAACTGAAGAGCTAGCTATAAGTCACATTAGCGCCAACTTATTGGCACTACCTCACGTTAGCCGGTTAACTTAACGTTGACATTGAGTTTGTCAAGACCCTTGACTGAAACGTCACGGGGGTTGCTATGTCTGCTCCGGTGAGTTCAGCTAATCCATTTAACGGGTAACCACATGTTCATTAACGCACATAGCGGCAGGCTAAACGGACCCGGTTCCTGGTATCGCGAGTCCCCGAGCCCCAACGTCTGCTTTGCCTCACAGGCTCGGCAGCGTGCCGTGCAAAGTGCCGGAGACAGCGACGGACACCGCACAAGTCATCGTTTAGCTAATGACTTAAACACGACCCTTCAGGCAGAGCTGGTGACGGTAGAGCCGTCATGTATGATGATGATGGTGATGAAGATGAGGCCGACGCCACATAAAACATCGTTACTTTGTGACCGAGCTGAACACTGGGCTGCGTGGCTCGTGTCATTGTTGTCTGCGCCGCAAACGTTAGTTATCTGCACAGCCCATCTGTCACACTGAGACTTCTCCTGTTTGACCTGCTTATTGCAGACAGCTCGCAGCGTGTGAGACGGATTAACCTAGTCTTGTACAGTGAATGTGTGAACAAGGATGTTTTTGTTATCGAAAATATATTTAAAGTGTGGTTTTGTGGCAGGGATGTGGTGGATTTGGACTGAAAATGACTGTATGTCGCAGTATTTTAGGCTATATCTCGATCAGGACTGGGCAATATATCAATATTTTATGTGTACAAGATATGACAGAGATCATTACATCGTGATGTTGGGTCTGTGTTGTCTTTTTCTGTTTGAAAAGGCTTCATCACAGTAAAGTGATGGGATTTTAAGAACTTTCAGACTTTTCTTGCTTTAATTTACCTTTACCCACTTATATCCACATTATTGATGATTATTGATCCAAAAATGTCACTGGGTTAACCTTTTGTGAAATCACTAAAAGTCATCCTTTCGATACTGTGTCAGTGTTGAGGTATTTGGTCAAAAATATTGTCATATTTATTCATTTTATCACCTCCCACCCGTTATTAGAGTGCACAACAAGTTGTCAGTTACAACCTTCATGATCAATAATTATTGAAATCGACCTATATGAAATTTTTACTATCATTTTAGGTTTTACATCTGTATCGCCCAAGCCTAATCTCAGTACAAGATATACAGCTCAAAAAATTTTCATATCTCCCCCAAAGCACTTAATTCATGCTGTGACTGGGAGACAGAATCAAATATTACAAATTTTATGACCAGATTTCCTCTCTGATATGACAATATTACAGGGATGACAACTGATTATTAAAAATGTTACCACAATTGCATTTTTCATCAAAAATCTTTAGTAATGTAGATAAAATAAGTAAGTGGGTGTAGTCAGGTATTAATAACAAGTAAGGCTTCCTGACAAGTAGAGAGGATAAAATCACTTTAATGAACCTTTTAAAATCAGGAAAAATTACCATTTATTTATATATAATGATAGAACAATATCCAGTATCTATGATGATGTGTAGTCTCATATCTCAATAACAATATAATATCTTTATGTTGTCCAGTATAATTTTATTTTAGCATATTATGGCATGGCTGTGTTTATTTTCTTGACATGTGATTATTAACTGTGAAGTTAGTAACAATAAAATAATCCAAAACATTATGAAAACAACAGTTTCTCTAGTATATGCCTTACTGTAAATATTTGAGGTCCAATCCTGCATTGGCTGATGTTGATGGTAAATACTGGCAGGTGCTTGCGGTGAATTTCTTAAGAAATAGCAGAGTAGCAACTGTAAGCATCTGAATTCTCACCCTGCTGACTCACTTGATCAAAATGCAAGGGTGATAAAATTAATACAAGTATTTTTTTGTCCATTTTAAGACAAAAAAAAAGTGACAACATTACCTAAATGCTCCATAGTAGTCAGTAGATTTGCTTGCATGGAAACTTGAATGTTTCATTATGGATACCTGCACCTGTTACCTAATCCACACAGCTCCTCATTCTTCCACGTCTTTGTTTCGCTCCCAACAAAGTCACCCCATCAAGTGCAGTACTCCCGGTCGTTGACCCCTTTGAAAACTCAGTCCCCCCTCATCACCTCACCACACCACAACAGGACAATGGCTCAAAGTACATTCATTCATTCTCCACTGGATTTAAGTTGGGCAGGACCATTCTGGCCATGAGGCCGGCATGTCTGCCAACTCCCTCAGACTTATTATTCACAGAGCGATGGATCCATGCTGTCGCTGAACTGACACACATTCTCTAAAATGTTTGATATGAAAACATTCATTCATAAAGTGACTCACTAACCTATTTACAAACTAACGAGGCCCTGACCTTGATGATTTTGGTTATTACCTTTGTGCTCTATTTGCAGTTTTTTTTTTTTTTTATCAGAAAAGCAGTTCATTGGTAAACATCACAGTTTACATGTTCAAGGATGTGTCAGTTATGGCTTGTTGCTCCCATCCTGCCGCTACACAGGGCCCCAGACAAGTGTCTTTCAACCAGCACTGAAATGTGCAGAATGCGGGGGACAAAACAAACTAACCCCACTCTAGTGACCACCTCATTCACCTGCTACGTTCTAAGCAGACAGAAAACAATTGGGGAAACAACAGGCAAAGTTTTTTTTGTTTGTTTTTGTAGGCATTTGGGGCCCAGATGCTACACAACTGCATTCCACAAGACAGAAACCAATATAATGTGGGATCATAATATGTGATATCCGGAAGATAATGACCTCAAATAGTGTTTTACAGCGTTTTAGATTATTATCAAAAAACATTAGCACAATGAATCATTTATACAACATCTTTAGCAAAGAAGTAAACAAACAAACATGCAGATTTCTTTGTTGCGGGATCAGTAAGTCTGTCTTATCTTATCTTACAAGCTGACAGATAATATTCCAAAAAACAATGTGTCATTTCAGAGGTATTACCCCTGTTAGACAAAGGGGAAATAGCCTCCCCTCATATTATTCCTGTTTTGAGCTCTCTCACAATTAAAATTTTAGAGTTATAAACTTTAAAAATTGGTTATAGGAGTGCAATACACCACAAATATGTTTGATGAAGTCCGTTGGTATGATGATCCAAAAGTTAAATGACCTGTAACACGTCTTTGTAGAGCTACAGTGGATGTGAATGTGACTCATCCCAAACCTTTTATCTGGCCTTTTCCTGCTCTTGAACTGTGTTATTTAGTATTTAACATAACTAACTAGCAGAAATGTGACTTTAACAACCAAAATATACATTATAGATTAAGTGATATTGAGGGAAAAAAGTGAAACTTGAATTAATAAACCAGCTGTCTGATTTATATGATAGACTTTTCTATAAGTAGGACTGTCGCCTGTTTGTTCTCAAAGCTTGTAAGGTCTCTGCTTGGGTGTGTAATGAACAAAACCTTCCGTGTGAATTGTTGTCAGTAATTTGATCATTGTAGGCTAGCCCATGAATTGTATCCAGATTGTCAGGGGATGAGTTACACAATGTAACGCTGATCATAAAAATGCGGCCCAACTGGAGCAAACAGGCGTTGAGGAACAAAAGTCATACTAACAGGGTGATGCATCAGGCGGGAGGGGACCAAAAGTTTGATTGTTTTCAGCAACTGGATGCACCAGGTACCTTTGACTTTCCTGTTGAAGTGACATCTGGTTCATGCTCAGAGCTCGTGCACTCAGAGTGCTTGGCAGAATGTGGCAGCATGTGAAGAGTTCAGTAAATATCACAGCAAGAATAATTATTAAAAAATCTAAAGCAAACCCACTGTTGCCTGTGGCTTTGAAGAAGGGCCCGACTGATGTGGGATTTTTGGGGCCGATACTGATATTAAGGAGTAAGAAAATTGCGATATCCGATGTATCGGCTGATATTCTATATCTAATATTTTGAATGTGGTTATCAAATACATGTGACAAATATATGTAATGGAGGCAGGATGTCTAACAAACTTATTCGAAACATCAGTGCACGGAACAGTAAACACTTCCCTTAATATCAATTAAGCAATAGACCTCCCTCTGTTGGACAGACTACATGATTATACCATTTTAATAAACTAGTCAAGTACAAGTATTTTTTTCCAGCCTTAAAAAACAGTTTTAATATCGGCCCTTATCAGAGAACATCTGATTTACTGATAAATCTGCAATAGGTCAATATCGGCCAACAGTATCGTCAAACCAATACATCAGTCGGGCCCTACAATCAAGGTTCTGTTCACCAGTTAGTCTAAAACATGATACTTTTGTTGTTGTTTTTTTATATTTAAAGCTTGATATGCATCTACTATGTATTCCATTAAAACAGCAATAAGTACAACAAAAAGCTTCATGTGATACAGTACATAACAATGATTAGGCAGGTCGAAGCAACTGCGGCTCACAGTTGACTGACCACTTCCATTATTCAGAGTTGAAAATAATTTTGAAAAGGCAGAAGTTTGAGCTCCACCTGCAGTTTGTTTCAGGACCAAAGACCGGAGAAAAACAGACAGCCTTCTCTGCCGACAATGCTTTAAACTTATGCCACTCTTGCGACCTAGTACAGTGACTCCATTACAAAATAAAAATTTTTTTTACCGAAGTGAGGTAATGTGTTGCTCAATTTTTTCCATGAAGTAAAGAAGAAGTTGATGATTTCCATTCAGGTCATTATCTGCAATAATCTGCTTCCAGTGTGTGAGCACCTGGTTAAGATGCCAATGTGGTATTTATCTATTTGAAGTATGATTTGATTGGCTTATAGTGGCTTCCAAAAAGTGACATAAAACATTGTCTCATGTAAGAATAGTTAATTGCCATCAGTCTTGCTTTTATGTTGATATGATATTTCTGTGTCTCTTCAGCTTTCCAGCGAGTGGTGTGTGATCTGGAGGGAGAAACGGGGGAAAGGTCAGCAGAGAATATGGAGGTGTCAGACGGCCTGTTGCTGCAGGTCAACAATGGAGAGCAGTGGTGCAACCGCTGGAAGCATCCCAACGATGACTCGGTAAGCAACGGACTCAGATCGACAGCTTATCTTTGTGATCAGCGTTACACATCCTGTCAGATCATAGCCGTGTCGTCGTGTTTCAGCATGCACATGTTCCACAGAACTGGTCCTCTTTTGTGTGTTGTGTAATTTCTTAACGTTTTATTGATATTTTTGCATTGGTGTGTTCTCAGGACCGCAGCACCAGCCCCTCAGTCCTGCGCTGCATTGCCAGCACATGGAAGGAGGGCCTGCTGAACAGAAAGAGGCCCTTTGTGGGCCGTTGCTGTCACTCCTGCACACCACAGAGCTGGGTAAAGTTACACCACAGCTACTTAACTCTAACATGAATTTATTCACAAAAATCAGTTTCGGTCCAGAGTGTTATTTGTTCAAAAGTAAGTGTTCATAATGAGGAGAAAAAGTATTAATACGCAGTGAGAATTTATTGTGGCTGTTTGAAGGCACAAGTCCAATCTCTTATGTTACATCTCTAAAAGATGCCACAAGACTTAAATGTGCAATCACACATGCTGCAAGCATTTTACACATATTTCTTTCAAAACAATGTGTGCTGCTCTAATTTAAAGTTACAATGTAGGGAAGCTTTTCCTGCAGCAGCAGTAATGAGAAAACAGACCGTGTCTTTATGTGTAAGAAGATTATGAAATAGCAGCGGAGTGACATTTTCCTCTGAACCATTGTTGAAATTAATAACAGCCAAATCAAACCTGACCGACTTTATGTAACTTTTTGTGTGTTTGTTAATATAAGTTTACACACCATTATGTTACGTTGATGATTCAAGTCTCAATCTACATTCTCCATCATAATCATAATTTTTGTTTGGTTAACAGGAGAAACTGTTCAACTCCAGTATTCCATCTCTGGGACTGCGAAATGTCATCTACATTAATGAGACCCACACCAGGTAAACAAGCAATATCTTTTTTTTAATATACATGTAGTACTACCTCCTTCCACAGTACTTTGCTGTGAGCAGTGCATTAGTTGGCAAGAGGGAGAGATCTTCAGAATTTTGACACTTTGTGTCAAGCTTGTTGGCATTTACGTGTTGCTTTGGCACAACAACGAACTCCTCCTTTATAGTACAATCAATGTAGCACAGACAGATGTTTGTTGCCCTGAACACCACTGTAAGTTACTCTAAGTCAAGAGGACCCTTCTGTGAAACACAAGACAGGTAGATGGATGAATAATTTAAAGCGTTTGTCAGGAGACACCAGACACATGCCTCTGTGCCTGACTGTAGCAGTGAGACACTTTAAAACTCTAAATGATATAAACATGAGCTTGTGTGAATTAAGTGTGTTTTGTCGTGGCGATGTTTTGGATAGAGGAACCTCCATGACGGCTATCTGCCATCATGCTCTAAACTCTGTGAGAAGGGCTTAAACAAGTGTATATGTAGGTCTTATTTTGCATTGTATTAGCATGCAAATAAAGACATCCTGCAGCCAAGATGGGCTGAAGTCAATATTGACAAGTTAGCATTGTTAGTTTTCTGTGACACAGCCAGTATTGTGTTATGTATAAGCTCAGCAAGCTGGAAAAAACTGACATTAGCACAGCCTCTGTCATTGTTGAGAGAGCTGTGTGTAATGGATATGTGAGCCACAGCTGATCTCTGGTTCCTAAATGTCTTAAATTACCAAGAAATTGGTGAAACAAATTTGTCCCGAAAATTCATTAAAATAACCTTTTTGAGACTTTGGTCAAATGCTAACACAGTGTATATGTCACATATTTTACACAAAACAACATGTGTGAGGTGTGTTTGAAAATGTGTCCTGTTCTCTACATGTTTCTGTGTACTCAACGGTGCATGTGTGTGCAGACAGCGGGGCTGGCTGGCGCGCAGGCTGAGCTATGTGCTGTTTGTCATGGAGAGAGATGTCAACAAGGACATGTTCACCAGGAACATTGTGGATAACGTGCTCAACAACAGCAGGTAAGAGTCAGCGTAACATGAGACATTCGATGGGATTTAGCATTAAAGTTCAACTGAATATCAAGAGTATGTGGGGGCCTGATTACTATTATGAAAGGTGAAGTTCAGTTTTTTGCACATTAAGCCTTATAGTAAGGATATTTACGATCATATATGATGTTGTACAGCAGTCATAAGTGCTGGAGCTCATTGCTGATGCCACCGCGAGCTGAAAGGGGCTGAAAACAACAGAGTTTTAGGGGCGTTGCAGGTGTTTCAACAATCTGTTGAAAAAAGGTTGTTTAAAAGATGAGACAATTGCCCAATGTTTAGTGGTGTCCTCTCATGTCCGACAGTAAAACACAAAGTTGAACAGTGGTTAATAAGCCTGGAATGATTGTTTGTTTTTTTTCCTGAAGCAGCTGTTTCTGGGTTAAAAGCTGCTGTTCAGTTTCATATTTTAGTGTGGGTACATGAGAGGACACCACAAAACATTTGTCGATTGTCTTTTAAAACAACCTTTTTTCAATGGATTGTCAAAGCACTTGAAATGCCCCTTCACCTCCGTTATTTTCAGTTAGCAGTGATGCCGGGAAGGAGCTCCAGCTCTTATGACTGCACTGTTTGTCATAATAATGCTGTAAAACATGGTGTATGATCGTAAATATCCTTATTATAAGGCTAAATGTGTGGGGAAAAAAAACACACCTGCCCTTTTAACTTTACAGGGATTTGAAATTTTCAGCAATGGCTGTTAGGATTAAAGAGAGATTCTGCATTTAAATGTGTGTGCTGTGACTTTGTGCATCACAGGGTGGAGAGTGCTATTGTAAAGGTAGCCACAGATGTGGGTGCTGCACCCATCCAGCCCAGTCAGGAGCAGAAAGCAGTCAGTAAAATGAAGCAGAAAGCGAGGGCCTTCCTGCAGGAGATGGTGGCCAACATTTCCCCAGCCTTTATCAGGTTTGTCCTACACACCAAGAATCTCCCTCGATTGCTTTTGACCCAGTCCTATAGAAATGTTGTAACACATTAACACAACCTATTGTACTGCAGTTTTTTTTTTCACTGTGGAATGATAGAGTGAAAATGTGCAACATGTTACCTAAATTTAAAATGGACTAGATCCTGCTGCAGCTTCAGTATTAGTCTGTGTTTCTGTTCCACATTTTCACTTGTCTTTTTGTTCAGGCTGACAGGGTGGGTCCTCCTGAGGCTCTTTAATGGTTTCTTCTGGAGCATCCAGATCCACAAGGGCCAGCTGGAAATGGTCAAGAAAGCTGCTACAGAGGTCTGCAGCAACTATGCACACAAAGAAAAATAGATTTTACTGTCACAACATGATCTGATTCCTCTATTTATAACGGCTAAACACAAGTGCTACAACTGCTACACATCTCACAAAATATCATACTTACTCTTGTATTTTTTGCTGCTGATAATCAGTGAAGTCATCACAGTATGTTTTGAATCTATCAATGGTAAATAAAAGTAGATATCCTGGAGAAACTAAATTAAATTTGAAGACAATAACGTGCTCCTCATAGCAGACATATCCATGTCTATTAAGTCCGGTAAAATTCCATTGTAAAATTGTCTGTGCCTTGTCCTTACAGCAAAATGTGCCCATGGTCTTTCTCCCTGTTCACAAATCCCACATTGACTACCTGTTGATCACCTTGATCCTGTTCTGTCACAACATCAAAGCCCCGCACATTGCTGCTGGAAACAACCTCAGCATCCCCATCCTCAGGTAAAAGGCCCGCGTAGCCTTAGCCGTAGGTTAAGTTTGATCAGATGGTAAAGTGTATTTTGGCTCTCTGTGAGCGACAATAAAAGACTAGTTTGATATCACAGAGAATGGAATCGTTTGTACATAGATCAAAGAGTTAAAGCTGAACTAAAAAGTGAGACTAAAGAGTTGACACTGATTCTGCATTCAGGTGAAGCAGCCAGCCTAACGAAACACATGTTACAAATAATATTGGAGTTGCCGGAGTCCAGATCTTGACTCGGTTGACTGATATTGTGACATGATATGTTGATGATGCGTTTGTTTAAATCACATCAAATAGTCACATAATCACAAATCATAGAGAGTAAGCACTGCAGTCCATCGATTCCTCTTTAATCACATTGACACCAAAATCCAGATTGCAGCCAACTGAAAGTGATAAGGATACTGCTGCTGCTGCCAGTGTGGAGAGTTTAGTGTGAAAGCCAATTGATCAGACTTTCTTGGTTTTCAGCACCCTCATCCGTAAACTCGGAGGATTCTTCATACGACGGAAAATGGAGGAGACGGAGGATGGGAAGAAAGACGTTCTGTACAGATCTCTCTTACACGCAGTGAGTCCCAAGAGTCAGGTTGTCTTCAACAGGAAAAGCTGGTTTAACATACCAAACCTAAATTCATTTAATGTGTGTGGGGTTTTTTCTTAGTGTGATTTATTATGTAACTGCAGGTTGTCTTCATGCTCTTCTGCTCTGTGTGCTCTTTTCATCCCTGAGTAATAGAACTAAAGGCCTGCATTACATAATGTTAGCTCAGCTCTTTCTTTTTCTTTGCTTCTAGTCTTCATTTTTACTCCACAATCAGTATTTGCACAGATTTATGAAGCAATTTGAACCATTATGGCATTTTATCTTTTCAATAAGTCATTTGAACATTGCTAACATCCTCCTGTGTCTACATAACTTGATGACTGCAAACTTCTTTAAAACCGATGCTGTAAAATAAGATAAGTTCATACTGTGTGCTCTCAATTTTGCTCTAACATACTTAGACACTTCGTCCTTACAGGCAAGTATGGTATCACGTAAGAGTAATAGTATATCCTGAAGGTTATATCAGTTCATAAATGCAGCACAGATGGTTGAAACATAAACTCCTGTGGCTGTTTCTAGAGTCTATGTCAGGCCTAGGTAAAAATTTAAACAGATAATGTTTTGAGCCTTTTTTAAGCAGTGTGAATCAATGAAAAAACATATTTTTGGTTTGGTCAATGAGGTATTTCCACCCTGTCACACGTGCAAAAGCTTTTGGAATAGACTGAATAAGAAATCAGAGATTAAACCTGGAATCTGGACCTTTTGTTCAGCTCTAATATTTGGATTTTGTGGCTTTTCAGGGTTCCACTAATGGGGAAACCTTAAGTAGAACTATTGTGAATTACTAGAAATGTTAATATTAAAGCTTCTTAATCATAAGCTACTTGTAGCACGAAGTCTCTAAATGTGCTTTCTGCTTAATAGCTAAGCTGCTCAGTGGATCTACTTAATTGTTCCAGTCTATCAGGGTTAAGAATTGTTTTAAATATGTATGTTTGGAGACTGTGGAAGAGAGAAGAGGAAACATGAAGCAATGAAAGCGACAAAGGCTGCGAATTATGCCCCTAAGATAAGAGTTGAAAACATGAGGAACTGCTGGAAATGATACGCTACATTTAATCCTTTTGTGCCTCTGATATTTCACCAAACATTCTACCAAAGTTTGAAGCTGTTACAATGGAAAGAGGATCATATAATACTTACAGATGAGATTTTAATCTAGGATGCCAGTGGGGCTCACACAAATGTAATTAACCAAATTTCATCACGTGCAGAAGTTTAAGCTATTAAAAGAACGTGCTGCTCTAAATTAAGTTTCTCCAGTGAAAGCTAAACTTGGATGTGTGTCCTCTTCCCAGAATGCCTCAAGCTAGAGTCCATTACAGGACAAAGCTTCTCTTCTCAAAAGTGTCTGCATAGCAGGAAACAGCTGTGTACATACTGTACTCAGGCGGATACTGTTACACAACATGACAGCTTTGGCACGTGCCCAGTTCTCCGCGGTGCGTTTGGGGGTCAAACTGTAAGCGACCACAACTCGTTTTTAACTTGCCGTCAGGCTGCGTAAACAGTATAGCAGCTGCACAGCGTTTGCTCCACCTTACAACGCTGTTTAGAGTGTGTAAGATTTTGCAGCACATTGCATTTAAATTAAAAGTATCATGACTTTAACACACAGTGAATGCACATTTGTCTCACATTTGACACCCAGTGCAACTTTTTTCATTCATCTTCGTCACATCCTTACACTCTAACGATTGCGTCTGTGTGTCGTCGTTCTCGCTTCAGTACACAGAGGAGTTGTTGCGCCAGCAGCAGTTTTTGGAGGTCTACCTGGAGGGAACCCGCTCCCGCAGTGGCAAACCGTCCACAGCGCGTGCAGGCATGCTGTCCATTGTGGTAGACACACTGTGCACCGGGTCCATCCCAGACGTACTGGTGGTGCCAGTTGGCATCTCTTACGATCGTATTATTGAAGGCAACTACAATAGCGAGCAGCTGGTAAGTGCTTGGATGATGCCTTTTGTTTGTGTATTTTACTTTTTTTCGCCAAAGGTGTTTTCCTCAGTCATTCAAAAACAGAATGAACATTAGAATATTTTGAAAGTTGTTGCTGTATGGGAAGTGAAGAGACAAAAGGTGTTGCTGGAGTGGGAAAGATGAACATGATGATCTAATAATTATCAAGCCTTCCATGTGACCTCTAAACTCCTCAATCCCACCAGGGCAAACCTAAGAAGAATGAGAGTTTGTGGGGAATCGCGTGTGGAGTCTTCAGGATGCTGAGAAAGAACTACGGCTGCGTCCGCGTCGACTTCAACCAGCCCTTCTCCCTGAAGGTGAGTGATATCAAATTTACATCGACTGTACAGCACAAATGGCTACAGCTGCTATGGCAACATGTGGAGCTCAAAAAAGAGAAGCTATTACAAGAACAGATTCAAGTGGCACTCTTGATTTTTTTTAAAGCATTAAAAAGTGTTGCAAAGCATAAAAAATAACAATTTTCCAATTTAAAAGAAAAAATTGTTTTCTTTTGTTTTTATCAATATTTATTGGAAAATTAATTGAAGTGAGAAAATATTAACAGAGGAAGTTTTTTGTTTTTGGTTTGTTTTTAAAGAAAAGTGTGTATGTAGCACCCAGATATCATTCTGGTTCAGTTTATACTTACCATGAACCTTTTTATGTTAAATGCAGGAGTATCTGGACACACAGAGAAGCCGCCATATTCCACCACCAGTGTCCCTGGAACACACACTGATGCCCACCATTATTTCTGCTCAGTAAGGACACACACACACACACTCTACACTGTTACAGTGGTAATCTCCTCTTACGAGTGCACATGCACTCGCCAGCGGTCCCACAGTCCCACCTGTAATATTATGAACCCTCGTGTCACAAGCTGGACTTCTCCCTCCTGCTACTTCACAGCAGGGTCTGTTATCTGACATCTGAGCACAGCACTTGAGTTAGCGCTGGGAGGGGTCACTTCGACTCAGCACTGTCCTTTCATAATAAAATTGATACAGTCACACAGTGCGGTTCGTCCCAGCTGGTCTAGAGTCAAAAGTTCGGAACTCATGCCAGCAGAGCTGACTCAAAACCTTCTGAAATACTGTTTCATCAAAAAGTGTCCTACAGCACATTCACATGCTGAGTAGTCGCCTGTTCTCTGTTGAAAAATGATAACATGGTTGGGTGAGAGTCATTATAATGACTGTGTTGTTAGCATAGAGAGAAAAGGAGAGAGTACAGTGTGCAGAAACAGTCACCGGTTCAGGAAGGTAATGCTTAATCAGTCATCTTTGGTCAGATGTTAACTAATTAGTTCACATCAGATTAGTGTTAAAGAGCAAAGTAGCACAAAAGCCTGGAATCTTAAGATGAGTTCATATCAAGGATTCACAACGAGACGAGCTGAGACTTGCAATTACTTGGAACGTGCCGGCCTGCAACGTTATAAAACCTGTCAGTTTACGCCGCTGCAGCTGAACACACCAAACTGACAACTGACAAAAACTAGCTGTGACAAAGACTGGATGCCTGCTTTGTCGTGTTCTGCCAAAAACAAGCAGTGTTCACACCACGAAGACAACGACTGGCAACCAACAGGCTCGTACATGCTGCGCCAAGGCACATCCCTCTTCACAGATATGCAAACGTTTGTTATGATCAAACAGCATTCTTTTAACCAGCTCTTGCTAAATTAGCTGCTTCTAAGTGATAAAAAGTTAGAAATGGCAGTAGTGAAGAGACAAAGGAAAAAAATAAGGAAAAGCCGTGTGAAATGTGTGTAATCATGAAGAATACAGCAACAGGCTCAGTTTTGATGCTTCTGGTCACTTTGCACTCACCAGAGCCTCGACTCTCTCTCTGACAGCCCTGACAAGTCCCACCCAAACCCCCCAGACTGTTGCCCTGGTGTCTAGGAGCCTTAAGATGAGACAGTGTGTCATTTCCATAGCAACAACTCTCTGCACTTCCACTCTAACCACTGGCTTTTCAGACTGTTCTTTTTGTTTGTTTGTTTTTGTAGCAGTTAACAAAAATTTGTGGCATCTTAAACCTTGAACAAAGACACTGATAGCGAATTACTCGCTGCATTTACAGTTTTAGTACTAAAGAAACGCAGAAAATATAAAAATGCTTGAGAGTCGAGGTTTTGGAGCCGTCCTTGGCTTGCCCCGCTTTTGTAGATTTCTCTTTGCAGCAGTTCTGACGTTCAGAAGAGCTGGTGTAACCTCTAATGAGAGAAAAAACGTAAACTACTCAGGCCACATGTCACCAGGAGAACATCTCATGATAATGCTGCGGTTCTTAGCAGCATTTGGTGTCGCTACAAGCTAATTGGCTGTTGAAACAAGTATGGGGCCTTACATTCTAAAACTGGACTTGGCAATTTGACATGTAGAATCTTTGGAGACTCCTTAAAACAGCGTCAGCTGCAGTGCAACTTACCATTTCACACTGCTGCAATTTTCTCTGCAACATTCTAAAACCGTCTTGCTGTGTCTCGAACCACTGATCTAAACTGGGCTTCATATTAAAACTTATACTGGTGATTCAATAATTTGCCATCGTGCTCCTTTTCCTGTTACTGTTCAGTAACATTTTTTTCTGAAATGAACTGGTGCAGTGTTTGTTTTGTGAAGTAAGCAGCCTTTTAAAGTTTTTCATACCATACCCAGCCGGAACAATAAGACAAATGTCAAACTCTATGTTTAGATTTGAGTTGTCACTCTTCCAGGCCCGATGCTCAGCTGTTCGAGGGGCAGGAGGAGGAGCTGAACAGGGAGCTGCCCGATGACATCTTGAGGCGACAACTTATTAACAACCTGGCGAAGCACGTCCTCTTCAGTAAGGAACTCACAACACCACAGCCACACCCCAATAAACCTGTTTCATCCTATCTATAGAGAACATATCTGCCCTTTTTATTTTTAGTTTGAGTTAGAAAGGCAGCAAACAAGACAGAAATGTGTCACAGGCCATGTAACATCTTTTTTTTTTTTTATTGAGGTAGAGACACAAAGCATTGCTCTATCAAGTACTTTCATTTCTTTTACATGTACAAACATTTCTTCTTCAGGTGCTTCATCTCTTGTACATGTATGTTTGTTTGACAGGAGGTTTGTGGGGGTGGGGGTGGGGGGGTAGCATTTGACTTGTATAGTCTCTTATCCTTATGTCGTTTAAATTTGCAGATTGAATATTTAAAACAACTTTATGCATCCAGAGAGAGAACAAGAAGCATAACATTTGTAGCAGTTTGACATCTTATTATTTCAGGAACATAAAAGTCAAGTATACGAATATTTGGTTGAGTTCATTATGTACAACAAGAAAACATATTTACACGTTTTAATTTATTTATTTATTTATTTATTTATTTATTTTCTGGGGGAAATAGATCCTAGATACATGGTTTTTAATTCAATGTAAAATGGGTTTTAAAGATGGTTTGTGTAGCTTTATTTATTTCTTTCCAATAATTTTCTATGTTTTGACATTCCTTGAGTATATGATAGTGATGTGTGTCTTGGCAGCCACAGTTCCTTCAACACTGTGTGTTATCCTAATGGCAGTGCACCCTCTGCGATGGGGTAACAAAAAAAAGTGATACATTTTTCTAGCAGAATTCTTTCCACGTGTGTTTTTTTTTTTTTTACTCTGCCACTGAAAGATGCAAACATGTTGTCACTCAGTTTCTGATATTGTTAAACGTCTGTCCTTCTGCCACTTAGCCAGCCAGCCAGGGTGCCACATCCAGCTAAATGTCACACAGCAATATTTAGCCTGACACATGACATTTATTTAAAGTATTGGGGCATGTTTGTCGCTTTATGTATTATTCATCATTTTACTTCTTCTGCACATTCGTCTACTCATCCTGTGTTAAAGGTGCACCTGCTGCAGGAGCTAAGGCAGCATTCCTGACACGCTATCCGTCACACCGCCTCCATTAATTGAAATCCCACACAGCACAGCATCAGTCCATCCGCTTCACATCACTGAGGGCTTTTTGCCCCGGGGTAGCGCTACACAAACCGGTTCTCCCCAGCTCATTCAGCTGCATTCTCTTACGCCAAGCCCATTTGCTTTTTGCTATCGGCCAATCACAAGGCCTCCAGCTGGATGGCATGTTGTTTTCAGCCAATAGAGTGAAGAGGGGGGTTGCAGAGGAGGGGAGGAATGCAGTACCACTGCTCACAAATGTTTTACCCCTGAACTTGAACCATGCTGAAGATGACCAGTAGTAACCCTTGTCCCAATGCATACACACGCACAAGCACACATGCATCTCATTTAATTCTCTGTTAAAAACTCAGTGTAATAAACTCTTTTAGTCTTGTAACAGTTAAATGTTATATCTTAGTACTTAGGACA
Organism: Naso thynnoides; assembly: GCA_029783665.1. NCBI lineage: Eukaryota > Metazoa > Chordata > Actinopteri > Acanthuriformes > Acanthuridae > Naso > Naso thynnoides. The sequence continues at coordinate 9,863,786 of JAQLOL010000014.1, forward strand.
AAACCAGTGCATTGTATGTTTTGAAAAGAGAATAAAATGTGGAATTAAGTCGATTATACAGAATATGGTCAGCCGCCAACTGTCAGTAAATCCCATTTATAGATGCGTGTCGTTTCATTTTTATCTTACCCAAACTAATGTGAAGCATTAGAGACTTGTAGTGACGCATTCACGCTTTTAACAAATGTTGCTGGTTTTTGTGTTGGACTGTTTCTCACTTCCCTCCAGCTTTGTAACAGGAAGTGAGCCTCAGTTAAGACCTACAGGTCAATTATAGAAACCTCTAATTTAATACTGTCATCAGTCTGTTGGTTGGTGTTCATTATATCTTGTTTCTATCTTTCCCCACAGCGGCTAATAAGTCCTCAGCGATCATGTCCACCCACATCGTGGCTTGTCTGCTGCTCTACAGACACAGACAGGTAAGCCTGGCTGTCTTTCATATCCTCTCTATAACCTCCTCTCCTGGTGCGTAGCCACTCTCCACTGCACCCATTTTCCTTTTTCCTTTTTCCTTTACCTCTCTGTTTCTGTTCTTCTTTCTACTTCTTTTTTTTTGCCAACCATGCTTCCTGCTTTAGACCAAGGTGATCCAAATGTCACAAAGCCCTGCATGTTAGTATTGAATGATCCCCCTATTTTAGCATCCTCTCTTACCTCCTCTGTACATCTGTGGTGGGCTTCTGCCCTCTGCAGGTACTTTAATGTAATGAGCAGTGGAAAATGGTCACTGAAATTGCCTTTCTGTTCTGCAGGCCATTGCTGTCTATCACAGACTCAAGCCCGGTCTAGCATTCTGTTTTATTTTCTTCTTCATCATCTTCTTTTTTAAAATTTTTGAGCTTGTGTTTTTCCTCTTTTTGCTCCAGGGGGTGGTGCTCTCCAAGCTGGTGGAAGACTTCTTCAACATGAAGGAGGAGATCCTGTCACGGGACTTCGATCTGGGCTTTTCAGGGAACTCAGAGGACGTGGTCATGCGGGCCCTCCACCTGCTGGGAAACTGCGTCAACGTGACCAGCAGCTCAAATCGCAACGGAGAGTTCACGATCGCACCCAGCCAAACTGTACCAGCACTTTTCGAGCTGAACTTCTATAGCAATGGCCTTTTCCATGTCTTCATTTCTGATGCAATCATTGGTATGTTGAGCCTAAATTCGTCCTGTGTTCTGGTGAAACAGTGATTTTTGCCTAGATGTTAGTTTGTTTTCCTCCTCATAAGTCCTCGGTGATTTGTCTCCAGCCTGCAGCATCCTGTCACTGCAGCGAGAGCTGGTCGCCGAATCAGAGTCTGATCATCAGATGGCCAGCAGCTTCCCTCTCAGTCAGGAGAGACTCATACGCAAGGCCGCCGGGCTCTCTCACTTCCTAATCAATGAGGTGGCTGTGGCACCAGTAAGTCCTGCACTTTTCCACCATCTTTTTAAACTTTGCACTGTGCAAATGAGTCCAGCAAGAGGAGGACATTTTGGAATCTCTTAGTTACAGCACAAACACACACAAAATGTCTCTGTTTGCTCATTTGCTGTTTGAAGTGAAATAAAAAGCCTTTATGATACAAGCTATTGCAAGACAACACTGATAGTCACATAGAAATGGTGTACTCTAGTACTGACAATAGACTTCAGGATCTCAGATCAACTGTTCAGTCTGTTGGTTTGTTGCCTCTGTTGGTGCTGATGAGGATTTAAACAAATTTTAAACTCCATGTGGTTTGTTTCCCATGTCACAGCATCTCTCCCTCTTCTCCTCTCTGTTCCTCAGCCCTGTCAGACTATTTACCAGGTTTTTCACGATGCAGTGACCCGGCTGATCCAGTATGGAGTTCTCTACATAGCAGAGGTCAGTTTGTAAATAAAAACCTCAGTGCTGAAAAATTTAAAGCAACAAGTGTGACCAATGCTGGAAGTTGAATCATGGCTTAACTTTACTGTTTCCATAATATGTGGTTGAATGAAGCTGTGTGTTTCTGTGTGTATGTCAGGAGGACCAGGAGGAGCTGAGTCCGAGCCCAACAGATGAACCTTGGCCCAAAAAGTTCCCTGAGCCCCTTTCATGGAGAAGCGATGAAGAAGACGAGGACAGTGACTTTGGAGAGGAGCAGAGAGATCGCTACCTGAAGGTCTAGATTAGTAATACTTAACTAAAAAGACTGTTTTACTGTAAAAGCCAACACAACTACCACGACAAACAACAACTTTCCTCCACTGTTTTTTTGGTCCATCAGGTAAGCGTTTCCGCAGAGCACCAGGAGTTCTTCATCTTCCTCCAGCGACTCGTCAGCCCAGTGTTGGAAGCCTACAGCGGGGCTGCGATCTTCATCCACAGTCTGAGTCAGCCCACGTCCGAGTCCGACTACACCCAGAGGCTCTTCAGATACCTGCTCACCCGCACAGAGAGAGGAGTGGCTGCTTACGGTATTTACTGCAATGTTTTACATCTTGTTGCAAACTTTAGGAAAATGTTTGTTTAAAATCTCTCATCCAAACTTCGTTTCAACCTGGAATACAGGAACGGCTCAGCAGTATGCACTTAGATCATGCGTAAATGTTTGATAACACAAAGAAAACTGACGTGCTAGCACCAGATTTATGCTGTATGGACACAGCAAGTCTTGCAGAAAAAAAAGTGACTTCAAAGCAAATTGGTAAGAAACACAAGGAACAAGTGGCATGTAATTATTATCTCTGTAATGATCTCTTTTTTTCCAGGTGAAAGTGCAACTCATTATTTGGTGAAGAACACAGTGAGAACATTCAAAGAGCTCGGGGTAAGAGTGTGTGTGTGTGTGTGTGTGCGTGTGTGTGTGTGTGACTTGAAATTGTTAGTTAATTAAAGTTATGTAATACAATAGAGTGTTGGGAAAGTTGGGTGTTAGTGGTGTTCAGGTTCCTGCAGCTTGGGTTAACACGAGCCTCTCATGTTGTGATTTCCTTCAGGTGCTGAAGGAGAGACGAGAGAACCGGGTGACAACTCTGGAGCTGAGCAGCACCTTCCTACCTCAGGCCAATCGGAACAAACTCCTGCAGTACATCTTAGGGTTCACCCTCCTGTGAGCCGAGACACCTTTCAGCCCAGCTCAGACCCCAGGCTCCTTCCAACAAAGGGCTTCTACTGGTTACTCCGAAACAATCCCAGGTGCTACTCTGTGGAAAGCTTTACCAGGAAGTGCCTTCACGTAACAGCCGCTAACTGTTAGCCGTTAGCCGGAAGAGACTTGAAGCCAGTCTTCCTTTTTTTTTTTTTTTTTTTGTTCCAGTCTATGACTCCTTGTCTTAGAACTGTGCAGCTGATAAAACATGTGTATCGTTCTTTGAAGAAGAACGTACCTCTAGGAATCATCTGGAGTCATGAGGTTTTAATGATTTTAAACTATAGGAATATAGGAAACTATACTCTCACAGGTTAGTGAATAATAATCACTTTTACTGCAATCCAAACTAAGCAAGCTGCCTTTCATCTACACAAGTGAACAAGCAAAACATGCATAGAAAATAATGGTAAACTTTACCAACAACAAAGGCATTTTTATGTTGAGTCTCTCTGCTTGTTTGTCAAACTGCTGTATTCTCTCATGTGCGCTCTCACTATTACACAGCAGAAAACATGTCAGAGTGTAGGTTGATGAAAGGAAAACTCTGAAAACAAATTCCTGTACATATGAACAATGTTATCTGTAGTGCGTTAAATAAGTGCACTCTGGAGTCATCAATTTAATGATATAGGAATATTAGAAAGATTTGTCACTGGGAAATGCGTCCATATTCAAATGTTCACCTAAAAAGACAGATGTCAAATCCAGTCATACTGCAAAGTTACTGGTTTATGCTACAATGAAATCAGTTCAGACGTGCAACAGTATCTACTGAACAAACCCAAAACATTACCTGTGGAAAGTTCAGCACAATCGACGCTTAAAACCACAAGTATCTACAGTTAAGTGCATTCAAACCGCTGATCTCTAAGTGCATTCAGTTACACTCTTCATCACAGATTTTGATGAAAAGTGACTTTGATCTTTGTGTTTGCGAGACACCTTTTTCACTCTTCAATGAATGTGACACAGCACCGCACTTCAAATACTCACTACCAGCCATCACATCTACGTAAGGTCGAATGCAACAAGCTCAGAAACTCTTTGGTCGTGACTTTCAGGGAATGCAGAGATGTGAGAGAGGCACCGTTATTTCCTGTATTGAAATCTCATTGTATAATAGCTGTTACAGCAACATTGGTGGGAGCGTCTTTGCTCCGACAGTTGGGCCTTTGCAAAACATTGTGAAGAGCTGCAGCATGTAAATGGTACATATCCAGTGTGTAATCCATCTGAACAAAAGGTCAAGTCTGTAAAAGTTCCCTATTTAAGAGAGAAAGTTTGTGAAGAACTCTGGAAGAAAGGAAAGGAGACCTTGCAGAATTCTGTGAGAAATATTGATGTTTCTGAAAATAAGAGTCACATTTACCTTTTTTTTTTTTCTATAGCAGTTCTTTACTTAAAATTCTGAAAACATTACTTACAAAACTTCCTTCGACGATCTGATAATCCTTAAACACACCTTGATAGCAGTAAGATCCTGATTGTTTCAAATGTTGTTCCAAAATGCACACGTCCAGAAACAAAGTGTCAGGTAGGTTGAGTATAAAAACAGAATGAGTTTTTCATTAAAATCTAAATATCCCAAAAATATGAAATTAAAACCAGATTGTGAATCCTCTCTGCACAGTATCTGTGCATGTAGCTGCAGAAAATTTAACCATTTTTGATTAATTTTGTAAAATAGCACAGCAGGACTCAAGATGTAGGTCATGTCGATGTTTGTGTGTTTGTCTGAATCAATGAATTTTGCGTTGAACATGAACATTAATTAACAACATCCAAGTTAAAGGTAAAGTCAACAGCATTGTTTGTTACAGCCTGTAAACACAACATTCGCCACCAGAAGTATCGTAGCGTGTACTTGTACCTCTTGTACCTACACAGCAAGCCATGTAGAAATATTACATTTGTTTTAATGGAAAAGTCGATAATTTAGCAAGTTAACGCAAGCTAACCGCCAGAGTTTGGCCCTTGCCTCTCCAACAGAGAGCTGGTCAACTCCGCGTTGCTCTTCATCTCCAGACTGTCCTTTAACCCTCAAAAGTGGATGAAAACCAAACAGAGATTCACTTTCATTCTCGTTTTTGTCCACTCGCCATTTCGCTTCAATGGGGCTGTATTTCCTTTTCTTTGCCACTACGTCCAGTCACCACCACACGTCTAAGGGTCTGTAAGTGATCAGTGAGCCAGATTAATTTTGTATAAGTCTATATTTAGTTTTTTTTACCATTAAAATAGCAGTAGGATCCTGATTATTGCTAAATTTGTTGCAAAATACAAAATGCACACATCCAGAAACAAGTGTCAGGTTGTAAATAAACTGTGATGATAGATTGTTTTAATCATGAAAATCAAAAACACCCCATAACTAATTCAGACCTGATACTGAATCCTCACTGCACAGTATCTGTGCATGTAGCTGCAGAAAATTGACAAATTTCTCATTTATATTTAGAATAGCACAACAGGACTAAATAATTAGGTCCTGCTGATATGTGTGTTAATTCAGAATCAGTTAATTTTGCGTAGAGCATAACAATAAATGTACAACATCCAAGGTAATGTTGGTGCATGAATGTTCACCAAACTGTTCGGAGAAAGAAAACAGAGGAGTGTTTTTTGGAGAGAGCAGAGCAAGTGTGTGTATTGTTGGCATTATTAGAGAGGATGCTGACCTAAATCCCAGATTGATACGGACAGTGTGAATGTTTAAGTGAACATTTATACTGTAAAATTAGTCTGCAAGGCTGCTTGTACCAATTAATTTAATGCTTTTTCTCAACGTATTGCTTTATTTATTATTATAAACCTGCACATTTTTATGCAGGTTTTCACGTCTGTGTACAAAGTGTAACCCTGAAATGGAAAAGTGACACCCGTTGCATGTTGAAGAAAAGAAAAGTATGTTATTTTCATGGGAGTGTGATGCGAGTTCCCCAAAAAGAGTCGATGCTGGAGTTCGATCTCGACATTCAAAGCATTTCTGAGCCCACAATCCCCACACAGCCGAGACAAAAACCATGTTACGTACTGTATTGCATGTTTCCTCTGGTCGCCTCTAATCATCACTCTTCAATGTGAACTCTACTTAACCTCAGAATTGTACTTTTTACAGTTTGGTGTGTGAATTACGTGGCAGAGACAGATCGTTGTTTGTGTAGGAGATCAAGTTTCATCTGTTACCTCTTGAATGTATCTCATCTGTCCCCAGAATGGTCAATGTCACGTTGTAGATTAATGGAGTCGGTACAGACGTGATGCTCATGGGGATCGTTGAGACTTTTCGCTGATGAAGCTGCATTAACAACATCCCTCTACAACTATGTAACTTTGTAGGATAAAAAAAACATGCCTGTACCTGGGGAGCAGGTGCCTTTTTAATGCACTGTAGTGTTCTTTGGTTGTGTTTTCTTCTTTTTGTTCTGTTTTTGTGCATGTTGATAAAAGCTGTTGTGTGTGGGGAAGTCAAAGGAACACTGTAGATTGTAACTTGAGAAACACAAGAGCAGAGAACTTGTATGAGAAGAATCACCAGCTACTAAAAAAAACACTTTTTTGTTTTTGCTGTCTCAGAGCAAAGCACAATTGGCATTATGAGAGTTTGTTTTTCAATAAATTAGTGATAGATTAACTATGTTCTGTGTCTGTCTTTTTATTTGTGTATTTTCAGTGGGAGATGGGTCAGTTCATTTTAACTCTATTTTTTAATACATGCTATTGATATTAATGTAATGAATTGGCAATTTGACCAGAGTTCATTAGTTATAGATGGATGGAAGGATGTCATTCATATCGTCAGTTTTAAAGCACTGTGTAACTGTAAACAATATTTTTCCTGTTAGTGAAAGCTGTTTCACACAGTTAGATCCATCAAATGAGAAAAAAAGCTCCAAAAAGAAATTGTTTTATTAAATATAAGAATGAACATAAAGGCCCAGACATATATGAGTAAACAGCAGGATTATTACTACTCAATTTCAGGGGGGGGGGGGTTTGTATGTTAAATGTTAGCAATGATCTCTCATTTTTGACAGTTGTGGTGAAACTTGTTTCAACTGTATCTTAGTAATTAATTAAAAGCAGCTACTTAATATGGTTAATATGTCTAGCAGATATTTATCTTTAGTCTATTATTTCTCTTCCCATTATATTTTATCTTGCACAGTCGGAAGCAGCATCCAGCATGCCCACCAACAACTGTCTGCCTCAGTTCATCTTTCAGCCTTTCATGTTTTTGTCCTGTTGCACCTAGTGATATTTAGAATTTTTTTGACGTGGAAAGAGATTTCTATGACAACAATTTTACCGAACTGGAAGGAGCTCACGATACAGAGGCAAGAAACACATCATAAAGAATCTTATGTGTGATAATCCGGACAAAGTATAAACCATACTGGAGCTGAAACCATCAGTTAATTAATCATAGACATAAAAACAGTTTCAGTCAGTTTTCAGGCATGACAAACATTATCTGGTTGCAGCATCTGCATGGTGAGGATTTGACACTTCTCTGTGAGTCAGAGGTCACGTGAGGTCACAGGGCGGCTGGTTTTCGTTGCCTCATGGGAGGATGGAGGAGGATATATATGAAGGAGGACAGACATGAAATGAAGCTTCTGTGACCATGAGGACGCCGCAGAAACGGCGAGTGTGCGTCCTTCTACCAAACAAGCAGCAGCTGGACTGTGCTGTCAGGGTGAGTGGCCTCAATGTCCTTTTAGACTACATACAGACCAGGTTGGATTTGACATGAACAGAGCTTTCTGTCAAAGCAGGATCATAAAAATTTAATATAACTGTCACTAATGTGCCACTATCACAGAGGGGCTGCACTTAAATGTGATCATTTCAATATATTTCAGAAAGATTAAGTCTACTTTTTCAAACGTTACGCTCGGCAGCGTGGAAAAAAACTCTAATTTAAACTGCATTTTTACCTGAGAACTCATTTAATTCCAAAATTACTTAACTCTGTATGACATTGATAGATTTTGATGAAGTTGCCAGAACTTTTTAATGGTTAGGATACAGTAAATCTTCCAAATGTTACTTATTTCTCAACAAAATGCATAACTAAACAATAACAACCGTACATTTTACAGTATGGATTTGTTCAACAAAAAACTGTCTTATACCTAAAAATGTTTAATTGTTGATATCCCAAAGCCAAGGTAATGCATCAATGTGAACCCAAAGGTCGTGAGATGGACCCTGAATGCATCATGTAATTATTTGTGTGTGTGTGTGTGTGTGTGTGTGTGTGTGTGTATTTTGCAGGTGAAAGCCAGAGGTCACGAGGTGTATAACAGTGTGTTGAAGCAGCTCTGCGTCAGCGAGCTCCAAGTCTTCGGTTTGGCTGTTCTCAGAGGTCAGTTTAGCGACTGTGTGGGAGTTCAGGAGACAATGTTTGGAATTCTTGTGGGATGCTGAAATGAAGGGAGGCTGCTGGTAATTAATGAACTTACAAGATGTCACTGCCCCAAGAGAAAACACTGCTAATTTGATTTAATGCACCATTTTTGCTCTTTAGATAACGAATACCTCTTTCTGGATTTGGAGCAAAAGCTAAACAAGTATTTTGGGAAAAGATGGAACAGAGGATCCTCAATGGTGAGTTTAAGTCATTTTCAAGATTTCCCTGTAGTCCTGCGTGTAGCAAAGAGCCTCAGTGAACACTTATATTGGATTGCATCAAAGGTTTGTGCAAACTCTCCCATTATTGTGCAGTGAAAAAAGATTATCTTACAATTTAATGTGCATCAAGGCTTTTTTTTTACCTGATTTTTGTTTGCTTCTTCAAATATTACTAAACTGTTTAGACATAAGAAGCAAAAGCAGAATTTAAGATGAGCGATTTTGCCCCTTGACTCTGATAAATATTTATTTGACCCATACAGATCCCGTTCATCTTGTTCCTGAGAGTGCAGCATTATGTAGAGAGTGGGCAGCTGATATTGTAAGTAAATTCTCTCTTTTCCTGCTGAATATTCATCTGTCAGCACATGTAGAAGCTATGAATGCTCAGTCTGATGAGTTTAAAAAATGCTAATGAACCAACACCCATAATGCAGAGACGACCTCTCTGACTTGATGTCTCATTTGGCTGTTGAAGCAGCAGCAAAGTGCAGCAGCTCTACTACGCTGAGCTGAGGCAGAGGGTGCTGCAGTCACAGAGCCTTCATCAGGAAGCTTTGTTCTTCCAGCTGGCAGCTTCCGCACTTCAAGCTGAGGTCGGAGATCTGGAGCGGGGAGATGGGAGTGATGAAGAGGAGAGAAAACACAGAAATTACTTTCTTCCTGAAGATTACTTCCCCTCTTGGGTGAAAAAAGTGCACCTAACCGCGAAAATTACTCATTTTTATTTGTGTGTGTTCGTGCTGTAACATTAGTGTGTCCTCAGCTGATAAAGCGTCGTGGGCGTGACTTCCTGCTACAGCACTGCCCTGGGTTACACGCCGAGCTGAGAGGTGTGTTGCGTAGCCAGGCCGTCCTGCGGTTTCTGAAAGAGGCCAGCAGCCTGCAGGATGGAGCCGTCACCTTCTACAGGATGAGACGGGTCAGTCACACACACACACACACAGAGTCACACTGTTTAAATGAACCAAAGACATGGTGAGGCTGTTTGCTGTTGTAGCATAGAAACACACTCCCTCCTGCAACATCCAGGCTATGACATGAGCTCACGTTTTTACATCCTAAATGCTGCATCTGCTTCTTGTTTTTTCATGCGCAGGAGAAAAAAGAGCTGAGGAGTTCAATTCTTTTTGGTGTGACTCTGAGCGGAGTCCATATTTATCAGGTGGGTCCTCCACAGTGCATGCAGTCATTGTTTCTTAAAGCATTTTGACTGAATGTAAATAAAGTTTCTTTCTTTTCTTACTAAAATTTGAGTTTGCATGTGTTGTAAGTGTAAAACTGATTTTAATGTTCTTTAGGAGGTGGAAGGGAAGCCGTATCTTCTGTACAACTTTTCCTGGAGCGAGATCGACCGCTTCACCTTCCAGGTTAGTCCTCAAGACACAGAGAAAGTTTAAATTCACAGGAACTTGCATAGTGTCACTCATACAACATCTACTCGATTTTTACTTCTCTTTTTGGCACTGGTGGAATGCAACTAACCACATTTACATTTGTACTTAAGTATAAATTAGAAGTACTTTACTGGAGATTTTCCTTTTCATGTCTCAGGGAAATATTGTACTTTTTTCTTCACTACATTTATCTGACAGCTTCAGTTACTTTACAGATAAGATTCATGCATTCAAAACATATAATATCCAGATAAATATGATGAATTGTTATAAATTAAAGTGCCTAACAGTATATAATACTAAATAATCAATTGTAAATTAACTAACAATAAATGTCTAATCATTGTGATAAATGTCATTTTTCATGCAAAAACATTTCCTGGTTCCAGCTTCACACGTGTGAGAATTTGCTCCATTTTTATGTAATATTTGAAGAATTATTAAATATTACTGATTTTGAATTTTGTTCTATTGGCTGTGAATGTGTCACTTTGGCTTCTTTGCTATTTTTAATTTTTTGCAAACCAAACAATCAATCAATTCATGGATAATCCATAATGAAAATAATCTTTAGTTGGACTTCTGCAAAATTATTCAAATGACTATGATGGTAGAATCCTGCTTTTCCACTAATGCATGAGTAGCAATGATCTAAAGATATAAGATATATTATTGTAACATTAACAGGTGATATTTTTTTGCTTTGAGTTTTTTCATTATATTTCCCTAATTGTACTTCACTTATGCAACATTTTTTACTGGTACCAGATTATTTCCACAGTGTAATATTAGTACTTTTCTGAAGTAAATGATCTGAATACTTACTTTTCTCATGCTTCTTTCCTTCCTCTTGCTCTTCAGGGTAGCAGGTTTGAGATCTCTGCGATTGGCTCTCGGTGCCTCCCCAAGCTGGTGTTTTACACTCCTTCAGCCTTTCACTCCAAACACGTCCTGAGGCATCTCAGTGACAGCCACCGGCGCCACATCAACACCAGAGACGCAGTCAGATACATCCACCAGCTGGAGGACATGGAGGGTCAGCAGTCGCACTGTTTGATGCTTAAACTCATCACAGCTGGACTTTGATTTGTTCCAATCAATCTTATATTGTGAATTTTGTCCTGTGAGAATTGATTCTTCACAATAATTCAAAAAACATATTTTGCTACTGAACATCAACATTAACGAAACCCACCAAAGGCTGTTTTTTTCTCATCCTCGGCCAAAGCAGTTTTAAGAGAATATCATAAAAGATGTTTCAACCAGTTTCTCACATAATCACAACCTGAAGGCGTCTTCATCTGTTTCTCTGTTTCTCTGCAGCCTGTCAGTTCTACAAAGAGGCCTACATCTGTGACACAACACGCCTAACACACAAACTCCAGAGTCTCACGTCCTCCATGTCCGACTGCAGCATCGCTGTCGAATCAACCACAGCGTGCTCCAAGGAGGAGGAGGAGGAGGAAGATAAAGTCTCTATCACAGGTCAGCTAAAAGAAAAAAATGGCTTTCAGTTTGTACTCCCCATCTGTACACTCCATTCTGCTAAAAGTTTCTCTGGATACACATTAAGTAATAATGAGGATAAATGTACAGAACAGAGAATAGTTAAAACTGCTCTGACACAGAACATTTAAAAAGTAAAAGAGCGAATGAAGACAGTTTGACTCTTTTTTTCTGCTTGTGGTGTTTTTGTCTGCAATCTGACACATGAATTCAGCATCTCTGTGTTTCTGTTGGCTGTGGCAGAGTTGGAGCTGTGTGATGATGAACTGGAGGAGTTTCTTGTTGACAACCCAGCTGAGGTGTCCTGGCTGGCTGAGCTGCTCTACGGTGTGTCTGTCGACGGGCCCCTGGTGTTACCTTCCTCTAATTGGGCGGGTGAGTCCACAGAGACAAATCTAAAATAAGCTTGATCATGTGTTTACCAGTTCATAATTTCCTGTGCTCTTTTCATTATCAGCTGTCACTGTGGAACTGAAACAGGTAAGCAAACTGCAGATCTCTCTGATTAAACATTTCCAGCACATCAAAGGTTTCAGCTTTTTCTCTGATCTGTGTGCAGGTTCTGAGGAGGAGAGATGATGAAGGGGTCTCTGTGGACTAATGTGCAACCAGACGGATTCACCGCATGTTATGTTGCTCCAAAAGAGACTCAACTGTCACAACATTGATGCTCACATTACTTCTACATAATCAGTAATCATGGATTTGATAAATTCTTAATCTAATAAAAGAGATTATCCTAATAGTCAATGAATATTTGCAGTGCAACATGAGTGTATACAAGAACCTTAAAAAAAAAAGTATGTTAATAATTTATCAATTACTATGACAAGTAGGAAAATAAAAATGACAAACTTTTGTTTGTTCTTCCACCAACAAATGTTCTGCTTTCTTCACCCTTTTTAAATTAAACCATGTTAAATATAAGGGGTGTGTTGTGAGACTCTGTGATTAGATATTTTGAATTTATTTTATTCATTTAATAAAAGCAAAATAACATTTTTTATGTTAGTTATAAAGCTCCTCCATAAGTGTTTAGCAGCTAGATTTAAAGAAAATCACAAAAACACACGTAGCCTGAAAAATAAGTAATTAAAAATAGAAATGGAATGGTTTTTAAAGCATGAAAAATCTTTTTTTTTTTTTTTTTGTCTGTTCTTTTTTAGTAGGTACAATAACATAGGCTTACATTAGATACACATACATAATGAGGAAGGGGGCAAAACTCTGAAAAACATAAACATCAGAAATAATTGATTTCAATATTTAATTGATAAGAAATTAAGAAATTTTACGGGTTTTTAATTTGTTGAAAACAACAGCAAAATTCGGAAAAACTTCCTCAAATAAATAGTTTTTGTTGGATTTTTATTGTGCGAGTGTAAACCAGACGTATTACGTCATCCTGCAGGCAGCCAATCAGCGCCACATCCTGCGACCCAAACACGGAAGCAGCTCAAACAGCTGCGAAAGCAAAAGTTCAGGCTCTTCTTTTGTCACATAAATGCCTCCCAGACCTTATTATTCTTGCGAACAAGTGAACCTGCAGATACGTCAGTCCACATTGTTCGTTCTAAATGGCTTTCTCCTGGTTTCGCGTCGCTGTGCCGCTTTGTTTTGCGGTTTCATCGGCTGTTGTCGCCCTTAGCGTACAAAATCAAGGTAAGTAGCTTCAAAATGATGAAGTGAAAGTGGGACATGATGATTAGGGTCGCTGTAATGGCAGCATATGATGGATAGCGGTGTACAGCTGGCCGTCTAACTGTTGATGAACCGGTAACGTTTTAATGTTGGCAAACAGCGCCCCCACCTGGCGCACCTCCCTGTTACGTTTCTTGTGTAACACCGGCTCTTGTCACCAGCTATGCCGCCTCCTCTCCCCGCTGCCCTCGGTGTCTGCTCGCTGGTCGGCATGGCGCTCATTTGGAGGGACGTAAGCTCGAAGATGAAAGGTGGAAACCGGACGCTAAGCAGTCTGCTCAGTCAGTATGTGGCGGTGAAGGGAGTGAGCTGGCTCGGCAGGCGGCAGAGGAGGAAACTTGAAGCCGATACTCTGAATGTGAAGCAGGTCCAGGAGGAGACTCTGCTGAAGCGCCTGAGTAAAAACGCAAACACAAGTTACGGAAAACAGTATGACTTCAGCTCAATTAAAGGTGAGAAAACAACGAGGTAGTGTGAGTTTATATTTGTAGCTTGTTTAAACACCTGCGTGTGTTGTGACACCAGTACTGACACACTTATTTGTCCTCTGCGTGCTGTTATGTAACGCTGTAATGTAACGCTGTATGTAAGAGTTTACAAATAAATGAGCTGATTTTCCATTACTGATTACCCTTAATGCAATTATTGCCAAGATAACACAGCTTATGTGTTTGGTGTTCATGTAGGTTTAACGTATTTGTTTTCTATTTTCAGCTCATATATACGCTTTTAGTTAATGTGGATGTCATAATTACTCTCATTTTGAATTAATTCTATTTTTTTCTGTGTGTTTTGTAGTGTGTGGCTGTCTGGGGTGGGGGGCTGGTACATTGTTCAGTGTGTTTTGTTCTTCTCTGTTTTAACTCTATAAAAAGAACTTTTTTTTTTTAAAAAAAGGAAAAAAGTTTCACAGCTCCCCTTACATGCACGTGCACTTCCACAAAACCAAAACCACTGGTCTTCACCCTGCTGTAAGGAGCACCCTCTGCCTCTGCTGCTGTTGCCCTCATGTCTTCTCTGACATCTTTGAGGCTGAGGCAGAGATGACTGCACAAAAGCTCATATTATCCATTTAATCCGACTGTGCTGACTTGCAGTTTTCAGTTACCTGAAACTGAAATGTTCCAACAGTCATTTGCTTCAAACTTTCTGCAAAATCACTCAGAGTTGAACTGCAGCTTCATGTCAGGAGATCCAAACGATACAAATCATCTTCTTCTACCTCAGGCTAGAAACTCATCAATCAGTCCGCACAGTTGGATAAACAAAATGAGCAGGATGGTTCATTACTGACCTTAAGGGCTGTATGATTCATAAATCATCTCAACTCAAAGTTCCAGTTGCTGGCTTCTCTGAGCTATTAATGATATTCTGTTGTCTTAATCAGTAAAATAAAGCGTTCAAGATAATTGAAATGAAAATTGTTTGAAGAGTAATGAACGGAAATCTTAAAACAGGCTGTTTTATGGTTATTTTTAGACAGTGATGATTTCCGAGCACGCCACCCCATCACAACATATGAGCACTACCGTGAGCTCATCAGTCGCATTGCAGCAGGAGAGGAGGAGGTGATCATCGCTGGGAAGCCGCTGATCCTCGCCATGACCTCCGGGACGTCAGGTCCAAGTGCCATGCTGCTCAGCACCAAGGACACCAATTCAGAGTTCTTCCTGCAGGTGACGCTTGATGACTTATCAAGATGCATTAACCCATTTGCGGCGAAGCAAAGTTGTTGTGCTAATAAATTTATAAAGTAACAAAACTTACTGATGTGTTTTCCCCAGGGAGTGACGGTGTGTTTGGATGCCATGCGAAGAGCATTTCCTGCCACCGACAGCCTCCAGAGAACCACAAAGTTCTTCTACTCGCCTACTTTTCGCCAGTCTGAGGCCGGCATTCCCATCGGACCAAACTCCTCCACGCCAGCCTCGTCCCGCCACATGCTCAACCTTTACACCACACCAGCACCTGCCTTCGAGGCATGGAATGATTGATTGATGATGTTTGAAACAAGCTGCTCACAACTTAATGAACTTTCTGAACTTTCTGAATAGCGTTTTTCTTTGAATTTCATGCCGAGCGTTTCATTCTATTTTTTAACCATACTTTCATCTGTCGTCTCTTTCAGGTTCCCAGTGAGAAAGACACTCTCTACCTGCATCTCCTGTTTGCTCTCAAAGATGCAAGTGTAGGAACGCTGGAGTCAAACTTCGCCTCCACAGTCTTCTATGCTTTCAGTGCTCTGCAGGTAACACGTGGCTCATGTCATGGTTTATTGTACAAATAATGATTGCAAGCATTACTTTTACTCTTTAGATGTTTTTTGCATCATGCTACTATTTATTTTATACGTTTTAGAAGCATCAAAAGTAGGCAAATTATAGAAAATATTACTGAAGATAAAAAAGGAACCCAAAGAAAATCGGTAATGTTGAAAGGATGAATTTTTCTGTTTCATAAAAAGCAGGGTTTGAAACTAAAAACAACCTCATCTTTATTCTGCAAAAGTTGTTGCCTGATAGTTGAAGAGACACCATTTTTTATCCAGCATCATTCTGTGGTTAATGTGGTGAAAAAGTCCTTTAGAGCTGTACACTTCATGCATGTCTGGCTTCAGTCCCACAAGGTCATTTTTTAGTAAAGTCGAATGAAATCTTGAGTGCGGTCTCGGCTTCCCACTGGCAAAAAGAAAAGCTCTGATAATTTGCTTGATAAACTAAGGATTAAAAAAGTAATTTCCATCCCATCTCCTCTCCGTCCCACAGGATCGCTGGCAGGAGCTGGTGGAGGACATCGAACGAGGGAAGGTCAGCAGCGCTCTGTCTCTGGAGCCCAAAGTGAGGTCCAGGCTTGAGGCTTTGATGAAGCCAGACCCAGAGAGGGCAGCTCAGCTACGGGCCCACTTCCAGGATGGCTTCCGTGGGATTGCCAAGCGGCTGTGGCCTCATCTCCACCTGGTGCTGGCAGTGGACTCAGGCTCCAATCAGATTTACGGGGAAATGTTGAGGGAGAACTACTGCCAGGGAGTGCCTTTTTATTCACCATTCTACGCTGCGACTGAAGGTAAGAACCTGCTTGTGAGCACATCGGATCCGTGACAAGACTGAGGAAACAACCAAAAAAAGCACAGATTAAAGTTTTTCAAGATGCTTGGATGTATTAATGCATTTCCAAGAAGAAGAATCTCATCTATGATTAGCAGAATTAGCTCAACTGTATGTATGGGCCTCTGCAGGTCTGATAGGGGTGAACCTGTGGCCTCAGGAGCCAAACAGACGCTACCTGTTGTGTCCTCGCTCAATGTTCTGCGAGTTCCTGCCAGAGAGCAGCCTGGAGGAGGAGACGCCTCACACTCTGCTGATGGAGGAGGTGACAGAGGGACAGAACTATGAGCTTGTTATCACAAACGCTTCAGGACTCTTCAGGTCTGATTTCATCAAAGAATCGAAAGTTTAATAAAAGTCTCAGAACTGGACTCTGGCACAATTTGTCAGTTGAATATAGACAGCTTTGTGTTTCTAAGGGAGTAAAAAAATGTGAAAATTATGTCAATTTAATGTATTCTTATGTTGTTAATTGCCACATCAATCAGACAGTTTAATTAAGTGCCCCTTTGTCAAATCATAGGCCTGGAAAAGAGAGAAATTATACTCAGTAATTGCCTTGTATCATTGGGGTTGTGATGTGGTTTCACTTGATTGCACTCTATTACGATAAAACGAGCAGCATCTCAAATCTGAAGATGATTTTTGATATGAAGATCCGTGCTCAGGCTCCACAATGACAATTGTTTTTGCTGTGTTACAGATACAGAATTGGAGACATTTTGAAAGTAGTCGGATTTCACAACCAGTGCCCTGTTGTTGAGTTTCAGTACAGGTACATTTTGACACAGTGATCCCATACATATTCAACACATACTGTATGTCATGTAGACTTTTAAATACGCAGCATTTTAAATATATCTCCCATCTTCTGTCAGACGAGGTCAGATGCTGAACGTTCGAGGGGAGAAAGTGTCTGAGTCTTTGTTCCTCGACGCTCTAAAGAAAGCCGTTGCTCAGTGGCCAGGAGCTCGACTGGTTGACTACTGCTGCGCCGAGAGCGGCATCATGGGTAAGATATTTCCCTCAGTCACACCTCCGAGTGGTTAGTCAGGTGCAGTTTGCACCATAAGCAACCTTTCTCCACTGTGGCGTCGCAGGTGATTCAATAGGCGGCTCAGATCCTCATTACCAGGTATTCATAGAGCTGAAAGGAGTGAGAAACCTGACAGAGGAGCAACGATACAAGGTGAGATGAACCCAGCATGTAGCAGCAACACACAGCATGTATTATTACCAATATCAAAAAAAATCTTCATTCTCTTCTTCTTTCCTTTCCAGTTGGACATCTGTCTCCAGCAGGACTCAGCTGTCTACAAGTCTTTCCGAATCAAAGGCAGCATTGGACCAATGAGGGTGCAGCTGGTAGCAGAGGGTGCGTTCAAGGAACTCAGTAAACACATGATGGACTTCTCAAACACCTCACCCAACACGTTTAAAATGCACCGAGTGCTGCGCAGGAAAGAATACGTGGATTTCCTCTTAGGGAAAACTGTTTCCTAAAGGTTGAAGAACAAGACAAAGCTTTTGCACTCTGACTGTGGTGAGCATCAACTGAATGAAGAGATTCTGGCGTTTTTTCAGCTACTCACAAATGAGTTGAGTTGTGCCTTTGGGAACATATTTTTGACAAATATGATTTCTGTTTGATTTGTTTTGTTGACCATATTTATGATTTTATTAAAGTGAACTGTTTAACTGTTTTCATGGTTTTGTCTAATGAAATATTTCAGGATTCCTCTGGCTTTCATCCTAATCAAAGTTAACCCATATTTAGTATATAAAATGTAACAAAGGTATTGGTGGAAAAATGAAGCATTAGGCACCATGACAGTGTATTTTTGACTTCACACCATTATCAGAGATTGTCCCATCTTCTGCTAGTGTTTAAATTCGACCATGTGTATACTTCAGTAGATCTCAGACTGCATTTTTAAACCCTATTCACTGCCATTCATGTTGAAACAGAGTATAGAAACACTATAGGACATGTGAAAGTTGCTAAGTATTGGTAATTCACCCTTATAAGGAGAATGTGTGTGTACTTGGTCAAAAACTACAGTGTTAGAGAGAAGGGAGCCAGTGGCTGTTGAAAGTTATTACGTCTGGAAAAATAGTTCCTTGCAAGTGCTGCCTTCCAAGCTCGAGTATTAGAAAGAAGGATTCTGACAGACGTTCTTTTGAACTAACGTTGTGACACATTTCAGGTACTTTCTGTAACGTTTATTAAATATGGACAAAATATAAATAAACGTGATATTTGATAGATAAAGCTATTTTGGCAAAAATGCGTGGATATTGTATAAGCTATGTGGCCGATGTTGACAAAGGACAATGACATGTAATAACACTGTTATGGTCCTTTAACCAGCCAGAGTTTCATTTTGATGGTTTTTCACCCTGGGATGATATTGTCAATAAAAAAGTGTTTTTATGGGAGCTGAATAAAAAGTAAATTAACACCTAGAAATTTCTCGTCACTAACAGAACTTCAGCTTATTAAGTATTTGCATTAATATGCATTTTTAACAAAATGATCCTTTCAGTTGGTACCATCTGGTGTTTTTGGTGGCAGCACCAACACGCTCCCATTGTCCCATAAATGCAGTCACCGTGAAGATTAAAGCAACATTTGGCAAGAGTTACATGTAAAAATAAATTCCACCTCCATGCCTCTCAGAGTGGGGCTGAAATGCAACAGAGAGAAATTCTTAAAGCTTTCATCTATTAGCTATAAATTCATTTGATTTGTGAAGCACAATTTGTTCTGATCTCTAAGTGACAAAGTGACTAAAAGTGCAATTAAGGTTTTATAATTAGCAGCTTTTAGCGAAATCTGGGCTCAAAGGTAGTTTTGTCTCATGCCTTCTTGCCTGAAAAACATCTGTTTCAGAGTGGATGTGTTGGTAAAGGTAAATATGCACTATGTAGCTGTAGTTTATTATGTTATACCATTGTTCAGTGCTGAAATTTTTCATTTTTCGTCTCACTTCTGACATTTGTTTTCAGAAAAGTTCTACCTCCCTAAATTATCATTTTCAGATTGTGTTGATTTCCTCAAGAAACTCCCGCAGTAAGCTTCCAGTCTCTGCTCAGTTTGAGCCCAGCTGACATTTATAACAAGATGAGCAGATTAATGGCAAGATCCAATAAAATTTAAATGTTTTTTTCCATTAAAGCACGCAGCACACACTGACTTAGAGTGCCTGTCTGCATTTATTCTTTGAAGGTTGACTGTTCCTCAGGTACAGTAACAGTGCTGGCACTTTATTTTTACCACTAGGGGGGGACGGTCCTGTATGCAAGACTTGTGAAGGAGCTGACATCTATGCAGTCATACACCAGATCAGCAATTTACTTAATTGTTTTTCCTATTTTATCCTATTGTCTCAAGGAAAACTGTGAATGCTTAGTTATAATTCTCACTGCTAGTTAGAACACAAGCAAACAACAGTGTAACTGCTTTCTAGAGTGTAAATGCAACAGAGGGCTTTTTTTCTGGCAGATCAGAGGAAGTAGAGATGTATAAAATTGACTAACCCCAAATATTATTTAATTTCATGAAATGTTTCATGGCACCAGAGTTGAACCTCTAGTCAGTTGTTTACTAGAAGCTGAAGAAAAGAAGCAGCTGAACTAAACAAGTTCAAATCTAAAAGCTTGTTACACTCGTGGGTTGTCGCATGGCACGCTTCTCTCCCACAGTGTCTCTGCGTTCACAAAGTGGGCTAATATTTTTAGTAACGTCCCATTTCAGCATGAGATTTGACAGTGCTCTCCCTTTATTTTGGCTTCATAGTGTGACCAGACCAAAGTCAAGAGTCAAATGATGTTTTCCTCTCTGGAGGTTTTGTATTGTTAAACAGTCATGCATGTGTCATTTGATCATGCTCTCTAATTAGATTACAGTGCTTTTGTCCAGGATTTGTGAGTTGTTTTTCAAGTGCCCTTAAGCAAGACAGCAACTGGTAATAACTTTGTTTGATTCGACTGGTGGAAAAACACAAAGAAATAGTCTGACATATTAGGAAATGCATTCATTTGCTCTCTGGCATAGAATAAGCCAAGATGAAAAATGAACCTTTTCATCCACCAGCCAAATTTGGCTAGTGGACATTTAAATTTTATTAGCCACACCATATAATTTTCTTGGCTGGTTAGTGAAGTAAATCTACCAGCCATTTGTATATTTAACCAGTATTTGGCTGGCAACTGGTGCTAATTTTGTGGATATGATGCTAATATTTTGTCATTTACATATGTACCCTACAGCAGCGCGCTAGCTTAGCTGGTTAACAAAAATTGCTACCAGCAACTATAAAGCACAGCATTACACTATTTTAATAAGTTTAACCAGAACTAGAGTAAATTTTAAAGAAGTTGTTCCTGCCATAACTTCAGGGGTAGCTTCCTCTGTTCAAGCTAATCATCTGCTAAATGGTAAATTGTGTTTTTTAAACTCTAGTTTTTGCTGGAATTAAACAAAATATATATAAAACATTAATTAGGCTAGTAACCTTAGACTTGCTGGCAGGTAGATTTTGTTAATTTTCAATCCTGTTTTTATTTTTTATGCTAAGATAAGTTAACTGGTTGGCAACAAGTTAGCTTAGCTTAGCTACATCTGTTTGCTAGCAGTTTGGGGTAAGGGTTATCTGTAGCATCAAGAAGACATGAGAGTGGTATTAATCTTTTAAGCTAACTCCTCAGCAGAAAGCAAGTTGAGGAAATTTTCCAAAATGTCAAACCATTGTGTCAAGACAAGTTAAATAAAAAGGAATGATTTAGGCCTAAGTGTAAAATCTTTTATCTTACAGCTATCAAACACACATTGCCCAGGCTTAAAGTTTCTCTGAAAGACCCTGAAAGTTCAGAGAAACAAATTAGATGTTTTTGATTAATGATCGACTATTTTGGAAATGTGCTGTATTCACTCAACCAGATGATTTTTCCCGTTATTAATAATTAAATCTAAGTCAGGGCAGTAGTTTCCCAGGATTACACCGCTGAGGCCACAATAATTGGGCCAAACTAGAAAGGATGGAAATTAATTTCTTTTTTTAATCTAATTGGGACTGAAAGCCTTGTTTTTATTTTGCCTGATTATTGTGGTTCCAGATCACAACATAAAGACAGCATGATAGGGAAATAAAATATTACCCCAGTAGTTTTTTCACTGTTTTTGTTTTGTTTGTTACAGATTGAGATTGTGATCTTTCTCCAGTTGGTCTCTGGCGAGATGCTGTGTTTGTTGCTGTGTCTGTCATTTTCACGTGCCTGGAGGATTTACAGACACATAAACACACAGGGCCTCTAAGCACATCTGTTCAGACATGAGTTAATTCAATGTAAACAGCAGAGATTTGAGAATGACAGACCTGATTTCTCAATGGGTTTGCTGAGGGAAGGAGGACATGTTTAATTGAGAGAAGACATGCTCCATGTTGAGTGAATGATGCCAGCTATAGATCTTATCCATCTTACAGTTTAAGTCGGGATTAGAGCTGTGGATTTTCATTAGTTTAAAACAGTAATTAAGAGTCCTTTTTAAAAGAATTAACAAATGCTTTGCACCAAATTTGAATTGACCTATTTTTAACTGAATACAATCCCTAAAGCTTTACCTAAAAGACAAAAAGAATTAGAAATAAAAAAAATCACAGTAAATGCCAGGAGTAACCACAAAGCTAAGAACTGTGGGAAATGTAGTTTGGATAATATTTCACCATCCCGCCTGTGCGTCACTAGACGGCAGAATAGATAGTGAGCATGTTTAATGAATAAGCCTCTTTATTAGTGACAAGCAGGGATGGATGAACTACAAGAGGAGAGCACAATGAGAAACCATTAAAAATAGATAACAGTGAATGGCTGCCATGGCTTCAATAGAATAGTTTCTTACAGTCAGTCTTTTACTTTCACTCTATGTTTGTTTTTTGCTCTTTTTTTGTTTGTTTTGTTGGGGTTTTTTTCACCTTTTCTCCAAATGTGGTGCACCTGTGCTGCCTGCTGGATGGGTTAATTGTTCAGTTTTAATCACCTCCAGCAGCTTTCCAGCATTTTCTGCCTGACAGTAAAACAATGATGAGCTCAGAAAATGTTCTTTTCCCTACTGAGAGGCAGAATTTATCAGCGCATGTACCACATGTTCTTGCTGCCTATGAAAAAATAATAATTACTTTATGCAAATGTTTGTTTGTTTGGTTGGGTTTTTTTTAAACTCTCTTTACCTGGTTATTCTGATCTTGCAGCTGCCTGAACTGTCTAAGCCAAACAACTAATTTCCTTACCCAAAAAACTAAAAAGTTCATTGTTTGGCTTGAGGAAACACTCACGCGGCCGTAAAATCACCATATTTCTGTACTGGACCTCTAATTTGCATAACGATAAACTCATTGAATGCTGGACAATACATTGCAAAGATCTTATTTTTTAGGTTAATTTAAATGTTGCTGAAACACAACTAAACACAATAAGTATTGATTGCAGAATTTCTAACTAATATTGAGCTCAAAAGTTGTTGTTTTTTTTATCAATACAGCCTCAAAATGATAAAATGATAAATTGTTATTGTGCAATCTCCTCTAGTTTTTTCCTAGCTTCTGGGTCAGTCCATACAACTTTAGCGCCATTGTTGCATCCATCCTCAAGCTTCACATAAATCACAGTGACAGAAAAGAAACAATTTAAACTCACAATTTATTTAAACTCAGACCTTTTCTGCTACTGAAAACCTTATTTTGCACTTTACAAAAGAAAAGAATGAACTCAGTCTTCAACTTATTTGCCTGCCCCTCTTACAAAAAGCTGCAGGCATTTTAAAATAGATAGATTCATTCAATTTATTGCGTCTAAAACTGTGCTGACCTCCGAAAAATCAACACGTACACCACTCTTACTGATTTACAGAAAAGGACAAGTCATCTCCTTAAAAATCGTCCCCGAATGATCATGTTTCTTAGTGTGGTTTACAATAATTAATATTTAATGAGAGTTACATTAATCAAATTGATAGCAGGATCAGCTTTCCCTGATAACTGTAAAATTTAATGAGATTACTGCTGATGATATGATTTGAGATAAACAAGAATTCCCATTAAGCATATTCACCATCCAGAGGTATTTCCCGCTTCAGCTAAGCTGTGTTATATCCCTTGGGTCAAAGTGAGTTAAGAAGCAACATTACTTTGGAGTGTTTAGCATCAAGTCTTCATGAAAAACATCTCCAGGCTTATCCATTTAATCCGCTCTCAGCCGCTTTTATCCCGGGGCCTTAATTCTCTGATGAGAATACTGTAGGGGCGATGAGGGCAGCAGTGACCAGCTCCATCCAGAAGAGACAAGTTTGAAACAACAAATACTGTAGGAACCGTATTTTTGTGCGACAGTCCTTATAACTCATGCAGCTCCGTAAATTAGTAAAGTAGATATGTGAGAAATCAATCTTAGCAGTTCTTAACACACACAAACACACACTTGAACATGTCTTCTGAGTCGGACTCCCATGACAAAACAGCACAATAGCACACAATCCAACTGAATACAATAGCCTGCATTGACCAGCATGCGGGTCATCCATCTTTCCTTGATTTGCAGACATGCACACAAAAGCCATGTGCTGATAGTAGCACTATGGGGTGTAATGGTACTGTCAGCTGCTCCAAAAGCATCCTCCCTCCTTCCCTCCTCCCACCACCTCTCTCTCTCTCTCTCTCTCTCCGTCTTTCTCTCTCTCTCTCTCTCTGTCTCTCTATACCCTCAGCACAGATGAAAACAGTTCCCTACAGAGGATGCAAGCATCTTATTGGCTGGGATATCACAGGAGTGGATGGGAGCAGGAGTGAGAGAGAAAGAGAGAGAGAGAGAGAGAGTAGCGAGGAAAGGAGCTCAAGAAGATGCAACTACTCTGCCACAGCATCCTGACAGAGCGCTGAGCCGAGGGATGCAAGAGGTGCACGCACATGCACTGTCATTTTTTGTCTCGCAGATTCTTGCTCGTCCTATAGATGGAGAGTGCCGCGGACTTACAGGATAACTTCCTCCTCGTTGCTGCAGGAATGGGCTCCCTGGCTGAAAGGTGCAGACAAGCAACAGCTGGGCTGACTGATCTGAAGCTCTTTGGATCTCAGCGTCACCTGGATTTGATCTCTCCTTGCTGACTGAGCAGCTGCTGGTGATAGCTATTCTTTATTTTTTGACTTATCAAGACTACTCACACCTGAACGTCTTTATTTGTCGGAGTGAGCTATTTTAGTCTTCCCTTTATACTGCCGTGAGGAGAGGCGTTGCGTGGTGAAGGGTGGCTGTAAATGTGTGTCCCTGTGAGCGGCACTGGACTCTTACCCTCAAAGTCTCTTCCTGTACCCGCTGAGAGCCCCTGGAAGCCACCTGTCGTGCCTTTGGGATGGTTTGACCTCCAGCCAGCTGTTGGCTGTCCCACATCTGGGTCAAGATGCCAGTGATGAAGGGCCTCCTGGCCCCTCAGAACACCTTTCTGGACACCATCGCTACACGCTTTGATGGCACCCGTAAGTACAATGGGAACGCTCTAAGGATGAGTTCTTTTGGTGCTTTTAGTTCTTTTAGTATCTTATTTCTGTCTCCTTCTTGTCTTGTAAGCCCTTTGCTTTAAAAATTAAGGGTTTTTAGGCAGTTCAAGAATGGCTGTTATTACAAGAAATAAGAAACACTTCCTGTTTGCAGCTTTTCTCTGCCTCTGCTGGAAAGAATTATTTCTTTTCATCAAAAGTTTAAACTCTAATATCAACAAGAAAGTGCATCTGTCCTCAGTTACTCTGGTGCTCTGTATCTGAACCTTAAATCTGCTTGTGGTTGCGCTGGGATGTGGGGAAAAGTTTCCTTCACAGTCAGACAGGAGCGGATAATTGACCTTCAGAAATCGTGTTGTCTTTTCACATTTGTTTCTCACAGTTAGCTCCAAACTAGCCACTGCAGCCGTCGGGCAGCACTGCTGTTTCTGCTTGGCTTGTGTCTCTTGTTTTGTACCTAGTGCCACCTCAGGGGAGGTTGTGGCTCGTTGTAAACAAATACCGTGGGGACGTCTGTGTTTTGTTTTCGCCTGTCGATTCAGCCTGTCCTTGCTCTCCTATGGCAGCCTGAATGAGTGGCTGGCTCGAAGTTAGTCTCCGTGCTGGGCCTCGGATCGACATGGGGAAATAAACGCAGTGAAATGGGTGACATTACTGTGTAATTGATGTGTAGGGTGCGCAATTATAGCTGTGACTTGTGAGTCAGGCAATCTAATGAGGAGTTAGGGGATCTCTCAAGAGCTTTAAGCACACTGACACAGTGCTCATCAGGAAATGTTCTCATATCTTAAAGCAGACTGTAAAGTACAAATTAGGAGTTTTGTGAAATGAGGAGATAGACGCATTGGATGTAGAGATGACGCGCATGGTGCACAGTTCAGCTGGAGGAGCAGGGGTCATGCCACTGTGTTGCATCTGGCCTGCTGAAGAGTCCTTGAGCTAAGCATGAACTCCCTGCCAACTCCTGAGGGCTGCTCGCTAGATGAACCTCCTCTCTGACCTCCCAGTGGAAAGGAGCAAGAGAGAAACTTCCCTTTCAGGCTTAATGTCATTTCCAATGTGTGACACCATCTCTCAACAGAACTTATTCGTTAATGAAATATCATTAATACAAATTTATCAATGCCCTTCAAGGAAAACGCTTCAGATCTGCCATTATGTTGTGGTATTTCAGTCGTCAACATCATAAATCCGGCAGCATTATTGTAGCACCGCACAAGACAGCTGAGCCCACATCCACCACTTCATAGCAAAATTGCACTGCTATGCTTTATGTCTGTGTTTATTCTCTCTCTTTTGCGTGCTTGTTAATAAATAACCAAATATTGGCCATTTAAAGCAACAGGAGACCGAGATGAAAGCATGTCTGTAGCAGCAGGATACACGTTTCTGCAACTACATGCCAGTTTTTGCCACTTCCAAGCCGTTTTCAAAGCCACCGTAACGCTGTGGCCCTGAGAGGGGTGGCAGAGTGCCCGCGACTCAAAATAGCTTCCTTCCTGTTGCCGGGGCGACAAGGTCCCGCTACTTGACATGGATGATGCTTGAACAGTTTGGTCTTTGAGGAAAAAGATGGTCCGCTAAAGAGAAAACACTTGAACTTGCTTTCCAATCAAGGACTTTTAGAAGACAGCTGGTCTTTTGTTTTCACAGACTCGTCTTAAAACAAGTGGCGTTGTGGGTCGTGCAGCTGCGAGGCATTTTAAGTGTCAGCTCAGACAAGTTACATCAGTTTGACACCAGTTTGGTCTGACACCAGTTGTCACAGTCATCTGCTGAAGCTGGAAAGTTTCTCAGCTTTATGCTTAGGTGCAATATCACAACTCTGGAAGCCAATCGTGGTCTAGCATTCAACTTACACAAATATAATCATCCTGAAACTTGTCTGAAGGTATCTTTATTTATAACTTTTAAAAATTCTCAGAGTGCCAAACATGTATTTAAAGTGTTGATATTCAGGCATCGAGTTGACACCCTGTAAAACTATGAAAATTAACTGCTTGTGTGGCTTTTTGCTTCAGTTGAAAGCAATTTGCAATTGCAGGT
>JAQLOL010000014.1:9906060-9917367 GCA_029783665.1 Naso thynnoides
GTTATGGATCAAAATACTTCTTCAACTGCCATCCACCCACTTGAACTATATTTTTCCCATTCTGTTTTCCATCACTCTTTCACTTTGTTTCTGTTTTCTTCTGTTTTCTTCTGTCCGTCTCTCAGTAACAGTTAGCTAACAATGTCATCCTCTGCCTCCACACCACTGTCAGCCTGTTATACTCTGGCTAGATCTCTATTTGTGGCCCATCAGCCTACCTGGCAAGAAAGAAAAGGGGAGGTGCTTGTTTTTTTTGTTTGGTTTTTTGGGGGCTGTAAAACATATAGAGGCACGCAAAGATCTTTAAGTAACAGGCCAAGAGGTATCATTTTAAAAAAGACATCTGTGAACTGATTTCATAAGTTGCACATTTCCACAACAGTTTGTGTGCAGTTGTTTTCTGACTGCAAAGGTGGCACACTTTTTAAATTGTCAACCACACACTACATCAGCTCCTCAGTAAACACGTTAAGCATAAATTTTTCTTACTCTGAGAGCTCCTCATCAAAACACAAACACTCTGACAGAGTTGCTGTTTTGTCTGCTCTGGCAGTTTAAATGCTGTCAGCCTATGAGGGTATCAGCTACTGTAGCTGATCCAAGGCACACTGACAAGTAGATTTGACTTAATTCTCATTGATTTTTCAATTTCTCCTGATGTTTTATTACAAAAAAATGTATGCAGTCTGATGGCCGTTTTGTGAATTACAATGAAAATGTTTCTTTCACTGATGGTAAAACTGATTGAAGATGATCCTGCAAAGTGCGGTGATTCTACATTCAAATATTAAATACTGGACATTGCACAGTCAATTGAAAGTGGTCAACTGTAATTTTCTCACTTGAGATGAGATTATGGTCATTTTGAAGTTTTTAATGTGCTGTACGCCTGCTGCAATGGAGCTCAAAAGTAATCACTTGGGGGAAAAAAAAATCCTGCAGAATTTTAGGTTATAAAGTGAAGGCTGCAGATTCTCTGCAATAGTCTATATTGTGTTGTCACATTTTAAGCCACGTGTATCCTCTTCCTCATCAAGGACAGGCTTTTATCAGCGCTAAAGCCCGAAGGATGCTGGGAGATGTAGTAGGGAACAGTAAGCTCTGGGCTAGAGTGTGAGTTAATGAAGTGCAAAGACCAGCTGTAGCTGGGTGACATGCAGTCCCATGTGTCCCTGCAGTGCTGGGCTTTTCTTTTCTAATCATTGGGATGTGCTCTGCTGACCGCCTTGAGTGCCAAAGGTCAGGTGGGTGTACTGACCTCTGTGATGTAAGGCAAATTAAAAAAAAAACACTACAGCTTTTGCTGACATAGCTTAAACAAGCATTAATGTGGCCACAGCTGTTGGTGACAGTCAGCATGGTTGTTTTTTTTAGATTTTCCACTATAGTTGCAGAGAGTGTATCTATATTTTAAGGTACTACATTCGCCTTATGGTTGCAGTTCAAAATTTTCTTAACACACATTACCCTCATACTGTATTTGGGTCAAAACAGCTAACCCCAGGCAAAGATAGTCAATTACACAAGATTCCCCACTTTAAGCTTTGCCAGTGGTGCGAAATGGTATATACGCTCCCTGTCTCCTAAGTGGGCGGAGTCATGTCTCCAATTGAGACAGTTAGGAACCGCCTCATCTAGAAGTGTTATAACATCTTGAAAACAGATTAAAGCAGATGGATTTTACATTGCATGCTATTGATATGATATTTGATGTAGGTTTTACCTTTTAATCTGTGATTTTACCTGTAAGACCAATTAAGTGTCATTTTATGTTGAGAAACAGAGCAGGAAGCGCCGGCTCCCAAATCTCGCAAGAACAAGTTGCTAAGAGCGAGACAGGTCTCAAACAAAGTCAATTTTCTCTTGATTTATGTGTCTGAAAAATGCGAGTTTTGTGTCAGAATGTTCAGAGGATATGTGTCTTGTGACAAATGGGTCCAATATGTATCTTGGTGATGATGGGGCAAAGGAATTGGTCATAATCTATGATCACGTTCATTCCTCCTGTAAAAATGAGTGGACTCGAGACTGCTTCTAGCCTCCTAAAGGGGCGGGGCCATGGTGAAAAATCATGTGACACTGAAACAGGAAATGAACAGTCAATGAGAGGTCTCGCTTTCCATCTATCCGTCTCTATCCCGGGGTCTTAGACCTTTGTAACACAGGATCGACTCCATGAGGAACATCCAAAAGACATGACAACCCACAGATGGATGGATACTGTGATAAATCATGTATCTTTTGCCCAGAAATTGTCCAGGGTCAAGCAACCAGAGTCGGTTTGAACATTTTTGGTCCCAACATAATATTCTAACAGATTTTTCACTGCACAATTTGAAAATGTTTCCTCCATTGACGCAGTGGAGTGTGTCATTGTTCTCTGGCATTTCTTTTCTTTCTGAAGTACAAGAAAAGGTCTTCCATTGTCTCCCAATTACTTTCAAATAGTCTGTCTATTCCCTCCAAGTCAACCTGGCAGCTATAGAGCCCTTACAAGGAAATCTCAGGTTAAGACTTCATTAACAAGCCTCCGTGTTGCTTGCCCACACCTGTTTGTGAAGTGGATGGATTACTGCTCATTTATCTCCTCTTTCTGTTTCCCTCTCACCTCTGTCCAAGGTAATAGCTTCTCCTCCTGTCTCCTAAACATGGTTAAGGCTATTATGTGCCAAGTGCATGGCCCCATTTGGAGAGCTGCAGTCTCATTATGTGCCAAATAGACTCCCTACCTCATCAGCAATAGCAATTTATACTTTATGCAATTGGATTTTCTCAATAAAAAAATTAAATGAGTGGAATGAATAAGTGACTTTCAAAAATAAAAGCAGCCGATGGTTCTGTTTCCCCTCATTTCCTTATAATTGCTCGGCTGCCTTTTTAACGTAACACCTGAAACTTAAAGCGCTAACGGCATCTGGAGGGATAAGGTCAAGCCAAGGCCAAGTCATGTATGAATTTATCAGGCTGCATTGTTGGTAATAAGTTTTCCCCTCACTGACCACAGTCCTGTCTCTGCCATTTTGTATTGTTGGTGCACGGCCATTTAAATGCTTTATAACTGTCTATAGGAGGCTGTCAGGAATAGATAACCAGCAGTATTAGCGTATCTGTTTCACTTGAGTTGCCTACCGTACTGAATCATCAGCGGTCAGAGCACAAGAGAGGGTGTTGACATTTACATTGTCTGTTTCTGCAAAATCTTGGCACGGCAATGTCCCTCTGATTATCATTTATTTTCACAGCACTCCACCTCGTGACCATCTGGTTATCAAGTTATTCATTTATGCAGCCTCTCCAAAGTGTGTGTGTTTTTTATAGTTATCACCATAAGCTTGAAATTCAAGAGGCTGTTCTTGTGTGATTGATATTTTTGCACCTCAACGCTTAGTCTTTTTTAAATTTTGTTGTTGTTGTTGTTGTTGTTTTCCAGGGCATTATTGACAAGCCTTCAATACCGGAGTACAAGGTGGCAGCAGTGCAGAAGTCACGCTTCATTCTGCTCCACTACAGTGTTTCCAAAGCCCTGTGGGACTGGCTCATTCTGCTGGCCACCTTCTACGTGGCTGTCACCGTGCCCTACAATGTCAGCTTTACACCGTACGACGACACCGTCACAGCTGCACGTTCCACCATCGTCAGTGACATTGCTGTGGAAATGCTCTTTATACTAGGTGAGTGTTAGGAGAAACAGCTGAGGCCTCCCGTCTTTTACACGAAGTTCTTGTGTTTAACTAATTACGCAATAGGACCATCGTAAAAACAATTCTATCCTTTAGTTTCAGGATCATAATAGTACTTTGAAATTCTTTTTCTTTGGAGATATCTGTTCGGGGTTTTTTTTGCAACCTATGGCAACAGGGCAACAAAAGCAACCAGGCATCCTTTTCCCCTACACCCCCACCCGATACAGTCCCACTAGGATATCCTGGGTCTCTCCCAGGGACTCCTCCCTGTCGGTAATGCCTGGTTAACCTCCAGCGGTAAGCACCAGAGCGATAAGCTCAGCTGGCTGAACCTCAATGTGCTTCACAGTAGTTAAGTGTAGTGTAGATGAACAGGGGTTTATTTGAAGTTTATTAAAAAAAAAAAAAGAAAAGAAAAGTCGCTCAACCTTAAAATAAAGAAAGACACCACCAGCCATGCTAGGGAGAAATCATTTTTTTCTGCTTGTTTCTGCAAGATCATGAACTTGGACCCTACTCAGACTTGGAAAGTGTCATATAGTACTCAAAAAACGTGTGCTGACCAAAAACATTCAGGGAATATGGAATGGTGGAGAGAGAGTGTCCGCTGTTTTTAAATTTAATTAACAACTAACATTATTTAAATTTAAAAATCTTTATTTAATTTTGCCACTGTCATCATATATCTCATAACTGAACATTTTACTGTATTTGAGTGATGAGCCATCACCTCTGCAGATATTGACAGCTTGAGTGACAGATGAGGTTTTGGTTCATCAGACATGCACTCAGGGGTCTGCCTGCCTTATGTGCTCGCCACAATCTGACACGAAGGTTAGATGATCTGTCAAACTCACTGATCCATATGGATGCTCTGAAACAATGACATATTTCAGCTGTGTGGTCTATGCATCACACTGAAGGGAACCGCTGGGACTAAATCTGCGTTAGTGACACTTCTCATCTTTCCTCACTGTAAACAATCTGTTTCGTTAGTTTAGTTCATTTTCATTTTTAGCCAGGTGAATGAATGTAAATATTACTATATTGTCTTTTAGTCTTTGAGAAAAAAAAAGACAACTTCTGCATTTGCTTTTGCAGACATTATCCTGAACTTTCGCACCACCTATGTGAGCCAGTCAGGGCAGGTGGTGTATGAGCCGCGCTCCATCTGCATTCACTACGCCACCACCTGGTTCTTTGTTGACCTGGTGGCTGCCCTGCCCTTTGACCTGCTGTATGCCTTCAACATCACAGTGGTGAGTACAAAGGGGCAATAACATGTTCAACCCCTTTTTTCCACTGCCCTCTGTGACTGCTGACATGAGCAGAATATTGATGATTTACGATCAAATTTCCCTTAAAATGTACAGCCTTTGGAAATACAGTACGTTGCAGGTATGACAAGTGCTTCCTAAACAGTTTATTGTACACAAAATAAATGTATTTGTTTGAGCAAAACACTTTGCTGTGACATTCAGCTGTGTATTTGCACTATATTTTCAGTCAGAGTGTTTTTTCACATGAACCAGGCAGGAGAATTTACTTTCTCCTCTGTCACTTTGCCTCCCATATTTACCTCACCTCTGCAGACCT
Organism: Naso thynnoides; assembly: GCA_029783665.1. Classification (NCBI taxonomy): domain Eukaryota; kingdom Metazoa; phylum Chordata; class Actinopteri; order Acanthuriformes; family Acanthuridae; genus Naso; species Naso thynnoides. The sequence continues at coordinate 9,911,340 of JAQLOL010000014.1, forward strand.
CCTTGGTCCACCTGCTGAAGACTGTCCGCCTACTGCGTCTCCTTCGTCTGCTCCAGAAGCTTGATCGCTACTCCCAGTACAGCGCCATGGTGCTGACCTTGCTGATGTCTGTGTTTGCCCTGCTGGCGCACTGGATGGCCTGCATCTGGTACATGATTGGACGCAAGGAGATAGAGACCAGCGAGTCCTGGGACAGTGGTGAGTATGACTGATCAGGGCTTCACAGAAGTGGAAGTTGTATGAATGTGAGATTTGGTGCTTTATCCAGCAAGTGTGGGAAAATAATATTTTTATTGTTTTTAAGGCTAAATGACAATTTTTTAAATACTGTGCTGTGTAATTAAGTGGTTTTCCTGTTTAAATTTCGTCAAAAATTCCGCCAAATGAGGCTATAGACTAGTTTTGCCGACACAGCGAGAAGACTTTTGTTGTGTCCCCACTCAGCTATAAATAGTCATGGCTCACCTATTGGGATGTCTAGCTCTGCTCAGTGGTGAGATGGTGGCGAACACCATCCTCTGGCGCTAATGAGGACTGCCTGAAACCAGATCAAAAGCTGATATAAAAAAATGACTGGTGGGAAGCAGAAGCAGCACAGTAATGTCTTGTTTGTGTCACTGTTTGAAAATGGTTCAACACAGAGAACAATAAAAACCCATAATCAAAAACTGACAGGCTTTTCTGTTCCATAAATAAATCTGAGGAATAAGATCAAAGAATGTAACCAGGTTTAGGCATCTGTTACACAAAAATGACTAACAAGTGACGAGTTCAGTCCTGCAGCTTAACAGCCACATAAGCCTTCTTAAACAGTCATAAACAGCGACATGCATACTGTCATGCACTATAGGTCACAGCAAGTTTAAACATCTTTTCAAGTCTGCTGTGCAACGTTTGTGTGTGTATGTGTGCATACTTAGAGAGATTAGGTCTTACCTGCTAATTAACACTCAGCCTTGTTTATCCCTGGAGGGGCCAATCTATTCTGCCCTGTGTCACACCAACATGCCACCTTCCTGACACTGCTGGAAATCTCCGTTTGAGGCACAAATACACACACACACACCTTGAACACACACTTTTGTCTTTCTTAGACCAGGTAAAGCTTTAGTACACTGCCACCAGCCATCTAGCTCTGAGCTGACAGAAGACACACAGACATAAACACAACATGAATCATGACTTTTGGACATTGTTGTCTCATACTCTGGCTTCTCCTTCTAGGGTGGCTCCATGAGCTGGGCAAACGTCTGGAGACGCCCTACATCAACAGCACGGTGTGCGGCCCGACAGTGCGCAGCTCCTACATCGCTGCCCTTTACTTTACCCTCAGCAGCCTGACCAGTGTGGGCTTTGGCAACGTGTGTGCCAACACCGATGCTGAGAAGATCTTCTCCATCTGCACCATGCTTGTCGGCGGTATGTCTGCCACCATGGTACATTCTCCCTCTGGTGTCCTGGCGTAACAGTGCCTCTGTTCAAGAAATTCAGCATGAAGAGGGTTGGATGGTTTGGCTGCCCTTTAAGACGCAGCTTGTTGTCATCGTCATACACCCATAAACAGATTATTTTAGCTGAGGTGGCGATTATTGGTGCAGAAACCAAGAACATAATTATTGTGTGTTTACTTTTTATCAGACTGCCTGTCCGAGGAGTGATATAAACAAAGCTGCAAATGACTATGGCTCCTGTATATATCAATAAGTTATTAAATTGTAAAAAATGTGGATGATTCTGTAGTTATTAATATGTAACATTTGTTTTTGTTTTTTTGTTTAAGAAAAGTGATTAACATGAAAACTAGAAGTCACCATAAAAAGTACATATTTTTAGCTGCAATTTAACCTACTTGATTTGTGTTACGCTGAAAGAAAAGAGCTGTCAGAGTAAGATTTTAGCATGTGCTGGTTTTGCCAAATATTCAACCTTTTTATTACTTTGCGCTGTTGTTTATGCTATTTGTTTTCGTCTGTCACACAGCGCTGATGCACGCTCTGGTCTTCGGTAATGTGACGGCCATCATCCAGCGTATGTACTCGAGGCGTTCTCTCTACCACACACGTATGAAGGACCTGAAGGACTTCATCCGTGTCCACCGTCTGTCCCAGCAGCTCAAACAACGCATGCTGGAGTACTTCCAGACCACATGGTCTGTCAACAACGGTATAGATGTCAACGAGGTAGGAGTCCCTCTAATTGTCTCTGTCATGTAATACTGTCAAATGTGGTTCTGTTTGTCCTCAAGAAATGTCACAGAATGTTTAGAGAACATTTGTGCACTGATACCTGCTCCACAATCCCTTGACAATCGTTAGCAGCTGTAGTTGTTTATGATCATGGCCGGCTTAACACCAGCAGTTGACATCCTATTGAAATGCAAAAGAGGGTAACTGGTGGCAACAGAGTCCATTCCCTAATTACCAATCAGTGTCACACCTCATTACATCTGTCACACATCCCCAGCTCCTGCACGACTTTCCTGACGAGCTGCGGGCCGACATCGCCATGCATCTGAATAAGGACATCCTCCAGCTGCCGGTTTTTAAGGGGGCCAGTCGTGGCTGCCTGCGCTCGCTCTCTCTTCATATAAAAACCTCCTTCTGTGTCCCCGGAGAGTACCTCATCCGTCAGGGCGATGCACTGCATGCCAACTACTTCGTCTGCTCTGGGTCTCTGGAGGTGCTAAAAGACAGCATGGTGCTGGCAATATTAGGTTTGTAATGTGGTCTCTTTTTAGCCTCATATTTAATGTGTTAATGTAGTATAACACAGAGCTTCATAGTGATTGTTTTGATTTTAGGAAAAGGTGACCTGATTGGATCTGACCTGCCTGGAATAGATCAGGTGATCAAAACTAATGCTGATGTGAAGGCGCTGACCTACTGTGACCTCCAGTACATCAGTGTGCGTGGTCTGAGAGAGGTGCTGGAACTCTACCCCGAGTATGCCAGCGTGTTCGCCACCGACATCTACAACAACCTCACCTACAACCTGCGTGAAGGCAGCCAGGACGAGGTGCAAAATACACACACGGCACACAGAACAAAGACAAGCAGGGTTCATTTTTTTTAATATTCATCTGTTTAATCCTGCATTTACTTTATAAAACTAGCAAGTTTAGCAGAAGCTTACCATCCTACAAACTGTCCTTCAGTGTCTTAACCAACTTCTTAGAAAACAGTAAACATATATGAGGAAAGCAGTGATGCCGTAAGTAGAAAAACTAGTGTTCTTTCCACTTTTTTAACCTATTCTATTTCTGTCCTTAAACGATTTCAACTGATTTCAACCTATATGACACCTGAGCTGTGGTGCAAATGAGTCAAGAAATGAGCCTTTGCTCTTTGATTCTGGAGAGTTGACACTAAACCTCATGATTACTGTTAGAGTAAGAGAGTAAAGTAAGTAAGCTTAAAGGACCATACCAGTCAATTTTTTAATTCTCACCATTAGCAGAGATCGCACCTACCTTCTACAAACGTTGCACTAAATCAACCGTATGTATACTTTAGCAGATCTATGATTGCATGTTTAAACCTCATTCACTGTCATTCATGTTGAAACGGAGTACGGAAACACTGTAGGACACGTGAAAGTTGCTAGGTATAGGTAATTAACACTTCTGAAGAAAATGTCTGCGTTTATTTGGTCTAAAATCGCTAAGTGAGAGAGAGAAAGAAGGGAGCTGGGAGTCGTCGACATGACAGCTATTACGCCTGGAAAAATAGTTCCTCACAAGTGCTGCTTTCCTAGCTGGAATCTTAGTGGGAGGATGGATTTTGACACGGACACCTTTTTTTTCTAATGTTATCACACATTTTCATGTACTTTCTGTAACATTTATTGAATATGGGCAATATGTAACATAGATAAAGCTATTTCAAGAAAAAATGCGTGGGGTTTATGTAACCAATGTGGCCTACGCTGACAAAGGCCAATCACATGTAGAAACGCTCATATGGTGCTTTAAATTGTTTAGCTATTGCACAGTTAATTGCAAAATTATCAGATTTTTTTCATTTACTCACTATAAATGGTTCCAGACATCTGATTATTCTTTATCTTTTCTGGGTTCACAGAACATTTTTTGAGTGATATACATCTCTGATTTATTTTGTCACGTTTTTACTTATTCAGAAATCAGTTTTAACAATTAAAAAGTGGCCATTGTTGGTATTGTACCATATTACAATGCATCTCAGCAGACACCCTCAGTGTTCCCTCCTGCATTTGTCTCACTGTGGAACAGAGCATACAACACACCAGACAACACATTTGTGCCCCCTAAGGTGCCTTTGTCACTCTCCTTGACACATGTTCTACCACAGCGACCAAAGGGCTGCTGGTGGCTTGATTGTCACACCAATTACCATGCGTGGGTGCCACTGTCAGGCTGCCGTATCGCTTCCCTGTTGCCACCCCAAAGCACGGCAGGATGACATTACACCCAGACACCGACCTCCTCTCAGTACTGCCTGTAACCCCTAACAGTTATTTAAGATAGCATTACGTAAGGCAAGATAATCCTCCATCTGTAGAGAAAATGCACCTGTTGATTTTTCACATGGAGCTGTGTTTTCAAGCATTGTTATATAATCTGTTTAAAGATACATCTTGAAACCTTGAAACTGAATAATCTTATTAATTGTAGCAGTGCAACAAAGCTCTTTGGCATTTTGTTTACCCTTCAGATTAAAACAAATACATTTCCAAGATGGTTTTGATGTGTGACTGACAAAACTGAGGAAGTTCACTCTCCCCGCCTTAACCATTCATCTCAGCTCCCACAGGCCTTTCCCATTGTTTAAAGGTTTTGTTGCTCAGTGGTTTATTAATTTTATTCCTTTGGTTTGGAACATAAATGCCAGGACATCTGCACAGACTGTGTTAATTATCTGAGGTCAAACTGAGGGAGAGCAGTTTTAACTGTGAGTGCCTCAAAACCAGGATAATAATTTTTTAGTTGGTTCATTTCATAAAGAGACATCATAGATGGACTTTGGCACTGTAAAGAATCCATGCAGATATGACAAAGAAGCTAAAGAGAAATTATCATAAGATTTCTGTAAGTAAAGATTTGAATGTATAGTTTTCATATACATACTGTGCTTACATAACAAGCATTGCAGTCTTTCATTCGGCTTCTTTGGGGTGTGGCTGATCATCTCTACCTCTCTCACGCCATCTGCTCAGAGTTTATGCTCCAGCACAAAGCCAGGGCACCGCCGTTCCTCTGACAGGATGAAGGAGAGCTCAGCTACCCATCTGAGCTGCCAGGTCCCACGGATTCCCTGTTCAGACAAACGTATACAGTCTCTGGTCTTATCTGAATCCTCACATCAAGAGGTTTGATGTGGAAGTTGTTCTAGGATGGGAGGTCCTTTTACACTTGAGAGATACTTGAGAATATATGCTGACGACACAGCAATTAGTCAGTTGTAGTGAAATACTGCCAAAGAAACAGATTGTAGGAATGCCTATTACAGTGTAAGGTATCCAATGGGACTCCTCTACCTCGTCTAAAAAGGACGAATCCAGACTGCCAGATGGAAAATGAGGGTATTTTTGTCAGCTCCATAATTCAGTTACTACTTCCATGGAAGTAATGTCAAGTGAATTCTTGTCAGTAAGTTTTGATAGAGAACAGAAATGTGTTTCAGCTCTTTTAACAAAGCAGACTGTAAAAAAAATTTTTTTTTAAGTTTTTTTTTTTAATTAATTCATTATTAAATTATTTAATCATCAACCCTTTAAGAATGCAAAACACACTATAAATTCCCATGGGTTTTTAAAGCAACTATAACAGATATTTTCTAACAGTGTATCAAATGACAAAACAATGTAACAGAGGTCTCTTAGAGTGATGAAGAAAGACTATTGTCGATCACATCCGCAGCATCATAGAGCTTAATGGTGCGTTTCAGCTTATTGGTAGTTCTCTGATCTTCAACTCTACTGTTTTTGGTCCCTGTTCCTGCCGTAGTGCGTTGTTTTCTGGTGACAGCAGACAGCTGTTTCTAGTGAGAAA
>JAQLOL010000014.1:9917467-9932868 GCA_029783665.1 Naso thynnoides
GTTGTTTCCAAACAGCTCAAGTGTTTTCTTAACGCAGCATGAACATGAACAGACCAGCATAGCAAAAATTACACCCTCTTATATTTTTTTAATAAGGAAAATGAATTCTCCTATCATAGCACTGCTGTGCATTTATTGGCAAGCAATAACAACAAGTCTGTGACCCATCTTGGCTCAAGATCCTTAGTTTTGGAAAAGCTGACCTGAGGGCGTTTTTATGATTTCATCATTGTTGGATAAGCTGCTGCCTACATGTATTTTTGATGAAGAAAAAGAAGATTTATATTGTTAAAAGAAAGTTAATTTTATATAATAAAGACCAACTCATTTAATCCGATGAATCATTTTATTTAAATTAAGGATTTGATTCACGGATTTAAATAAAATAAGGGCAATGATGTTATAAAAATACTATAAATGGTATGCTTTGAATGGAAAAGTTATATTTGGTAAAGCCGTGATGCTCTTACTCTAAGACCAAGGAGATTATTTCTTAATAGAGGTGAGTTTTCAGATGCTGAGAGCAACTGCACTGTCCTGGTCAGAGTGGGAAGGTCATTCTGCCACCAGGGAGCCAAAACTGAGTGAAAATCTGCTGGACTATAATGACCGTGCCGCCGCAGGGAGAGTAAAGTAGTCAGTCATCATGGAGTGTGAGGAACAAGCTGGTTAGTCAGAAGTTATAAGGACGCAGCCCCCTCTGGAGCCTCATATGGCAACAGCGTCTTGAGAAAGTTGGTAAAGGCAGCTAATGGGTGGGAGTGCGAAAAAACAAAAAGCTAGAGATTAGATGAACTCAGTGTGTTTGACATGTTAGATGGGATAACAAAGCCAGCCAGGAGTGGGCTGACACTGACAGAGTACAGAGAGAAGATGACAAGAAAATGTCACATCAACTGTCCCAGGTGGTTTTTGTCCCAAATGACTAATTACACCAGTTTCTTTAAAAAATAATAATAATTTTGGTATCAAACAAAGCAGAACATTTGCATATGCATGCTTCATTTTCTATGTGTAACAGCTGGTTGCAGATGGATGCTCATATGGCTTAGGAGTTTTGTTAGGCCAAGAGTCACGTCATGTAAACATTCCCCAAATGTGTCTGAGGTATGTGCTTCTCGTGTATTTTACTGATTCTCAGTCAGTGTTATTTGGATTTTCTAGAGTCTTGTTGCAAAAAACTAATTCCATTTAGTTGAATTCTGGATTAAAATGACATGTGACACATTCAAAAAAACTCAAACATATCCTACATACCCCATTCACATGCAGAAGTTACTCAAGTAGGGATGCACAATTGATCAAAATTTAATCGAAAACAAATTTTTAAACTGCAGGGGGCGAAATACTTGTTGAAAGAGAAATGTGTGTCTGTCAAAATACCATTTTAATTCAGGTGCTGTGGTGCTGCAGAGTTGTCCTGGCCTACACAGCATATTCTACAACCTAAAAAAATCACGTCATAATCTTTCTAACATATTTGTCAATGAAAATGAGAATAATTATGCAAAAATTATCATTTCCTCTTATATTAAAAATTATATCACAATCACAATATCAGTCCAAATAATGGCAATTCGATATACACTCAAGGGACAACATCGACTTTGTGTACAGGGATTAAAGTCTGCATTCACTCCTAATATCAGGCCCACCATCCTGTGTTCACATCCGTGTCGTTTAGTAAGACGTTCTCTGTTTTTGTAAAAAGGCATGCCTGTGCAAACATAAGATAGCACACTTCTGAGCAACAGAAAAAAGTCTCCCAATTAAGCCCCAGTAAACCAATTTTAGTATGTGGAACACTTGTGGCGTCAGTGCCTCATTAAAGGATATTGATGTTCAATTAACATCAATGGCACCAATATTCCTCCCTGGTTAATAATTCCATGTTGCTCTAGGGTTAGTTTTCCTTACAAGGAGAATTTGTTCCTGCCTTGAATAGACACATTTGTTCCCTCTGTCTCTCACATTGCACCACCGTCTAAAGAGATGTTTCTCAGCTAGCGTTATTTTTTTGCTTTAACTGCCTTTTAGCTGTGATGGTTTTAAACTCTGTATTGTGCTCCAGTGAGGGATTATTTTTAACTCGTAGCCTCAGTGAATTGGCATCAGTGGCACGATACTGTAGAGCGGCAGACTGTGGCTTGTGTTGTCACATTAAGCCATGTCGTCTGGAGCACATTTTCACACATGAGGGAAGACTTCACACTGCCACAGTTTCATTTGCCATACAGCTGGTTATTATGGTAAATTGCTTTCAATCTCTTCACACACCAGAAGAAAGAAACTTTTGCTGCAATCTCTCTACAATTGAGTGTAGAAAAAGGTTGCTTTCGGTTTGTCTAGGAAAGGCTTTTCTCTCTGCCCAAGGTCATTTGTATGGAAGCAAAAGGGAAAGGAATTTCTGTTGATAACACAAAAATTAAAAAATAACTTTGAACAGTAACTGAAATTAATTAAAGGTTCCCTGTGGAGTGTTTGACCTCTAGTAGTTCAGTGGAGCTGTTTCTCTACGGTTGCACCTCTTTTTTTCATACACATGCATGCTGGTGACGCACAACACAGTCCTACCAGTGTGTCACATGATTCCACTGATCAGCAGGTGCAGGCTAGTGAAAACAGACGTAACAATGCTGGATTTAAAAATACTTGAATGCGTTTGAAATGTTTTATGAGAAAGGAAATGTACTCAACTATTTTTTTTAGATCTAAATAATAGACCATATGCATTTTCGTGAGTGACACTGGATGTAAACTTAGTGGTTGTTTTCCAAAGATGTTATTATAAGGGTTTATTTTAATCAGGCCCAGACCGAAATATTGGTTTGCTGATGTTATCCACCAATATTTGCCTGATGCAGATGTATTAGTACCTGTGTATATGTTGTCAGATATGCACTGATTTTAGAACTTTTTATTTATTTATTTTAATTGTAGGCCAGAAAAAGTGCTTGGACTAGTGTTTTGAAATGGCGTAATGATGCAGTTTTTTTAAGCACAGTGTCGTTTATTATTTAATAACTATTAAGTGAAGTGTCAACTGTTTGCTGCTCTGATGTTTGGAAAAAGTTTGTTCAAATGTAAGATATCCTGCCTCTATTACATATCTTTGTCACAAGTCTTCAATGACCACATTGAGCTAATATATACGTATGTATGTGTCGGCCAATATATCAAGTATCGTAATTTTCTTGCTCCTTTTGGAATAGGCATTGACCCCAAAAATCCCATATCGGTTGGGTCCTAATTTTAATATATCAAAGTTTAATCAAGAGGATAGAAACATATTGCTAATAATAAAAATAAATTACACATTTTATTTATCGGTGCTTTTTACAGCACTCAAGGTAACCTTACAAAGCAGAGTTAAAACAAGACATAAAAATTACATTATATTAAAAGGATCAATAAAATGAACAATAAAAAAAACATTATTGATTTTGCCTGAGAGTGTGACATCTAACCCCGGTTGCTTTCTTTTTGTTCCTGCAGTGCAACAGCAGGTTCTCACGGTCACCCAGGCTTTCCCACGTAAGTTCAATCCAAATTCAGTCTTCTTTTCTGTCATTATTCTCTTCTCCACCGCACAGGGTTTCCCTAACACGATAAATTAAAAAGCCTGCTTATGGATTCTATTAAAGTATGCAGGAGCACATTAGTTTTGAAATGTGTCATGTGTGCCAGTTCTTGGGGGTATGTAGATGATTTTTCAAGGTAAAACCCCCACGTTTAACTGGAACATTCTTTATAACTAACGAATACTTTTGGAAGGATTTCCCCCACAGGTTGAAATCACTTGGAACAGACAGAGAATAGTTCAGTCCCTTAGCTCACTAACTGGGTCAGCAGCCTTCTAATGGCAAACCTTATGAGCTACTTTTCTCACTTTGCACTGTACACTGTGTTATTTTTCTACCTTTAATATACTGTTTACAGCGCTTGTGTGCCTGTTAGGAAAACTTCAATTTAATGTCAAAACCAGTTGTTTTTACTCACAAGCACATATGCAGCCATCATTAGAGCGTACTAGAATTGTAAAATATCATCAGCTGTAACTCATAAAATCTAAGTGGCACGATGATTACTCTTTATCAGCAGCATTAAAAATAAATAGGGTTATTATGTGCAAGATTACACATTAAAAGTTTTGATGGGGAATGATATTGTGAGTGACATTCTAAATTTGATTTTAAATTAAATTTTCCAATATTTTGAAATATTTTAATATTCATTTAAATATTATCCCAGTTGTATATCTGCACTTATCTGTTTTCATATCTGCTGCCATTTCTGTTTGGACAAACATATTAAGCAGTTTTAAAAGTAATTCACCTCTCATGCAGGAATTTTCACATCTAAAAAGTGTGAGTTATCAATGCTGTGCATTTGTTGGCTGTTCTGCAGGATTCCAGACTCCCCTCCATTGTTGAAACAAAGGGTGATGACCCCGATGACTCCTTCCACCTCTCTCCAGCCACACGCTCCCGTCGCAACCTCCTGCTGCCCAGCTTCAGCAGCCCCGTTCGCCGTACCTCCCTGGGGAACCTCCTGGGCGATGAGCTGCGGCAGTTCAACGCCCTGCGACGCTGCCGTTCACCCAACCTCAGCCGCAGCCACCATGGGCAGAACTCGTCCCCTCAGCCACCGTCGAAAAAAGAGCACAGCACCCCTACGGCCACGCGAGCCTCAGCTTCAGCCCAGGAAGAGTCAGTGACTGAGCAGAAGCCCACTAAGCTGCTAATCCCAACTGTCACCTGCTTCGGACCCCCAGATCTCAGTCCCAGGTAATGTGAGCTGCCATTAAATTAATTCTATAAAACACAAAAAGACAACAAGCAAACACTTTTCAAAGTCTGAATAAAACACTGCAGGCGGGCTAAAATAGAAAAACGTAAAACCCATTTAATGTAATGCAATTTAGTGTAATATAATGACATACTAAAAGCAGCATCTCAGCTAAAATGTCTAGTTTTAGACAACACTTTCCAGTTGATTGAACACCTGGCAGTGTCTACAGCAAATGAAAATGAATAATTAACAGCTGTTTCAGCTTTGAATATTATACTTAAAACAGAGTTTGTTTTATATTTTATCACCTGCAGCCTTTAAAGTAATATGAGTGGCAACATGGTGATGTCTCTTCCTAAACAAATCGGTTTCCCCCCAGAGGCTCAATATTCTTTCATTTTAAAGTCTTCAAGATTTGTGTTCACTTTAAAATCTTTTTACAATGGTTCCCTTCATTAGATACACTAAATAACACCATGGGTGTCGATGCCTCTGTTTCTGTGTTTGTTAAAGTCTAATCTGCCTGTTTTAAGAAGTCTCCAACCTTTTTCATGTCTTTCCTTCAGGGTTTGCACAAAGTCTTGGAAGATGAAAGAGCTTAATTTTAATTGTTATGTTTTGAAGGTTAGGGATATGCTTAAATTTAAATATATATATACTCGTTAAAAATGCTTGATTGATGCTTGAAATCCCATCCTCATTTTTGTCTCCTGGTATTGATATTAATAATTATATTTATATTATTAAGTTTAATGTGACCAGTTGTTACAAATGACAATATACATTGACTGCTGTGTGTATAAGGGAATTCTTTACATTTTTATTTTTTGCATTTGCAGTTATATTATCAATTTAAGTGTGATGAAGATGGGTGGAGCCTTCCAAGTGCTTGAACTTTGTTCTCTAAAAGCTGTATGAAACCAGCCCTGTTTCAAAAAGCAATATATGATAGACATTTAATTTCATAATATTGTCTATATATTGTCCCTAGTTACTGTAGCCTCAGAACGTCTGTGATGATCTAAGTCAGGTGTTGCCTCAATGGACAGCAAAAGTCATGCGACAAAAACCTGCATCATCCGCTTAATGTAAATGGAGTGTATTTGCATTGCAGATTTCAACAGATGTCACTGAATTTCATTACTAGAGCACCTTATCCTCCTGTCCTGACCATCTGTATTCATAATGTATCCCTGAGTCATCAAGTAAGTCCTAGATATGGGTAAGTGCTGGTTCAGAGGGCTCAGGTGTCTGCCCCTCCAGGCTGGGCTCCTCTCCTCATGTTTAAACCCGCATGGGCCCGTGCCAGCTGCAGCTCTCGTGGCGCATTCCTGGGTCATCTGCTGGCTCCGATGATAATTGAAAAAGCTCTACTGTTACATTAACTGCAGCTTCCCTCCCTCTCCACCCCTCCCGCCAGGGTTGTAGACGGCATCGAAGACAACGGACACACGTTCCATTTCAACATGGAGCACAGCGGGCGTAAAGCCAGTGCAGCCGGCAGCACCCAAGGTAAGCCAAACCGCCACCAACTGCGAGGGTCACCTGGGTGCCAGATGGCTGGAGGTAAACTCCAGAGTTCAAACAGTGAGTACAACGATGCTGCCCTGCCTCCTTCTGGGGAAACATGAGACCGCAGACGAGTGAAATGACAGCCAGGTGTCCAAAGAGTCAGAGAACATGTTAAAGGACAACAGAGGTCAAAGCAGGGGGCAGATCATCTGACCTGAGCTTTCACTGGGATGAACAGCCATTTTAGCTCAGTTTACGCCTGAATAATTTACTTCAGTGTGAGGAATGCTTTGGTGACAGGCATGCAGAGCAGCACACAGAGGCAAGTACCAAAAGTGCAGTTTTTGTTGTTTTGACAATACTACAGCGCCTCCCAGAGGGTTTGCTGCATTTTGCTTTTATTGTGACTTGTTTGTGTCTCGAGGATTTCATATTGCTCATGTGGTGTGTTTACTGCCACACAGGTCGAGTCTTACCCTGTGTCCGAGGTTTAGACCTCAAGTCACATGACTTGGACTCAAATCAGACTAGAGTCAAATTTGGTGACTTATGACTTGACTGGACAATATCATAAAAGATCTGTAACCTGAATTAAAAAGCAATGACTCATGACTTCACTTGGACTTGAGCCTTTTGCATTAAAATACTTGAGATTAAGGTGTGTTATTGAAAATTTTGCGACAAATCAATATATTTCCTTTCCTTCCCTGGATCAACTAACATTAATGCTGTTCATTCCCAGCAAGTCGACACTTTCTCTCTCAGAATCCACTTTGTTTGAAGCATAAGGCAACACCCAGTCAAGTTTCAGAACAAATCATGAAGAGGTGTTTTAAGTTACTGAACGCGAAAGCCATTGAGCCGCCAGCTAATGCCAGCTGGACAGACATGCTGCCAAAGATAATTCTGTATGTGTACAAAAACTACGAGGTGGTCATTTTGTTTTTGTTTTGTTTTCTGTTTTTTTTTTTAAGTTTTTACTCTACGCAAAATGTGCAGGTCGAGAATTACAGACGGAGATGCAACAACTTTCATCTTCCTTCACTAATGACTTGTTTAAGATTCAAAATTCAAAATTTGGCACTTTGGACTTTACTCTGAACTTGCACGTTTTTACTTAGGTCTTGTTAAAAGCAACAACTCCAAGAACAACAACTTTTTCTCACCTCTTCTTTGTGTGGATCCTAACAAACTAGAGCAACATCACATAGTCAAAACCAATTCTTAGAAGAAAAGCTCATTTTTGGGGGGGTTTAGCCTATCATCCACAATCCCTATGTAGGACAAGAGCGTAGACGCTTTCAATTTCTCTGTGCGTTCAGTTGGTTGCTAGATAGCCACCTGGCACCTCTAGCAGTTTTGCATGTTCACAGGAAGTAGTAGAGATACAACATTACCGCCCTCTAAATTAATAATTATTTCCACTAGCCCAAGTTTGAAACAATTTCACACTCAACTGCCATGTAGTAGCAGATCCATTACCTTTGGTAGTAACCTCGACTGACCGAGGCACTGCGACCCAGGCGCTGTCACTACGCCCAGAAAAGTAGTTCTTTGGTATTTGCTCCCACAGTAACGAAGTGTCTTTAGCGTCGTTAATATGCAGGTCACAACATATAGATGGAGTGTGTTGGAGATTATTTGGGTGTTTTTTAGGGGCTTTAGAGGGCGGTAAAGATGTCTCCCCACTAACTCCATTGAACGTTCAAAACTGCCAGGGCGAGGCTGCTATCTAGTGACCAACTGAACACACAGAGAAGGGAAAGGCATCTGCTGTATGTTCTTGTCTTACGTATGGGTTGTGGATGATAGGCTTAACCCCCCAAAAAAATGCAGTTTTCCTTTAATATATAAAGGTGGACATAATATTACAAATACAATCCAGTTCAACATTCTCCATGTGAAATTTGCCGTCCTCTGAAGGCAAACATCAGAACTTTGATACATATTAATATTGATAAGTCCTCACAGTGGTGTGCCTGAGTGTTGTGCTACTTAGTCAGCTACTTGCATTAATGTTTTCTCCTCCTCATTTCTTCCAGACTCCGCACAGGCTAGTGCTTCTCTGCTGCTGGAGACAGAGGAGGTCAGACAGAGCATCAGTCAGCTCAACCACAAGGTGAGGTACAGCCCCTTGACTTAAATTAAAATTGATTGGACCAAAAAATAATACTCTGTTTCCATCTCATCATCCCTTCTGTCATCCATCTATTAAATATTAGCATCTGAATATAAAATACAGGAAGCATTGATTCATGGTAAGAAAATAAAACCTGTGTGCTAATTTCATCAGGAAAGTTGGCACTCCTTTTTTCGGTGTTTAGAAATTTTTGTGCAGAACGGGAAAAAAAAGCTGAAGCTCATAAGCTTCTCTTACGAAAGCACTGATCAGCCATGTTGTAGGTTAACAGGGAGAAACTTACAGTGAGATCAGCGTCTGCCTTGTATCTCAGTCTGTCCCTGCACTCATAATTTCAATGTAAATAGAACGAAAGCAGGTGCAGCAAGAGGATCCAGATGGGCCCGGGTAGGTGCTGTCTGAAGTCGATATTAATTAATCAGCAGGGCACTCTCTGCAATGCAGAGGATAGCTGAGAGTGCTGACTCCACAATTTTCAGAAGAAAAAATATTTGATGACAACCTAGCTCTACTTGTGACCCTTCTCTGGCCCCTTTTACTTCTCATTTCGCTCCCTTGTTCCCAGTTTTCTGTCGACTTTCTTGCCTATTTGCGTCAGTTAGCTCAGTCTGTGTCCCTATGGATTCCACCACTGAAGAAGAAGCCATTTATAAATGGTTTGCTTCCCTTTTCAGAGGTCAGAAAATGACATCTGGACATGAGTCCAAGATTAAACCTTAAAGATAGAAGCTGATTAATTTGTCACACTATGTTGGACTTAATTGGGCAGAACTGTTTTAAGACTTTGAAGCTTCACTTGCATAATTTACCACGTTTGCTCTGTGTAACAGTTGACTGTGTATGGTAATTTGGAATATGCTCTTTCAGTATCTCAACTAAACTTTGTGCACTCTCCACACAGATGGGCACATTAAATCAGGAAGTATCTGAGCTCACTAAGGGGCTGCACCACATGATGCACCTTCTCCAGGCTCACTTGTCTGTGCATCACTATAGCACCTCCCACCCCTCGTACCCATATGGAGTCCAAATGATGTCCAGCCCTCCCAGAGCCCCCAACACTGGCATGACATTCAACCGAGCTTCAACCTTCCACCTCCATAATGATCCCACAAGCCATGAGGGCTACAGCCACCAAAGTGTCCCAGCCGCTGGCCACTGGAGCTTCAGTGCTGCTGCTGAGACCCAAACTGAGAGCCACAACCGGCCTCAGTCCTCTAGCCCACCTGCTAACTCCTGTCAGCCCCTCTCTGTAAACTCTGCAGCCAGGTTTGGCTCATGTCATGGCTCTGAGAGCATGACTGCACATCTGTGGAGCAGCCCATCTCTTCTCAGCGTCAGGCCAGGTTTCCAGAGTGGAACTCCCAGCTTTGCACCTCATGCTGGCCATGAAGACTGTGACAACAGACCTCTCAGTGCAAGCCCGTCCACCATCAGCCAGTCCCAGCCCACTTTGTGCCTGCAGCCTCCCAGCGAAAGCGATGAACTCTCTTGCCTTTTGTCCAGCACCCCTACAGGTATGTCCACACAAAGCCTGCTGGACTCATCACCCAGTTCTTACCCTCATCTCTGCCTGTCCTCTGAGTCCCATCTCAACCTATCACAAGCCACGCCTGAGGACATTTGTGTTCTGATGTCCACCCCAGCACCTCACAATCTGATCCAGGACACCTCTATTTTTCAAATCGAGGACTCGAACCCCTCCATCCAACCTGTGTCTGCCTCTCCACCATCATTGTCAAGCCAACCTCTGGGATCCTCCCTGGATTCAGGATCGCCGCGCTCTGATGCTCTGGAGCCCCACCTTCCACTTGAACACACCAGTCTGGAGTGCCTACTGGGGAACGGGGGCTCTACAGAGAGCAGGGACAGCGAAAGCGCGTCATCACGAAGGTCCAGCATTGGTGTCCAGACTCAGAGCACAGAGCAGTCATGGTGTCTGGACCTCACAGATTAAACTGTTTCAAGGGGAAGACACACTGACCTCACTGCAACAGGAACAAAAATACAAGTAAAATAATAACAGTTATTAACATGCAACTTCTGACAGTGTTCAAAGAGACCCTGCTGGAGATTGTCAACGTGTGCTGTATTTTCCTCTCTTAATTCCTGGGCTCTCATATTTGTCAAACTACACGCAACTTACACCATTTCTATGCAAAAGCATGTCATTTGTGCATTATCTAGGCTTTATTCAAGTGTGTCTTTTAAAACAGTTCCACAGCCGTGGGTTCCAGTATATACTGTATAGTTTTTCCAACATCACCAGAGCAATTTGCAGTTAATAATACCTGTTACCTCCTTGCATGGTAAAGTTGTTTATTCTTTTTCCTAAGGAAAAGATTTCCAAATCAATGTGTAAGCATTCTACATGACAACCTGCTGATTGTGTACACAGATACTGTATTTGTAAGGCAGACAGGTCAGAGCCGAACAAACATGGCACATGCTTCACTTTGCATATAGAGAGTAGAGTATGTGCATCACTCAGCGTAGATTATTTATTGTTTTGAACTGAATGTTTTTCACAGTTTAGCTTTTTTTTATTTGTGGGTTCTTGGACTTTGAATAGTCAATATCCAAACTCATAATTTATTATCTCAGTTAAAAATCCATTTTTAGTTTTACTGTTTTAAAAAAAAAAAAAAGATCCTTTAGGAGATGTGAATAAATTTCCAATTTTTCCGTCAACAAGACATCGAAAGTAGTGCTGTGAAATAGATTTAATTGCTCTCTCCACAAAAATGTGTAAACTTAAAAAAAGTTTTCTCAAATATCTACAATTCTATAAACAAGACCTAGCTGCTGAAAATTTAAACATAAATAAATATACATACTTAGATGAAGAGTGGGTCCCATGAAATATTAAGTACTGTCATCAGTTTACGAGCTATGAATGCCTCCGGGGTTGAAAACATTAATTCATGACACTCGTACAATATTCAGAGTATTCAGAAACTTTGTTCTTTTTGAATGATTTCTCCTTGGCTGACAAAATAAAATATGCAAAAATGTGTAACTGTCTCTTTCACTGCGCTGTCACACTTGATGTGTATCATTGACGCATGTCAGAATAAGTGGCGTTCTCTAAGAGCGATTGCTTTGCCAGGTTAAAATAGAGCATCTCTTGTCAGTCTTGTCAGTCCTGCTTAAATATCTTTCAGCTCAGAAACTTTGTGCCACGGCTTCAGAAAAAACGGAATCACTGCCACATTTCTGTGCAATCATTGAGGTTACGCTTTCACTTGTGTTTGACAGGTTGCTGTCAAAGTGTGTCACAGGACTTTTTCATATGGTGTGTTATTCAAGTTTCATCCCGTGAGAGAGACAGGCTCGTCTTATATTTGATTCCACTTACTGATTCTTATTGGTGTGCTGGTGTGCAGGAATTTCAAAAGTTGGAAGCACCAAAATAAATAGAAATACAAGTACAATTTCATTTTATAGTTCTCAATTAAAGCTTGTTATATAAACTGACTGGTATTCTGACAGCTTGTTATATAATTGAGGAAATCTTTTGTCATTACTGGGAGTTTTACAGTGATCTTCTGAGGGGATTAATTGATATGATGTCACAACTTTGGTGGGTTGGTTTCATTTCAGCATGTAGTTTTCAATGATTTTGTGCAGAAAAGTTGAATTTTTAGACAACAAACCACAGTAAAAGGTGTCCAGACTGACTGAACTTCACAAATGCTCACCTGCTGGTTTATGATCATGTTAAGTGTTTCACATCAAGAGGACGGAACGGGAGTGCTCAAAATCAGTACAGAAATGTGGAACTTTCAGGCAGTAACAGAGTAATATAACAGTTTCTAATAAAATTTCAGTAATATTACTACAGTTACTGTGTTCAGTAATGCGTTACCACCAGAAATTAACACTTGTTTGGAAATTTGCTGCAACATTTTCAGAGTTGCACCGATCAGCTCCGATATCATCCATGCGACACATATCCAGATTTATTTTTATGATTTAAAGACCTGTGGAAACGCGTTTCACAGCACCATACTGTGGTTTGTTGCTTTTTAAATTATGTTGAGCAGTTCCAGCTGTCATGGATTTTTCTTTATAGTGCACTGGAGCATTATTTATAGTGCATTATTGATGTATGAGTCAGATGAGGCATAATCTAATTTACATGAGAAAGAACAGACAGACTTCAGTTTCATTTCATTTATTTTAGATGCAGTCATTTATTAATGCATAGGCCACTGAGGTAGAATATAGGGGTTAAATGATGCTAATACAATATGAAAGTATGTACAATATAAGACGTCAGTTCAAGCATGTTCTGGTTTTTTGTTTGTTTGTTTTTCACAAACAGAATGGATCCTAAATTTAGAAGACCAGGGGATTGTGAGTCTCTTTGATTCAGAGGAGGCAAAGAAAATTAAGGGTGAGAAAAGGCCACAGACCCGAGCTTTATCCCCAGACAAAAAAAAACAAAACAAAAACAGAGTCTTCAAGACTGGCTGTTCTCCGTCAGGTTGGAAACCCAGATGATGAGCAGCAGCTTCTGGGCCAACATCTGTTGCAGTTTGGTATCCTTAGGGGCCAAACATTTAAGTAGGTGGCCAAGAATGCTCGGGGGTGTGCTGCTGTTCGGTTGTGTCGATGTCTGAGAAGTCAGGAGGCTCTGATTCTTAAAACAATCGAGCCAACAAACAAGCCTTCCTGGGATATCCTACATTCCCCACAATCCTGAGGGCTGTTATGCTGTGCATTTTAAAATGGAGATGATGTCAGCTAGCACCTGCCACTGGCACTGTTCATGTTATAACCCAACATTTTTCTTGACGTCAAACTGACCTGTCAGATAGCCATTGAATTTTTGTTGACATGAAAATCTGGTTGACATCAAAATCCATCACTAAATTACTTTTGCGTTTTTGTTGGAACTATAATTGGAGTTGACATCAAAACCCAATACTGGCTTGACATCAACCTCCAACGTTGTTTAGCCATTGAATTTTTGTTAGAACTGAAAACTGGGTTGACATCATAAACCCAGTAGTCTCCAACTTTGGTAAGATCTTAAATTAACCAGCCGATGACTCTCAACACTCCTTTTACATTTCTTCACACTCATTCAACACAGGTGTGAGGTCTCTTACAGTGTGAGCAACTTAGGGTGAAAAAGTGTCTTCCCGCAAAAGAGACAGTAATCTTCCAGAAAAGTGAAAGCAACATTAAAGCAGATTACAGAGAACACATTTAATCACAGCTTGGTCTGACTTTTTTGTCAAAGGCAAAGAGGCATGCTGGGAAAATATATCTCACAATATGGTACAATATCAGCATCTAATTATGTTAGAATTTCATGTCGTGTGGACATTGACCCTGCGACGTTAAGCAGACATTGACTTTTGGTCACAATAAATGTTGGTATTTTACATCAATCTGATATTTGCATGAAACATTTTAAGGAAACTGGATTTTGGCAACTTAACACAACCAAACCAACAAAATATCAACATCTACTGATTATGATTACTGATAATGATTAATGATAGAATTTCACATTATGAAGACGTTAATGTCATGATGTCAGCAGACATTGGGGGTTTGGTCACAATAAATGTGTTTTTTCATACTTTAATCTTTTTTCTAGAGGAGGATTCATGTTCAGATGTGTTTAATGGTGACAATATGTCACCGCTCACATTTTGTCTAATCTCAGTTAAATTTGATTTTTTAAGATTTGTCCACTGCCCTTCTGTGAAACTTACAGCGAGCTACTTGAGTTTAAATTTAGTGGATTCTTTTAATTAAATTATTAACCTTACCCCAGATACACTCTTCGTGAAGTCTGTAGGATGTCCAGCTTTCTTCAGAAAAAAAAAGGATTTGCAGCTGTTGTTTCTCTCATTAGAGGCTGTAAACGAGTTTTCAGTGAACGCTTTTGGTTTATCCCTCTTTTTATATTCAGGCTGATCTGTCGTGACTCTCAATCCGATTATATAAGTGACCTTACAAAATTGTTCATGTGTTTGTTGAAAGGGAAACTTTGTGACTTTAGAAACAGCTAAATTCAAGACTGTAAAGGGATAGGTCACCCAAAATTGAAAATGTAGTCATTATCTGCTCACCCTCATGCCGATGGAAGGTCAAGTAAAGGTTCTTAGTCCACAAAACACTGCAAGAGTTTCACATGGAAAACTTGTTGCAGTAATCTCCCAAACAGAATGTTGACCAGATTCAAACATAAAATAAAGTACATCATAAAACCATGTAATGCCCCCATACTAATTTGTTTAGAAAAACGGCACTAACACCATGTTTTTAGCCTCACTGGTCACTAGCCTGTCTCTCCCTAAAGTGAACATGTGTGCCCACTGAAGCTCAAACAGCACCTCTATTGGAGGCTTAGGAGACCTTGCCCATCTGCAGGATCAATCGGAGGGCAAAGTCTGGCAAGTCTGGTGTCTGCTGCTGGTACGGAAGTCAGGTAGCAACACAGGTTAGGAGCTACAGGCTAGAGACTGAGGCCAGAAACATGGAGTCAGTGATGTTTTTCAAAACAAGTTGGCATGATGAGGCTTTAGGACACTTGGATTACTTTGAATGAGCAGTATGGAGGCATTTTATACATTTTTCTGCTTTTTTTTCTTGAAATATTCGTCTGGAAGATTACTGTAACGCCTGTAAACCTTCACCGGACCTTTCATTGGCATGAGGCTGAGTAGATTATGACTGAATTTTCATTTTTTGGTAAATTATCCCTTTAAGCAGTTTTTTTTTAATGCAGGGTTGCATCACACACACACACACACATACACACAAAAATACCATTAATGATTCATGTTTATTTTGACTTTGTTTCATGTCCACTGGCTCAGTCATGACAGGTCAACAACGCAGCTTCCGGGGTGGGGGGGGTGCAAGAAGGTCAAAGAACGGCTTTTATTTACTTGACTGGCAAGTAAAGTGAAAATAGGGCAGAAAATAAACAAAA
>JAQLOL010000014.1:9932968-9957628 GCA_029783665.1 Naso thynnoides
CTGTCCAAACACTGTGGAGACCTGCCACCAAACAAATCCTGTCTGTGCCACCGTCTTCTTTAATACACCCAGTAAGTATGAGTCGTTTGTTCAGACTGCTGTTCGGCTAAAAATAGAATGAGGAGAATCACAATACCTGGACCAGCTCTGAGTCAAAGCTTGTATTGAAAACTTCTTGAAGGTGTCTGATGATCCGTCCTGTCTTTTCTCATGTTTTCGCAGATCCAAGCTACTTCAAGGGTTGCATGAAGGCACATGACTGTGACCTGCTGAAATGGTCAAATGTTGCTTCTGCCTCCTGCTGTAGCACTGATCTCTGCAACTGACGGATGAGCATCGTGCAAGACATCTTCCAGTGAATAAATAATAATATCTAATGTATTGTGTACTTTGTGTTTATGTAATAATAAAGATCAAGTAGCTGCAACCTTTTTCCTTTTTCACTTTGTTTTCTGAAACAACAGATCAAATTGTTGGTGAGTTGTTACTACCAGCTGTTAGTAGAAAAGTTTTATTGTAAAAAAAGTGGCCTGTAAATGTTTTTCTTATGACTGGTTAATGCTACATTTAAGACATTTGATTGACTCTCTGAGGCTCCTGTTTAAGCTTTATTGCACCTGTTAGAGCGGCACCAATAACATCTTCACTGTCCTTTTTTAGCCTGTTAAAGTTTTTATACAAGAAATATGAAATATGGAGGGAAAAGGAAGGAAAATTACAAGCTATGATTTTGCATTACAATAAGCAATCATAAACCTTTTTTAAATATGAGGCTTATGATTGCGCTATTGGGAAATTATAGTACTTAATTCCCCTGCTTCACTCAAACAGAAATTGGTGAGCAGGACACGATGTAAAATCACGAAGACTGTGATTCTTGTTCTTCTGGTGTCATTATAAAAAAAAAGCCAAACCTGCAGCATATTTGACCAAAGTCAAATGATATCCTCCCCAAAATTAGCCAATCACAGCACTAGTTTAAATACAACAGCACCTGCTGTCGATCAAATCCAGTCTGTGTCAGCTTAGTTTGAGTAAGTGTGGGCAGTTCAATCACAGTGCTGTCACATTAAAATAGAATAAGAAAAATCACTCTACCCAGACAAACTTAAAGTCGTTACTGTTGCTGAAAACTTTTTGAAGTTGTCTGATAATCCATCCTTCCTTTTCTCATGTTATAGTAAATCCAACCAGCCACAAAGGTTGCATGGAGACACGTTATTGTGGCTTTAAAGTGAGTGGCTGGCAAACGCTGTTTCTGCCTCCTGCTGCACTGACCCCTGCAACTGATGGATGAGCATCAAGCAACACATCTTTCAGCGAATAAATAATCTAATTTCATGGGTTGCGTACTTGGCATTTTTATAATAAAGACCAATGAGCTGCAACTTTTTTCCTTTATCACTTTGTAATTATTGCTTCATGCAGTCTTGCGAAACACAGGAATCGAATTGTTGGTGAGCTGTCACTTACAATTAGTTAGTTAGTTAGTTAGTTAGCTGGTTGATTGTTGGTTGGTTGGTTGGTTTAAACTTAAACTCTTAAAAAACTAGATGGTAAGTATTTTTCTTCTGGCTAATAAATGTTTAGTTTAAGTGAATGGCATTTGACTAACTCGCCCTGATGCTCCTGCTAGCTTTATTGCACCTGTTAGGGTATCACCAATGACTCCATCATCCTTTTCTCCAGTTTATTGGATCACTTGAACAGTATTTAGACAGTTAAAAGAGTTTATTATGGATGTCTTGTTTGTGTTGTTATGCTGTATACAGGGTTAATGATCGACTACACTGCAGTGCATTTCCTGTAAGTCCTGGGTGTAATAGTGTGCTCGGCCAGCTTTCATGTAACATTTAATTGAGACAGTCTTGCATCTGTTCTTCTCACACCTTCCCCACCTTTTTTTTTTTTTTTACAGAGACTCGTGTGCAGAGATGCAACATGAAAGCATAAATTTAATGTGACTCTTTGTATTGGGGGTTGTTAGTCAGAGTGAGTAAACCTGCATACTTGATCTCTTTTTTCGCCTAATTTGAAATGAAATTGCAGTTTTAAGTTGATAAGCATGGTGACCATGTTGTTTTTTCACCCAGGTGAAGCCTTGAGGTGTAACTGGCCATAAGAGCTGTTCAAGCCTCACTGAACCTTTTACGGTTTCAACAGCGTCTGTGCCAGCATCATTGTTCATGCCGGATAAGGGAAGTGTTTCTTCACAGAAAAAGTGAAGGATCACATTGACACAACAAACCACCACAGATATAATAAAAGATATAATAGAAAAAGATGCTTTTCCTACTGATCCATCCTTTCTTCCTCCATGTTTTCACAGGACCCACCTCCTCCAAGGGTTGCATGAGTGTCAGTCAATGTGCGATGGTGAATCAACCAGGGATTTCATCTGCCGCATGCTGCAGGACTGATCAGTGCAACAGATACATGAAAACTGTCAACATATCTGCTGAGAAATTCTTATTCTGCTGTTACGTCATGTAGGATCTGTTCTGCTACTATCATATTAAAGGACCAGACCAGTGTTACTACATGTCGTTGTACTTTGTCAACATCAGCTAAATAGGTTACATAAAGCCTGTCGTGTTTGTTTACACTTAGTCCATATTCAATAAGCGTTACAGAAAGTACCTGAAAATGTGTGACATGTTTTGTCTTGATAACTTCCACTTCCCTTCTCTCTGTCGCTCAGCAATTTTTGACCAAATCTATGCAAACATTCTCTTTAGAAGGGAGAATTACCTATACCTAGCAAATTTCACATGTCCTTTAGTGTTTCTGTTCCCTGTTTCAACATGAATGGCAGTGAATGGAGTTTAAAATGCAGTCTGAGATCTACTAGAGTATTAACATGCTTGATTTTTAACAGCATTTTGTAGAAGATATGGTCATCTGCTGGCAAGAAGTCAAAATAGACTGGTATGGTCCTTTAAAGAGTTTCAAATTTAGCTGTTTCTGTTCCACTATTTTCTCATTATTATGTTTATCCTCTCACAGCTCTACAAAACATTCTCTGTCAATATCAATAATGAATCATCATTCTAAATTTTTCCAATATCTATTATAATTATCATATTCCAATATTTATTGTTACTAGAATTTGAGAGAGAGAGAGAGAGAGAGAGAGAGAGAGAGAGAGAGAGATAGCAGTGTCTCCTCAGCTGTGATCTGGTTAACCTTATCAGACGCAAAGCAACATATGTTATCACTTAAAATGCTGTTTACTAACAATCTATTTGTTAATAAAGATCTTGTTAATAATTGCCAGCATCTGTTGGTGAATTGACCTGTATTTCCCACATACTTAATCTAGATTTCATTCTACGTTTTTCAGATTTGTCATTTTCAATTTATGGAAGAAAGAAAGAATACTTGAAGAAAATACAACATTGTTACTGCTGTCATTTTTTAAGTATTCTTTCTGATTTGGATCTTATTTCTCAACTTCTAGTAAAAGTTTTCTAGCTAAAGAGCACCCCGACCTTGTGAGCCGTTACTTGAAATTGTCTGTTGAGGCATCAAAGATTTTATCTGACCATTAAAAAAGTGCACCACTGCAAATTACAGATCTTTTTCTAAAATGTGCATGAATTTTCACTCACTTCAATCATTCATTCCTGAAATAAAAGTTTGGATCACCGTCTCAAGGCAAGACTGAAGACCTGATGCCTCTAAAGGAACCATGACTGAGCAACATTTGCAGTTTGTATTTCATATGAAAAGATCACTATCTAAATGGGTTTATTGCTGCAGGCATGATATTAAGATAATGATGGCGTGATGAGTTTTCCCAGCAGCCATGTCTGGCCTTGATAAACCAGTCTGGTTTTAATGGAGCCCAGTAGACAATTTCTGAGTTAATCATACACTGGATTTTCATCAATTGCTCAACAGGTGTTGATAAAAAAGAAGCAGGTAGCCAGACAACAAAATCTTAGGTACCAAGACTCCAGTAGGAGCCAGGGTGAGTTCATGCGCAGAAAACACGACAAACCTGCAGCAGATTTGACTCAAATCAAATGATATACTCCTAAAAACCAGCCAGTAAGCTCAAATCTTGTATAACTACTTGATTTTAGCTAAAAGTCAATGATTTTGGCGGTAAAAATGCAGCACTAGTTTGAATACAGCAGCTGAACATGTTTTCTTTATTTTTCCAGGTGAGGCCTTGAGGTGTAGGTGTGCAGGTACACATAAGCGCTGTCCAAACACTGTGGAGACCTGCCACCAAACAAATCCTGTCTGTGCCACCGTCTTCTTTAATACACCCAGTAAGTCTAAGCTGTTCAGTCAGATTGCTGTTCAGCTAAAAATAGAATGAGGAAAATCACAATACCTGGACCAACTTAGAGTCATTACTTCCGCTGAAAACTTCTTGAAGGTGTCTGATCATCCATTCTGTCTTTTCTCAAGTTTTCACAGACCCGAACCACTTCAGGGTTTGCATGAGGGCACATGACTGTGACCTGCTGAAATGGTCAAATGTTGTTTCTGCCTCCTGTTGCAGCACTGATCTCTGCAACTGATGGATGAGCATCATGCAAGACATCTTCCAGTGAATAAATGATCAAATTTCATGTATTGTGTACTCAGAATTGTTATAAAAAATATGATTTTCAACTTTTTCGCTTTGTAACCATGTCTTCAACAAATTGCAAAACAACAGGAATTGAACTGTCACTGAGTTGTCACTTACAGTTAGTAAGTTTTATTCTCAAAAAAAGCCAGCTATGAGGTCTTGTGGCTAGAGCAAGGGTGTCCAAACTTTTCTCAAAGAGGGCAAGATTTGAAAATGTCCGTCCCTTCTGACATTTTTATAGCCATAAAAAGTAAAAGGTCTGCAATGTTTAGTTATTAGCATGGTCACTTCGTAACCTGCTTTGGTGGTATTTTCATTTTTCTCATGGGCCTGCATGAAGAACCGCTGTTTTTCAGCACAGTCGCTCCCTGATACCGTGTTTTGTCTGGTAATGTCTCTTTATATTGAATTCCTAACACACAGCAACAGTCTCTTGGCAAATGAGGTGAACACAATTGTTTTGGTTTTAGTAGAAAAATTTTGTAATATCCATCTCTCCTGGAAGTTGCGGCCCTCAACATCAACTTTCCTCTTTTAATTTACAGTCACATGGCAGAAATTAGCTGGCAGGGGTCACAGCATGGATCCCACATCCAGGCGAAGCTACAGAGTGGTGCTGCCACCATGAGGTGGAAAGAGAAATTGCATTCTGAACCTGCATGATTTATTAAGTTTGTTTGACAGTGCTGGTGGGCCATAAATAATACATATTAAGACAGAAGCTACTGGCTGTATAAAATCTGATCTCATGCCGTGATTGGCTACCGAGCCGGACTTTGTCGGGTTAGAGTGTCTGCCCTGAGATTTGAGGGTCAGTCATACCAAAGACTGTAGAAATGGTACCTGATGCCTCTCTGCTTGGCACTCAGCATCAAGGGTTGGACTGGTAGTAAGACCCTGTGTACAAGCATCAGGTCCTGGGGGTGTATGTGCACAACAAGCCGCCTCACGCTACAGAAACAGGAGATAGATTCCTGGTCTAGGGAAATGCGGGGGAAAAAATCAAATGCTTAATTACTCAAGCCACGAAAAGCAAGTATAAGCCAAGAGTCGTTTTTTAATAAATATGGCAATAAAATATATTTTTATTTTCAGATCTGGTCCTAATAAATCACTCTGCTGCGAAGTGAAACACAGTTTGAGAGGTAATGATACACTGAATTTGCATCGATTGCTCAACAAATCCAAATAAATAGAAGCAGGCAGCCTGGCAGCAAACATTTAAGGGTTCAAAACTCCAGAAGGACAATGTCACTTGATTTTTCCAGCTAAACTTATACCAAGATTTGTGAGCACAACAAGACATTGTGAAAAAATGAAGACTGTGATTCTTGTTTCTCTGGTGTTGTTGGTTGTCAACCAGGGTGAGTTCATGCACAGAAAACACAACAATCCAGCAGCAGATTTGACCAAAAGTGAAAGATACCCTCCTCAAAACACATCAGTTGGCACAGGGTCTCTATTTAAATTATGATTGATTCCAATGTGTCTCTTCTAAGCAGATTTTATAGCTCAAGACCAGCATGTTTGGAAGTGAAAATGTAGCTCTAGTTTGAAAACAACAGCTGACCATGATTCTTTTATTTGTGTTTTATATATATTCCAGATGAAGCCTTGGTGTGTAAATGTTACGGCAGGCCATACTGTTCTCTCCCTTTGTCTTTGGAGACCTGCACTGGTCCAAATCCTGTCTGTGCCAGCGTCATCATTTTTAATAAACCCAGTAAGTGAAGGCTGTTCATTCAGTGTGCCATTCAGCTTAGAAAGCAGTTAAATAAAATGCATTATCTTGACCAATTCACAGTCGCAATTTGTAAAAATTTGTCTGATGAGCCATCCTCTACTTTTCCACAGCTCTACAATTCCTCCACAGTTGCATGGAAGCGGATGAGTGCAGCAGGATGAATCGAGTAAAAGAAGGCATATCCATTTCCAGATGCTGCAGGACTGATCAATGCAACTGATAAATTAGAATCATGCAATCTGTCTTCCAGCAAATATTTTACTCTTTAGTGTTGCTTACAATAGCATTGTACAAACTAAACTTCTGGCTTCCTGTATTATGTTGGGCTTTTTTTTCTTTTTGGCATTTTGCCTTTGGTAGAATAAAAGAAGAGAGAGAGAGAGAAATGTGTGATCTACTTGTTTGGGGCTATTTCAATATATCACACTGTTTAAGTAAAGACTGCAAAATTTTACAGTTACACTCTATTTTTATATTCCGCCTACAGATAGTTCATAAAGTATTTATAACATTTCAACAACATATCAGTTGTTGATAATATCCGTGATAATTGTTTGTTAAACATTTGTATATAGATTGAATGTTACCTGAATATTTTCAGAATGTTTTTTTTAATTTGATTCTTAATGTTTACAGAATGTTCAGCAAAGATTAATGAATTGGTTCACTGAGTAGAGTCGAAACAGTTACACTGTTGAATATCAACGGGTAGGTTGTTGGATGTTACAAATACTATTCAAAAAAATTTTAGCACTTTTGCTTGTAAAAAAACCTTTTCGTTTTTGTAATTGTGCAGGCGCTAACAGGAAAACATGAGGTTGGACCTCACTGAGGACACCAGTAGCACAGCAGATGCAGTTCAAAGTTTTATTCAGACAAAAAAGATACAAACTTTACAGGATGGCTGAGCAGGCAAAAAATAAATTTCGGAGAAAAGCAAGTAAATGACCAAAGTCCAAGTAAACAAAGTGAAGGCATAAAAATGACATAACAGGAGAAAAAGGATGTCCAAGTTTTTGTTGTTGTTGTTGTTTTTTTACACTTTCGTATCAGTATTTTCTTTTTATCGGTAGACTCTTCACTTTTGCACAAGTAGGCCTTTTTTTTTCTTTCGCATAATAAATCCAGATAATGATGTCATTCTGTTAAACATTAGGAAATAAAATATTTGTGAATTTAAGAACATAATGTTCTTATTTTTAGATGTTAAATTTGCGTTTATGAGCTAGTCCTCAGCCTCCCACTCCCAAAATATAAAATAAAATAAATGTAGACATACGAGTTTAATTAACTTTTTTTTTCTTTTTTTTTTTTTTTTTAAAAAGTAGCATCCGGGTGTTTGATTGGTTGTGACTTTTCATCACATGACGTATGTATCCAGGAAGTAATTTGCTTCCACAAGGCGGAAGCGTACAAATTACTGAACCCGAAAGTGTTTTCTGGAGAAAACGTCCATAACGAGGAGTAACGCGGTTGTAGCTCACTATTCACAAGGCGCAGTGGATATTCTCTTTCGTTACTGGTAAGAAACCAAACGTGTTGTTCGTTTCCTGTCAGTGTTTTCCTTGCTAGTCGAGGTGGGCAATGCTAACTCGCCTCATCGCTCTTACAGATGAGCTTTAGCCTCGTAGCTAACCTGCTGCCGCTGTTTTTGTCTGGTTGTTCGGTCAGAGTTAACAACTGCAGGTTTCGCCGGTTAGACTTACTGTTAACCGTCTGTTAGAAGGATTGTTATCGTTTTCCCCAGGCTTCCTTCATTTGAATTTGATGAACTAAAATTTAACAGTTGTGTGGAGTAAGTTAACGTTACATAATTCACTTTTTAACCGCTTGTGCCTTTGCACCGCCGGGGACCTGATCCTCAAACTTTTGGCTGTAACGTTTTAAATTCTAGCGACCAGTGATTGTAATGATAGGAAACGTTATATATAGCTGGTGATAACAACAGTAATGAAATGTGACGTGAAGTACTGGTAACGTTAAATGTCACTGAGAATGTGTGACTCTGAAATAAAAAAAATTTTAAATTTCCAGGATAACGTAAAAATGAACGGGGCTGCAGTCAAGTATTCCGCAGATTACTATCCTAAAATAACAGATTGATCGTTTTCTCCGTTATTTCTCAGAAAATAATAAATAGGCCCCGAAGTGGCATCTTTAGATTTCTTGTTTCATTCGGCATGCAGTCCAAAATCCCCTAAATTTTAGTGAATTTACCAATTTTCAGTTTCATGGGTGAGATAAAAGCTTCAAATCGTTGTATTTTACAAACAGGAACAAGTTGTTGGGTTTTTTCCCCCTGATAAATGTCTTGAGGGATAAAAAAAAAATTTAAGTTGTCAATTTGCCAATCAATTAATTGATTAATGACGTGAACCTTAAATAGAATATTTCCTATAATGACATTGGGTAAATTAAAATAATTTTTAGTTCCAATCCTATGGGGTGAAATAGAAGAAATTATTGGTTAGAAAAAATCTTTCTAAGATTGGATCTTTATTTGCAAGCAGATATATGCAATATAAAGTGCTTGATATTCATATTTTTTTATATTGTGCAGGTGTTTTCAGAAGTAGAGCCTCTTATTTTGACTTTTAGTTTGTTTGTTTGTTTTTCAAGGTTGACTGGGTCACTTCACCACTTTCCTCCCGATCCGACTTTCCCCACCTGGAGTTTGGATTCACCATCAGTGCCTCTTTGTCCAGACGGAGCTCCCATCCTAACACCTCATTAACCGGTGGTTTCAGCACATCTCCGGCCGTCTCATCTTTAGCACTTTCTGCCTCTGTCAATGGCTGGGCGCGGCGGAGGAGCAACCAGGCCAAATGGTGCCGCAGTCGCAAACAAAATCTGCCAGTTCAAACTGGTGCTGCTGGGAGAGTCTGCAGTGGGCAAGTCCAGCTTAGTGCTGCGATTTGTTAAAGGCCAGTTTCATGAGTTCCAGGAGAGCACCATCGGAGGTAAGAGCCAAGCACGTGTTTCTAGACCTCTAAAAGATCTCATTTCGGGGCTCTGTGTGTCTCTGTAGGTAGGTTGGGTTTTACTTGTGCCAAGAAATAAAACACATTGTAAACACATTTTCATTTTTCCAGATTAACCTAAAATCTTGGAATGCTTTTCCTAAATAAGCAGCTGTACATTTGAATCAGTAATTTCTAAATCAAAGAATAAACATTCACTGTACGTTTAGGTCACCCAAGGTTTCCCAGTGCTGGGTTAGTACCTGTTCTTAAGTTTAAGCTTTAAAAAAGTCCTCAAAACCGCATCCTAAGAACTACTGAGGCTGTCCCAGTTCCTGCAGTGTGGACACAATCAAAAGCGGACTCTTAGAAAATATGAAAAAGCTAAAGACAGGTACAGATTTGACAAGACAAACAATGCTGTGTTTGGGTTTTTTGATACTTTTAATACACAGAGACATTTTGATCAGTTCTAAATAAGTATTAAGGTTTAAAACCTCGCCCCAGTTGAAATTAAATAGTCACACACACACACAAAAAAAGTGAGTGGCATGTTTCATTTAGTGTTCTGAGTCAATTGCCGGCACCTCAGTTCTGCAGGTCCAGAATGTACAGATTGTCAGGTAGTTTGTGTCCGCTCTAATTTGAAGTGAAACACAGACTTTCAGCTCTAACTTCCTGGATGCATGAACAGAATATTTTAGGTGGATGGACTTTAAACTGAGACATTATCATTGATTCCACTGATATTTGTTGTTCTGCCCTCCTCAGCTGCCTTCCTTACGCAGACTGTCTGTCTGGACGACACCACTGTGAAGTTTGAGATCTGGGACACAGCAGGCCAGGAGCGCTACCACAGCCTGGCTCCAATGTACTACAGAGGCGCTCAGGCGGCCATCGTGGTCTATGACATCACCAACACAGTAGGTTTCACCTGCAGGGCAACAAAAGGGGAAGGAGTCCCACCAGCCGCTAACAGTAAAAGGAATTTCATGTGTTGTTTCTAAAGCTGTTTTGTTACTTTTAGTTTTAGTTGTACTTTAAGGATTTTTTGGGTTTTTTTTGTTTGTGACAGTGCGAGAAGTTCAAAAGTTTTAAGCAAAACTGTTGATAATCAAAAGTTATTTTGAATTTTAGAATGTCTTACAGTGAGGTGCATTGGGTTCACTTGGTGGCAGTGTTGCAAAGTAAGGTAGTAATCCCAGAGTTACTTAAAGATACAAGTCACTGTCCAATTTTAGGCTCAGTGTTTAAAATGTCATACATCTAGTCCAAAATTACACCTGTAGGCATTCAGACTTGTCGAGGGTTTTTTTTTGGCCACAGCAAATGCTCCACCAGAGCTACATTTAATTGTCAAGAGAACGCACACAGGTGAGATCGGTACTGATAAGTTTGTTTCTGGATTAGGATACTTTTGCCCGAGCCAAAAACTGGGTGAAGGAGCTGCAGAGACAAGCCAGTCCCAACATAGTGATCGCTCTGGCTGGAAACAAGGCGGACATCGCAAACAAGAGAGCTGTAGAGCTTCAGGTACGAAATTTAAATCAGCTTTGCATGTACAGGAAAATGACTTCAGACATTCAAAACCTTATCTGGAATTTATTACATCGTAAGATTTTATTGAACTTTTCGTAGCAGTAAATGTGTAAATATTGTTCTCGATTTCTCAATTATGCTCTTAGGAGGCACAAGCATACGCCGATGATAACAGTCTACTCTTCATGGAGACCTCAGCCAAGACGGCCATGAACGTCAATGAAATTTTCATGGCTATTGGTAAGTGCGTGTTGTGTTGGGTCAGTTGCGTCTTCACACTGCCCCCATAGATGTTTATTTTAGGAATTAGCTTAGTCAGCATTCCTTTGCATCTGCAGAGAAGTTTTCACACTGAATTTGAAATAAGAAAACTGACACCTCTACCCTGAGCTGAAGTGAAATAAATGAGAGACTGTTGCTGTCGTGCACAGCGATGTGCATGTAGCAGCTGCAAGGCAAAGCTTCCATGAGTAATTATTCCAGGTTTCATGGCTCAGTATTCATCGGCACCTGAGTTTGATGTGTTTTTGTTACCACTTGTATGTGCACTGTTGTGATTTCGTCATGGACCTGAAACTTGGGCCTGTGGCTACTTCCCAGTGACCGAACTTGATTATAGGGAAATGAAAGAAGTCGCAGGGCACCAAATCCGACAAGCAGAGAGACTGGAAAGCGCCGACTGTGCACGAAGCGAACATATTTTTAATGAGTCCCGAGCAGATATGTTGCCATTTTGAAGAGGTTGGTTGCCTTCACGCCAAAGTTCAGGTTGTTTGCACCAAATGTTTTTCCTCAGAAACCTTAAAATCTCCCAGCAGTACTCTCCTAAACAGTCTGAAGCTCAAGGGTTAAGTCACAGTGCACAACCCCTCTATTTGCACGCCCTGCCTGATGCCCTTTATTCTGTCTTAGAGACTGTGGACAGATGTTTTGTCTGTGGGTCATAGCTGTGGATACTCATTTTCATCCCTGGTGATGATTCTTGACATGAAGTTTTGGTCCTCCCAGGACTGCTGATGAGATCTTCACAGATTCCAATTTTTTTTGCTCTATAGTCTTTAAATCACATATGGGCATGTACCAAAAAAAACATGCAACTCAGGTGCTGATGATGATAAAACGATGAAACCTGGACTTCTTCAGAAATTTTTTTTCTTAGATCTGCTACATGCACGATACTGTACAGCACTCTGTCCAAGAACCATCTCTTGATGTTTGTCATTACACCTTGTACATCTTGACCATTCCAAATTACTAAATAGTTAAAGAGGTCATATTTTGCTTTTCTGTTGCTTTCAACCTATAAATCATGTTACAAAGCTGGATCGCTGTTTTAAATGATGCTAAAGTATGAAATAATGAGCTGAGGGTATGTAGCAGTAATCCCTGTGGACTGTTTCTCATGGCTCTGAACACTTCATTCTCACCAGTTTTTTTTAAATCCCAGACCGCTAGTGTGTCACAGTGTGCAGGGCTTCTCTATACGTCCATCTGGAAGGTGTGTGTTTGAACTGGCCAATCAGAGCGGAGTAAGCCTTTAGAGGCGGGCCGGGAGCTGAAACAGAGCGTCTCAGACAGGCAAAATCCTGGAAAAAACAGAGCTGCTACAGTTGGGTGTATGAGAAAACAAATGAGTTTTTTCTGGCATTAAAGCATGAAAACCTGCTCTAGTAGTGACCAAGAATAAAATATGAACTGAAAAAAATTGCATATGGCCTCTTTAACAAATGTTTTTTCCTATACTGGGTAACAGCTGACAGAAGTTAAATTGCAAAGACAAGTATGACCTTTGTTTGGTATATTGCGTCTGTAAACTCTAATAGTGCTTAATTTGAACTTCTGTGATTCTGCACCTGTAGCAAAGAAGCTACCGAAGAACGATCCCCAGGGTGGAGCGGGACCAGGGGGGCGGACCAGGACAGGAGTGGATCTACAAGAAGCGGCTCCCCAGGGGCGCAGCAGCCAGTGCTGCGGCGGGGGCAATTAGCAAGTCCAAAACCATGAACTTAGTGAGCGAGCCCTGAACATCGTTTTAAGGACAGCACGTAGCAAAAACCCAGAGATGCAGGAGAGGGCAGAGCCACTCGCCGCTCCTGCACCTAAACTGAGATTACAGATGAGATTATCTGGATCCTCTTTGATTTAAGGAACTTTTTTTTTTTTTCAAAGAATCATAAGCTAGAGGGAAATATCAAGATCCCTCACTATTTCTTTTCTGTCTTCGCCCCTTGTATCTATCTACCTCCCTGTCCATCTTCAGCCTCTGTCTCAGATGATTGAATACTGTCTTAAATAATTGTTTGAAATGATGATGCTGAGGTCGTTTGCCATTTTCCCCATGTGTTTGAGTGTGTGTGTATTTGTTATGTATGTGTGTATATAGTGCGTATACACACTTGTATATTGGCAGTTTACCTTTCTACTCTTGTTATTTCCTTCAACATTGATCATCATTGTATAATATACAAATACCCAACTATTAATACCGAAATTGCAAATGACAGAAGGATGAATCTTACGGAATTTTGTCTTATCGCAATCCAGATTGCAGCATTTCGTTCTTTTAGGTACCTGGATGTGACACAGTTACGAGAAAAAACTTTGCTGACGAAGCTGATCGTGATTTTAATAGGCTACACATCTGAAGATGTTTCTGAACTGTGCTACAAACGCAGTTGTTTGCAGTCTTTATGTATTAATACCTGTAACACCAGAGAGTTGTTAGCCTTTTATACAAAAAAAGAAATGTGAAAATAACTTGTAAATCTAAAAAGTAATAAATAACATGCAAGATGAATTTTGTTTTGAGTTGTTTTGCAGGGGTATGGTGGCTTTGGAGGACATTTCTAATAATTTTTTGGATGCATGGTTTTTATGTCTGTTTGCAGTCTTAGCACAAGTAGGTTCTAACTGCTACAGCCTGGTTTATTTAAAGAATCAGTTCTGCCTCACAGCCACAAAAGGGTTTTTAGATTTGCAAGATACCATATTGGCTCAAACAGAAGACATTACGGGAAACTACTTGTGAATAAGTAGGAATTACGTCACAAAGAATCATGATTAGTGGCCTGGTCAATCTGTTAATCAGCTGCTTCAAGCTAATTCTCTTGGTGATTATAATTTGGATTCAAAAATATGTTAATTTTATTCGAATTATAGGCTAAAATAAAAGCGATTTAATAGATTATTTAAATGATTTGCTTTCAGTATTTCTCTGCCTTTCTCTTAAATTCAGTGTTTTCAGGTAGGACTGGGCATCATTAACAAAAATTCAATACTTGTACCAATACCGGTAAGTTGACTTTGATACCACGTCCTGAACAATACTTTTTTAGATACCAATTTTATGTAATCTGTTTTAACAAAAGATTACATTACACATACTTATGGTCAGCCCTGTCTCTGGGTGTATTCTTGTGTTTTTCCTGCCAAACACAAGAATACAGCCAATCAACAGTACTATTAGATTTTGGCACAACAAACAGGCTGCATGCATAGTGGCTCACTGATGCTGAGGAGATGATTTCCTTTGGTCATTTGATACCAAATTTTTTACCTGACATTTTCGGTACTCGACAGTATTGAGGCAGTTCGGTCAGTACCATAAAAGTATTCAAGTTTGATATCCAACCCTATTTTGGGGAAAGTCTAATTAGAGGGTCTAGGGATCGTCATAAATACACAGCTGTCTTATTTGTGGATCAGCACGGTCTGTTCATATTCCTTATAGAATATACTGATAGTATGTAAATGCTAATATGTGAATTAGTTGTGTCATAGCATATAGCAAGTGTAAACCTGGCATAGATTTTCGTTTCGTTTCTGTTTGGATACATAATATTTACCCAAAATATGTTTGCAACAAGATGCGATAATTCCCCTGAACAGCATTCGTGGAACTGATTCAGCTCAGATAAATGTGATAAAAAGCTGCTTTTATAAGATCTGCTGTTTTGATTCTGGCAGACATTTGGCTACATATTAAATAGCAGAAAACAGCAGGAAAACCATTAGTGAACACTTTTAACCACTAGATGGCAGCATTACACCTGAATCCAGATTCAAAGAAGCAAAGGGTTCTTGAGTGCACATTGCCATTACTGTGCATATGGGTAAAGTCTCCTGATAAGAAGGCTCATAAAATATTACTTTAACTGAAACAAGTAGTACGTTAAACAATTATTATCTGACCTCAAACTAATGTAAAATTCTGATAATCGATTCAATCTCTGTGAATTTTTTAAGTGAAAATGTTAACACTGTGTATGTATTTGTGGTAGGCCTGTTAGTTAATATATTACAAAGTTTCCGTGAAGAAAAGAAGAGAGTCCAACCAAAAACTTAACAGCTTGAAGAAATTAAATGAGCACACAGTCTGTGGTGGCAAGTATGTGGTGTGTAGAATGAGCAGACGGATATTTCTGGCACGGTGAGGGAGAAAACTGCTGGTGTGTAACGTGGGGCTTCACTGGGGCTCACCTGATTATTCTACAGCTCATTTTATAGCCGAGTGTCTCTGGGTTAATGCAGTAAGTCACTCTGTTGTGATGAATGGTGACCTTTTAATAGAGGTGCCTGAAGCTCTTTGAGGTTTTAAGTCTATTAGTCAAAGAAACTGTGAAATGTTATAAACTGCATCCATGCAGAGGAGGCGTTCTGAGTCTGTTAAGGCTCTAAAATGTATTTATAGCAGTAGTCTAAACATTCAAACAGCCTAATGGAAAATCTATGTACATGGACTTACTCTTACCAGTTTATTAGATGCACCTAGCTAATGCAATCTTGTGCAAAAATGCAATAAACCATGACGGTCATATAATGTTTAGTTATTAAAGATTATTGTATTGTTTAAGATGGAGCATGACTTTTTGCCCTTTTTTGCTTCTGTTTTGTGCTGTTGTGGAATTTTATTGCATCCACCTAATTATATTCATACGTTTTCTGTATGAATGGAGTCAGTGAAAGGAGCCCCAACCGGTGGTAGCATAGTGCCTAATATTGATGATTTGTTTAATAAATAAAAGCTACACTGAGTCGTGCAGCTTCACCAAACACTCATGGTCAGTAATAGCTGACATGATCACTCATGCTGTTGACAGAAACCTAATTTCCATCCAAATACAGCATAACTTTAAACAAATTTCCAGAAAATCAGCATTATGAAACGAAAATTAATGTGTGTTTCCATCCACTGCTGTCATGTGAGCATTTCAGTTGGACACATTGTGATAAACACTTTAATGGCACAATGAGGCGTTATTAAACCTTTGCAGAAAATGAAAGTGTGACAATTGATGTGCATAAAACATCCAATGAAATCTAATTTGATGGAAAATTATGTGGAAAAACATGATGGAAATATGACATTTCTTTATTAGTTCAATGACCGTCTCTGTCTTTGCTTCACACTGTGTTAATCTGCTGTAATTTGGAATTTTTACATTTAAATATAAGCAAATTTTTTTTTGTCGTTGCACTTTTGTTGATACACAGACTTTTTTTGAATTACTTGTTTTGAATTTCTGGTGTATCACATTGAAAATGCTTATGAAACTGATGGAAACACAATTTAACTTTTGAGAGAAAAACAACACTTATCATTCATTCATTCATTCTTTACCATAAATAAAGAAGATAAAGCACTGAAATACCCCCTTTTCCACTTAAACGTTGACCACTGTATTAGCTAATATCACTTAACAAAATATGTTTCTAGAAACATTTCTGTGTAACTGACATTAACTGGACTAAGTCTGTCCACCAATGTGACAATTATCTACTGTTAAGATATGTTTTAACACTTGCCATCACCTTGCAGTTTTCACCTGTGGCTACAGTGGCTGCTGTTAAGTCAACGTTACAGCCTTATT
This sequence comes from Naso thynnoides, assembly GCA_029783665.1. Taxonomy (NCBI): domain Eukaryota; kingdom Metazoa; phylum Chordata; class Actinopteri; order Acanthuriformes; family Acanthuridae; genus Naso; species Naso thynnoides. The sequence goes on from JAQLOL010000014.1 coordinate 9,949,670, forward strand.
TTATAAACACTCCATCAGACAAGTTCCTCTTTATGTGTCTCTCCCAACATGAATTATACCTACTTACACGTCCAACTGGCAAATCAAAACAAGGAGTCAAGATTTGTTTTGAATTTTAAGGTCATGAATGGACTCTTTCATGTTTTAGCCAGAGACGGGAAATACTAATGAAGGAATGAATTTGCCTTTAAAGGTTTCCTTGTGTTCCACTCACAGGTACGGCACATTAAAGTCCGCTCCGTTGGTCTGATCCTCCATGAAAATGTGCAAAAATAAAACTACAAGCAAGAACAGATTTTTACAAATGGTGTACACTGTTTTTTCGACTGACAGCCATGCTATTGTGCTCATGATGCCTGAGACCTAACATTAAATCCACTTTTAAAGCCATTTGAAAACACACGCACACACACACACACACACACACACACACACACACACACACGCACACACTCGCCTCAGAAACAAGCAGCAGCTCTGCCAAAAGCAGGCGGCTGCTCTCCTCACAGTAAATGATTTCTCATTTGTTGAGCTGTCAATCAAGACGTGTTCTGTCAAAAAAGAAACTAATTTCATACTTGGCCTCTGTGAATCATAATGGTGTGAGAGCTGGACTGACTAGTCTGTGTTCAGAGGAGATTTGCAGAATAAAGGAAATGTGCCCAGAAAATGAATGCAGCATTTGCAAACCATTTACATGTTCACATTATTTTGTTGTTGGTTTTTTCCATACACCAAATTAAACAGGTAAAAGTGTCCAAACCTCACTGTAGCATGGTGTGGTTGTCACAACAAGTATTTTCAAATTAGCTGTGGTGCTGTAAATGCCCCCCCAAAAAACCATTGCTGTGGTTCAAATAGACAAAAAACAGAAAAACAGTCAAATGTTTCCGAATGCTCGCTCTGATGGATCCCTTCTATCTTCCCGGACAGAAAGAAATGTCATTAAATACCAAGGGCACAGGGACACAGGATCTGGATTGCATTCTGTGGTTTGAGATTTCTGCTGATAGCGATAGTAGCCTCTGTGTGATGTGCTGAAATAATTGTCTCTTATCTAAAATGAAACATTTCACCATGTAGGATGTCAGTGAGGAAGAAACTAGACTGAAACAGTTGTTGAAAGGAAAGTGATGCCCTTATATATCTCTTATTTTGTTGCAATGAATATATCTGCTGAATATTTATGTTGCCTTATGAATACACTTTTATACAAACTGATTACTGATTAGTACAAATCAAGCAGCTGAAATCGAAGTGGCTTGTTCAGTAGCATACTAAGGAGGACTGTTCTTGTTTCGGGATACAAAGGGGTCAAATATTAAAGGAAAACTTTGACATTTTGAGTAATACGCTGAATTAAATGGGAAGATGTCAAGTCTGTACAGTAAATAGGAAACTACAGCCAGCAGCTGATTCCCTTAGCTTACCACGAAGACTAGATAATGAAGGAAACAGCAAGCCTGGTTCTTTCGAAAGGTAATAAAATCAGCCTACCAGCACCTACCAGATGCTAACGATAGATGTTAGTATCTGTATATTTACATAATAGTTATATCTTTTTTAATGCAGTCTGCAGAATTGAAGCATTAAAAACAACAGTTAGCCATTTCAGGAGGAAAATATCTCAAGGTTAGTAGGAATTTCTCATTATTTTGAGATATTAGGTCATTATTTTGTCAAATTTTCCTATAACTTTGAAAAAGCTTCTTGTTTTGTGAAGATTTTTTATACAATACAAACATACATTATACAATACAAACTCACTATTTTGACTGCTAACTCATTATTTTTGAGATAAAGACATTAAGTTAGGATAAGTTAGTCTTTATTTTAAGATGTTTTCCCAATATTCTGAGATATTAACTCATTAAATTGAGTATTAAGTCTTTATTTTAAGATTGTTCAAGTCATTATTTCACAACAATTACTCAACATGACTTACCATGACCATGACTCACCAAATGGTAATTGTGGGCCAAGGTCAGAGGTCAGTTAACAAGCTGCTTGCTTTAGCCTTATGTATTTTACACCACATATAATAGTAGTAGCAATCTTCTCAACAGCTGTTTCCTCATTTGTGGTCTCTCGGCAATGCTAACCTAACCAGCTGCAGACTGTTTCAAATATTTGTATTTCCCAGAATGTTAAACTATTCCCATAAAACTAAATATAAATCATTTATTTGAGCAATGACAGAAAATTTCAAGTCTCACAGTTTTCATTTGTGCAATTTCTCAAACTTCTTTTCACAAAATTGTTCATCCAGAGAGCAAAACTGCACAGCTGATGAGGGGGAGAATTTTACAGCCTCACACTCTTTCCAGGATCAACAAGACAAAGAAAGAAAGTGTATATCTCTATGAAAGTGCTTATATTTGACTCACACTGCAAACTTTTTCAGTGTTTTTTTTTTTTTTTGCCATTAAAGTCCATTCATGTTTTTTTTTTGCTTTTAACAATGCCTTCAAAACTTCAAAGATTAAAAAAAAAAAAAAAATCAAAAATTCCTCTCAGACTTTCTTGGATTTAAACAGCTTTAGCCTTTAGTGACTCACAAACCCACAACTTGAATGAATCCAGCAGTGAATTTCATTAGTTTCAAGCTCATGGTCATCCCTGTGGCACTTCCTTATCGAGCCATCTCTATCTTCCGTTACTGAAAAAACTCAAGTGGACTGAAGTGACATTGACCTCCAAGGACAGAGCCGATGACGTACACTTGAGAAGGACATCTTACCCAGAATGCATTGTGGTCTATTACAGCTGCTTTTCTGAGAGGCTTTCATTATCATTCATTCTCAGTTGTAGGTCTGTCTAAGAGTAACTGTGTTGTCTCTTAAATATTTCCTCAGCCTTTTTTCCCCCGCTCCATCTGAAAATGTCCAAATATGATGCAGGCTTGTTTTACTCAGTCAAAGACAAGTGAAGTAACGCATGTTAAATGAACACTGGGACACATTGCATGTATGGGCTTGATGACTTCACAAGGGTTTTTCAGAGTAAAAGAGTTTATAGTGAAGGTCAGGCAAAGCCATGTAAATAAACGCTACTGTTTAAATCATTTGAAAACACTTTCTGACACATCAGTTAATGGCATAGGTCTGTACATGTAATAATTTCACATCATCAAATTAGTGGAACATGCAAAAATAAATGGGGCTTTACACAAGAAATTTATAAATACCAAGAAGATAGAAGTTTTGCAAAATAATCAGCTTAAATTAAACAAATTAGGGGCCCATAAGTTAATGAAACTTTGGGACCTAAAACATAAAAGACATTTAATATCTTACATGTGTCAGGCATGTATGCAAGATGTTTCTACTCATCACAGGTCATTAGAGGTCACGAGATATCTTGAACCCTTATTGCAGCCTTACAAATATTTATATTTCTACTAGAGAGTGATGTTTCCGTTCATGATCTTTTGTGGCACCATGGAAGTTTTAACAAAAGAATAGTTCAAAATGGTGTTGTATTGTTCATTTTCATTGATTTAAGTAATTAAAGAGAAAAACAAATCATAATTAGATTAAAGGAAAAGGGCCAAAAAAGAACAAGTTAACATCTTAAGGGTCAATAATGGATGTAAATTTGAGAAATCAGTTAGGTTTCATGAGAAAAGAATAATCCAAATCTAACTTTCTGCAGCCACCACAGTGAACAAATCACTCAGCCTACTAAATGTAAAACTGAGTCAGAATTTGATTATTGTAGTCATGCTCAAAAACCCTTTTACCGCTGAGGGTTACAACGTTCCAAGCTGTGAAATGCAGTCATTATCTGTCTCCATAGCTTTCACAATGACGCTATTCTTCTCTTCCATATTCTCGCTCCATCTCTCTAAATGAACCACTCTTACTTTAAGTGCTATCCCAATCAAAACTGAAGTCAAACGACAAAGTGAGCATGTTTTTAAAAAGAAATGTTGCTATAGTGACCAGGTAAAATTGAAATGTGCGGGGCTGAGGAGCAACCAGGTTCTTGCTAATTCTGGGACCAAAATGTCCCTTTAATGAAAGCACTCCAGATGATAGAGCTGAATGCTGGTCTGAACTTTGATACTGCACATGTTGATTGGACTCAACCTTCATGGAAATAGAGCAAGCAAATATACCCAATAAGTCCTCATCCAACCCTAACAACAGGAGGCTGATTCTACTGGTGGGAGATCCAGTTTGAGCTAGCTTTGTGTATGAGCATATGTGTCGTTTTCTTTGGTATCCACACACACAAGCCGTGACATCAAGAACACTTGATGAGCTGTGATATCTTACACCGTTGTCTCTGCTTCCATGTGCAAACAAGCAATGTGCACCTTTATTTTTAGGGCGGCTGCCACACTGTGGGGTCAAGCAGGGTGCTAAAGGACTTCAATGAGAGAAACATAGCTCAAACTCCAAGTATGTTTCCACCGAGCATCCATCACCGTACAGCTGACAGCTGACCCAAACGCACACCACCAGGTTGGCTGCAGCACTTACAGGCATGTGCCCACGTCACTGTACTCCCAAATTCATCTAAAGGCATCTGCTTTTGAACATAGACCAAGAATGTTAATGAGGGGGTCTAGAGAGGGGCTAGGGTGGGGGAATGAGGGCTGGTGATTGACCATGCAGCACACAGATAGGACCTAAAGGTGGAAGGGATTTGACATGGCAGAGTGATACAACATTTTCCTTTGACCCCTCGACCAGTTTATCTCCCTCCAAGTGGCTGTTATGTGTTAAAAGGTTTTAACAGAGCTGTTTACGGATGAACATTAGCATTGGTTCAAGGTTGTAAAAATGCCAGTGGGTGTTTTACAAAAACTTAAGGTGAGGTCATGAAAAAAAGCACTTTCACTGGACATGGCAAACAATAGAATAGCTATTTACAAGACTGAGAGCGCTGGCCTTTAGTAATACAACAAAAGCAGTAAAATATTTAAGGGATTCTTGACTGATTTCACATGTAGGCCTACATAACTCTGATGATATCACTGGGGTCATTTCAGCCTGGCTTTACCTCAAAGGCTATGTTTTAACAAATCCAGCAGCATTATGGGAATTGTAGGATTTAATGGTCTAAGAGTCGGACCCATAACGGGGGCCTAAGATTCAGGACATCACTGCTTCAATTTTGACCACATCTTTTTTAATCCATCTCAAGTGACCCAGTGCAAGTCCCCCAGCTGTTTTCAAAATGTCATACCAAATCTTTGGAGTACCCCTTTAAAATCTGTCCTGTTACGCTATTAAGCAGAGCCCTAATTGTCCAGGCAGATTGGTTCCTGTTATCTTTTCATATTTGTTCTAGTGTTAAACTCTATGTTTTCAGGTAGACAGAAACAGTGACTGCATTACGTAGCTTGCCACAAGAGAGCTCAACTTACACCTTTGTCACACTAAGCAGGCTTGGTATGTTATATAAAAAATTAGGGCCCAGTCATATATATGGCAGCCAATATTATCAGCTGATATTGTCATCGCAGATTTTTTTTCGGTATCAGCATATGGTTCGCCAATAAACAGTATTTAAGGCTGGGAAAAATGCTTGGACTGGTGGTTTGAAGTGGTTTAATTTCGTCGTTTGCAGCTCATTATTTAGTAACAAATAAATGAAGTATATTGTTCTGTTTGTTAAGATGTAAGATATCCTGCCTCAATTACATGTCTTTGTCACAAGTGCTTGATAACAGCATTCAGCAGATATTATGCATGTACAGTATTAGCTGATATAGGCTATATTGGTTATTGGAATTCTCTTACTCCCAATTATTGGTATTGGCAGCCGCCCCAAAAATTCCCTGTCTGTCAGGGTCTTTCAAAAAACTTTAGGCCTATGTTATGTGTTGATGTAAGAAAACAGTTAGCATATTAGCTGATATGTTCCTCAGATTTTTCCAAAATTCAATATTTATCAGTAAGCCTAGCTATTTGCCTCAAAAGGCCAGTATGCCCTTTCAGGCTGTACTTTTTGGGTCATATCTCATTTTGTTTTCGTGTCGCCTACTGAGCAGTCATGTCAAAGAAGCCAAAACACTAAGTCAATAATTATTTGCTGTAACAAATGTGGATTTACTGTGGAAAAAAAGTTTAAGGCCCCTTTTAAAAGCTGCATTAGCTTATTGCATTCTCTACAACTCTGTCACATCACTGCTGTGATTCACAGGCAGTTCTAAACACAGACGTCTTCTGTGTGGCCTCTAAAAGTAACTGACATTGCTGTTGTTTTTTAAATTTTCCACTTCAAACAGTTTCACACAGTGTTTATGTTGCTCCAGCTCTGTTTCCTTACATCGACTGGTTTCATTTGTCGCCTCTCTCTCTCTCTCTCTCTCTCTCTCTCATCCTCGCGCAGCGATGTGGTATCTCTGTCGCGCAGGCGGCACTGGCACAGCGCGCGCACACACGCGACCCGCGCGGTTTATCTTTTCTTGACTCGCGCAGCGGCTGCTGCTGCTGAGCTCGCGCTGTAATCTGTGACAGCTGGAGATGGACAGCAACAACGGAGGAGCCGTTAAAGCGTCTCACACAGGTAGGAAAACGTTTTTAATTTCACACATTGAAGCTGTTTTTTTTTTAATTTTTTGGTCGTTTTCGACACACGTAGACTGCTCTTGTCTGTCGACTTGTTTTTTTTCTACAATATGTCTTTCTTTGACATGAGGTCGAAATTCAGTTATTTTGGTCAAAGCTGTCACAAACTAGCAAATAGGCTAACGTTCAGGTTTTGCTAACGAGATAACTGTCACCACTTTTACCCAAGCAAGGCTGGGTGTCTGTTGGTCTGCGGGTATCTTACTTTTCTGACATTGACATAACATTAATACTTCATCAGTACAGGTAGTCGGCACTTGCGTTTTGGGGCTAAATAATGTGGTTATACTAAAAACATTAGTTCTTGAACCGGCATCGAAACGCTTATAGGACCACGATGCAAACATTTTAGCTTTTGAAGTTCAGTTACCAGTGGACTGACGTTTGTTGTCTTAAATTTAACGTTAACTTGATTTAATCTCCCACGGTGGTGCTGTTTTAAAAAGTGTTTCAGAGGCACAACAAACTTGAAGTTATTGTATGTTTTATCTTGATCACAGAACATCATCTGCCTATTTTTTTTTTTTTTGCTCGTTCGCTCACTAAAGTCAAATGCTGTTAAGCAAGATAATGAATGGACTAATTATTGAAACCTTGGGTGTTTAACGATCTGCTGGCTCTACTCACAAAGGTCTCAGTCAAGGTGTGACTGCATGTGTGTGTTTCCATGGACATTTTCACACTGTGGCTCTGTGTTTGTGCACTTTTGCTCGTGTGTGTCAGCCACCTGAAGTAAGATGTGGAACAAGGTGGAGACTAGCTGAAGCCTGAAGGCTCAGATAGAAATACATGTCTTAAAGGACATATCTAGGGCGTCTGACGGTAGAGTGTGTTGCTCATTCATGACATGGTTGGTGTGATCCTGTTTGGGCAAGACCGAACCCTAAAATTACTTTCTGTGAGTATTTGTATTTGGAAGCAGGAATGAAACCGGAATAAGTGTGATGAGGTCAAAACTCCTGATACTTTTCGCAAACAGAACAATTTTATCAGACTGCTGTGTTTAGTCTGTTTGTATAGGTGCTACACTGGCTTTATGTGTTTGTGTATGGCTGGTTTTTATTTCTTATCTCTTGTTTTTATCTCAACTTATCTAAATGTTCTTTGTAAAGTGTTTCAAGGTGAGCCTAAAGGCCACAAGCTGAACAGTCTTATAATTAGGTTGTTTGCTGCTAGAGTTTTAAGTTTATAAAAAGTAGGGAAATATAGAAAAATGTTATTTCTCCTCTGACCAACGGTCCAAAATCTGGTGATATGTACTATCATTTAAGACAAAACAATAACAACAACAACAACAACAACAACAAAAAAACCGCAATTATTCACATTTTTACACACATATTCAGGCTGGTATCACTAAGTATTTGGAATCTTG
>JAQLOL010000014.1:9957728-9969201 GCA_029783665.1 Naso thynnoides
GGTTATATGTACTATCATTTAAGACAAAACAATAACAACAACAACAACAACAACAAAAAAAAACAGCAATTATTCTCATTTTTACACACATACTCAGGCTGGTATCACTAAGTATTTGGAATCTTGATGAACAAAATTATCCAACAACAAATTGGTTATTGGAGTTGTTGTAACTGATTTACTTTTGAACTGTTGACTAATTTAGTAATTAACATTTTTATTTCAACTATACATATGTGCATAATCATGGACAACATTCCATAAGCTGAAACACCCTATATGTCAACCTTGCTTGTGATATATCTGTTCAGTCTGTATCTCTTCCTATAGACGTCTGTGTCTCACACTGTCATTTCTCTGAGGGTTGCCATGGCATAGTCAGCTGCTACTCAATTCAAGCAAAGTAGACCCACTCAAACACCAAGCACTGGCCACATCATCATCTTCTGCATCCTCTTCAAATGACCTTCCTCTCCTCCGTCCCCCTCTGCGTCAGCTTTAAAACCTAAATGGCTCCAATTGACGCCCGCCTGCTTGCCAAGCACCGCCGCATCGTCGAAGAGATGTTCTTTCCAACTGCATGCGAGCAGTCATTTTCACTGTGAACAAAAGGTCCTTGATTCATCAAATCCTGCACCTCCTACTGCCCACTCTCCAGAGTGATGCTGTAATTTTCACTTGTACTCCCTTTGTGTAAGGCAGGGAGAGTTTGTAGGTTTTTTTGTGCCTTTGGTGATTCCATTGGGCTCCTAGGTGTATTTACAGCTGGACCAGACTCTCACTATTTAAACAGCCCAAAGACAAAATTTCACAAAACAGGCTTACTTAAGACAGGTATAGCTGACTATTTATGCTGACTGTTCCATGTATAAGAATATTTTCACAGACAGAAACAGACCAATAAAAGATTTGTCAATAGGTTGTTGTTTTGAAAATGTCTGTTTTGCTCAAAAAACACATTTTTGAGGATTGATAGCAGTTAATAACTGTCGGTATTCAAGCCACTGAACACACTGTATTTCCTGTGACTAGCCTACCTCAAAATAAAAGCCAACTTGCGTTTAGCCAGTTAAGTGCTTATAATGTGAAGCTGCAGCTGTAGGAAATGTTCAGTCAGCATTACATTAACTTAACACTGCATGCTACAGATAGTGAGTGTTTTTTTTAATGTAGAAAGCCGGTGTACAAGGGATAACAATGGTCTTTGCTGGCCAACTGGGGGGTGACCTCAATTTTAATTATCTGCCATTCCCCAAATTTACCTGCATTTGGCGCTAAGCGGGTGGTAATTTTGGACCCTGGCTTCACACATAAACCAACCAGCTAAATGTCAGGCACACCGGTGTGACCAAGGAAAATTTTTAGTCGCACTTCACAGATTTTTGGTCACGTGCGACCAAAATGGTCACACGCTGGGGCTCTGTGATTAAAGCTCTTGTATTTGCAGCACTGCCGAGTTCTATGATCTTGGTGTCTGTGGCGACATTCTCTCGCTAAATCAGTAGTATGGCACAGTTTGTGATGCCTTTTGTGTCAGTGAGCAGGGATCAGTTTGCCCACAAGGTAGGTACAGCTAACACCACAGGCTTATTTGCCCGCTGTCAGGTAAAGCTAGGCTTGCACCGTCAGACCTGAGATCTTGCAGCACCGCACGTCCATCACCATCCTGCATCTGGCAGTTGGTCACATTCACAGATTATTTCTATACCAAACACTGGTGATGAACTTGAGTGACCAGCCTATCTTTTTCTTATTCTCTGACTTTCTCTCCCACCTCAGCGCATTCTCCTCTGTACTTTAGCATTTGGCTGCTGCTGTCTGTCTCAGTAAAAACCATCAGCTGTGAAATTGAGAATAATCATGTGGAACGAGATTGGGATGGGAGCAGCTTGAGCTCCAGCCCTTCACTGTCAATGGACTTATGGCTCCTGCTGATAAAGTCCACCAAGAATTGAACAATCACCCACAAAACGTTTTTTGTTGACGTGTGAGTAATATTACTTTTGGTCATCGGTATGACCGAGCAAAGGTTTTTCTACAAGACTTCACTTCACTTACTCTCAGGCCTTTAGTTTCACAGCAGTAAAATGGCCAGTAACAATATGCAGAACTGTGTTTTCTGTATGTTTTTTTTAGAAATATACTCTCAAATAATACTCACCTGCCATGGGGTGTGGCACTCCGAATGTGTGTGTAATTATTCCACTGACAGCATTCAAGTTTGACCAATGTCTGTCATTATCTGAAGATCTGGATAGGTGACAAAAATGCAATCAGAAAAAAATAGCACTCCTAAAAACAATATCACACACTAGAACTGACTGAAATTACATGGAAAAATACAAAAAACTAAATTATCATAGTTATTATATATGGAAAAACAAGAATAAAGTGTAGTAAGCTCATTATCTTAGCTGGACTTAGAGAGAAATGTGGATGTCTGCTTGAAATATTTTAATCACATTATAGATTATATAAAAAAATACCACATTAAAAAGATCAAGTTGAATATGTTTACATTACCAACATGCAGTTTTCATTGTAGATGTGTTTCCCAGAGGATGGGCAGGATTCAAACAACAAAGCACTGCAAATACTTAATCATGTTTAAAGTATTTAAGTCCTTAGAAGTAAACTGCATTTCTAAAGAAATTTCTTATAGCAGGGTTGTTTCCATCCTCCCAAAGGTGCAGATGGAGTCTACCACCTGCTCTGTGGTATCTAGGACCATAGGTCTCACATCAGTTGTGGCTGTCCACCAATAGGAGGCAGAGCCTCCTCTCACTATGGTAACCTCAGTCTTATGGATGTATCAGAGGTTTCATGCATTAAGATTTTTCAGATGTTGTTGAGATTTCTTAAATCAATAACAATAAGGAGAGGGAAGATATGAATGAGAGGAAAGGGTGATCATGTGATCAGTGCTGTTCAAGTAAGAGCACTCTGGTTGCAGATTCACTTGAGTGCCCGTAGCAGCCATTTTCTGCCGAGGAGTTCACTGTCGCACCCCTGCTTGTGTTGTTGGTATTTTTGCTGCAGATGTCAGATGTGACAGCAAATGTTTAGACAAAACACATCTGTGCCTTCCATGTGACTACTATGCCGGCAAAAAATCTATCAAAAATCAATAATAATTTGAAACTGACTGTCGGTGAAATTACAAACCACAGTCACCCTCAAAGGAAGCCTGCACCAGCAAATGTGCAGCGTACACCTTATCACAACAGATTGCTCTTTCCAAACCTTCCCCTCTGAGCCTGCCTCACCTCAGACACACTGAAATGGATTTCTGCTTAAGTCTCCCATCAAAGATGTAATGGCTCTCAGGCTGTGTCATTACAAGTCAGATAACAGTCTCCCTCACACTGTGGCGGCTTAAACCTGCCTGTGGGCTGATAACTGTGATGTTTACTTGGCTGCTTAGAAGCAAAGACAGGACAAAGCCACCTCATCCCGCCTCACCACAAGCGTCCCGTCAAAAGTTGTGCTCGTGTAATGTTAGCTTTCCCGCAACACTGAACCATCTGTCTATACCAGTTCCATTTTTTCCACACATTTCAAAGTGTTGAGCAGCCAAACTTTCTGTGCAGTGTGTTTTTCTTTAATATTTGTGAGTCTTCCTAATGTATTTTTTCATTAACTTTAATCCATTCTGCTCATATTTTATGCTGAACCTGATGGCATTGTATACGTTTTTAGCCACTATGGCTACGATTGAACAGGATCAGCTGTAGAATAGTCTGATATCAAAAAATATAAATGTGATATGTTAAAAGTTTAATAATTAAAAAAAATTTAAAAAACCCTAAAATACTGTTCAATAATTGTAGTTAGCCCATTAAAGGCCCAGAAGGTAACTTTGCGAAAGTGCACGTAAACTCACGACTTGATAAGAAATTTCAACACAATACACCGCCCAAATCACTTTATGAACCTCTGCCAGGCACCCCACACACACACACAGACACACGCATACACACACAAAGCAGCCACAACACACCCACAGAAGACGTACCGTGTTGTAGCAGCCAGAGACTCCAAAACAATATCGCGTCTCTCTCACCATGAAACACACTCTTCTTGTGTGTGTCTGCGTGTGTGTGTGGGGGGTGGGGGGTGGTGGTGGTGGTGACAGAGGTGAAAAGAGGGACCTGACGGTGTATCATCTTGAAATTCCCGACCAAGTCGCGGACTTTAGTTTCCGTTTCAAGGACGTGTACGAGCTGCGATTGGCTGCTCCTCCTGCTCCCTCTAGTGATTGGTGGAGAGTGCTCAGACCGGTTGGATTTTGGCAAGTACGATTACAGGCTGTAGGTGGAGCCAGAGGAGTTGGATTTTGTCCTAAATTACCCATTTAATGTCCTACTATCAGAATATAGTGACAGTTCCAGCAAATATGACTAAATAATTGTTAATAATTCTTACCTACTGCAGCTTTAAAGTAGGGACAATAAAGAAAATCAAGAGAGATCCCAGCGGTGTGAATGGGTCAATTTCTGATGTGCACCTGTTTAGCCAACGGTGGATTTGATCATTTGTTCTTGGACAGTTTGATTGTTACTAAAGTACAAAACATTGTCATCATGACATAATGACAAGATAGCGGTTTCCATAAGGGCTGCCACTAAAAGTATAAAGTACCACATTGATCTCAAAAGGGAGCTGCCAAAATCTGAAAAATTACCACCAGTGATGTCTCTTGAGTCAGCATCTGTTGGGGCCGAAAACTTTTTGGCTGAAGTTTAGATGAAAAAAATTTGTGGATGAAAAGTTTGAAGGAGGTGATCTAACCAGACGTCTGTAGCCCTGCTCCTTATCTCTGCTTCAGGCATTCTGTCAAGAGGAATGTGAAGTTTTAATTGCAGGAGTTTCTGTGGGACTTGTGGCTTTACGTTTTTGTTGAAACATTATCAAGCCTTGCCTTGTATTAGAAAAATGTATTCGGTTCTGCAAGTCTTGTCCATTGGTGAACTTATTGGCTCTGCATGGAGCACTGTGTCCAGTAATTTTGAATTGGCTTGTGAACAACCGTGCGCTCTCGAGACTTATCTAAGGAATATGGAATGGAAGGATTTGAGCTAAAAGTCATCTAATTCTCACAAGCCCCTGTCTGACATAAGGACATGAAATAAACGGCTCTTAATGAGGCTTCAGGAGATAGCAGCGACAATAATGAGAAACTGATCCAGCCAAGTGGCATATGGATGCCTGGGACTGATTGAAATTTTGAATGTCTTTTATTGGCTTTCTTTTTAAAAATCTGTGTTGGTACATCTGGTTTGTGTTGAAAAGTACCATAGTTACTGTGCTGGTGTGTTTACACGAATCACTTAAAAAAAAAAAAATCAGTATTAATACATAAACAAATAGGCATTGTCTGTATATAATTTTGAAAATTGGTAGTGGGATGCAGGATAGAATTATAACTTCTGACCAAAAGGTGATAAATGTGCATTTCCTGGTATTGACTAAACCCTGCAAAGCTGATCTCTTTCCACACTAATGCACTAATTGGATAAGTGCTTTCTTTTTTGTCAGGAGTTGGAAGGACTTGGTACCAAAGGTTAAGCTGTTGTGTTTGAATAATTGTAGTTGAGAAAAGGTGATGAGGTTTGGATCCTGAGTGGGGTTACAAAGGGATGAAAAGACAACAGCTGTAAATGCCAAGGAGGAGGCCCTGACTGACCTCTTTGAAGTTACCTGTGGGGGGAACAGATGGGAGGGGGCGCTGACATTTCACGAGACTCCAACACCGAGATGTTTTACACACAAACATAAGGATTTATCTAATGCAGCGCCTCTGGATTTATCTCTTTCACACACAACGACAAACACACTCACAGAAGCACTTCATTCACTCTTATATATGTACTGACCATTGTACAAAACAATGTTTCACTGATGATCTAAAAGCACTCTAAACTATTAATTAGCAGCTGTTACCATTGAAAAGGACCTCTCATTTTTCTGTATGTCCAAGCTTACCATGTTTTAAAACCAGCAGCAACTAATTAACATCTTTTCATTGAAAGCTATCATCAGCCTATGGAAGTTGTCCTGGCCATGACATTGGTAATAGCTGTGGGTTGAAATGATGGCTTAAATCTGCCTATTGAATGAGAATAAAATAGGGATGGTTGTACAATACGCAAAAAAAAAAAAAAGAAGAGTTCAGAGACTGCATCTATTTAAAAATAAAGACCGTACCTGATTTAAATCTGGCAGCAATACCCTTCCAAGTAGTCCCCTTTTGCAGCAATACACAGCTCCCATCGCCCCTGCCTCAACTGAAAGCTCCCTGAAGGTGTATCAAGCGCAGACTGTGGGTCGTAACAGTAGGCCAAGGTTTCATTAGCAGTAATGATCCTCAGCATGAAGTTTGGGTTATCCAGGTCCCGTTGATAAGGTTCATTGCAGACTCAGATATGTTGCTGCTTCTCTTCTGGAGTCAGAGGCCATAGTAAAATCACAAATGTGCATGCACTAGTGGTTTAAAAAAAAGTGTTTGACGCAAAGTGCTAATGTCATTAAGCAATGAAACTTTGAGTAAAAAAAATATTGGATGCACCTTCTTCGTGCACATAACTGTGCAGTGCGCCCTTCTTTCACAAGTCTTAGAACTTTTTGATTGCACCTTGTAAAGGCTAAAAGCAAGTATATTGTGTGGTCCATAATTAGTTCCTATTCTATTGTATACGCATCAATTCATACAATTTATTTTACACTGTTAGCAGGTAGGGCTGGGTATCATTAAGAAAAATTCAGTACTGGTACCAATACCAATATTAATACCTTGACTTGGAAATTCCTGAACAATACTTAATCTGATTCCAATTTTATCTAATCTGTTTTTAAAAAGATGACATTACACATACTTATTGTCAGCCCTGATTCTTGGTGTAATCTGGTGTACGGCCAATCAACAGTACTATTAGATTTTGGCACACCAGCAGGCTGCATGCGTATTGGCTCACTGATGCTGATGAGATTACCTCCTTTGGTCATTCGATACCTGACATTTTTCGATATTGGATAGTTTTTAGGTAGTTTGGTCGGTACCATAAAGATATTGAATTTTGATACCCAGCTGTAGTTATTAGCTTTGATTGGATGGAGACTGGTTAAAACTTTAATAAAAACATCCAGGTGACAAATGCAAAAAGTCAGAAGTTTCAGTTTTCCTGACATGGACAGACATCCATGGTTTACAGATGATATATCCTGATGAATAGCATGCTAAGCTAAGGTGGTTGACAAGGTAGACATTTGACAATCTTACCATCAGCTACATTAGTTAAATTATGTTGCTTCTGTCATCATTGAGAAGTTAAATTTATCCAGGCACAATAGATATTTTATATGCAGTTGTTCTTGTTTTCTGTAAAAGACCATTTTTACATGCTGGCAGCATGAGAATGGAAAACTCAAGGATCAATCACCTAGAATGATCATAGCAAACCCATTTTGATCAAGACGGCTTGATTGTCTAATTTTCTGTTATGCTTGTATTTATAAAACTGAAAGGAACACATTACCACATGATTCTTTCATGCCCCTCTGCACACTCGATGTAGTCACACATTCTGCTCTTTCCTTGAAGAGTTCAATCAGCAGTCATTGATTGCTTTAATAAGATTATCCTACTCTTAAGCCTGTGGTCACCTTGTTTGTGCCTTGTTCAGTTCAAAGTTTGACTTCTAATAATTACCTCTGAAGTTACAGATGATGGAGCGTAATTGTTATTAGGAGTTCAACTCGGGTATTTGCTTACCTTTTGAAAGTATAGAAACTGTCCCGTTCATTAGTGAAACAGGAGAAATAGAGCATACGTTATATTATTGTTTCATATTTTTTGTTAGAGACAAACCTTACTCCTTTACACAATCACAGTAATATGTATTATCTGTATTTTCTGATGAATTCTGGGTAGTTCAGCCTACACAAAACCACTCAACCACATCTCAATCATATCAGTGTGGTATGCAGTGTCTACTATGCTGGATATCTCCATTTCAGGGATCTTCAGTCCATTAATCACAGTGTGCGTGTGTGTAGACTCTGAAAGCATGCATCAATATGCAGCTGGGTGGTCAAAAAAGGGAAACTGTTCCCAGAAAGCACATTTATTTCTCTGACGAAGATGGGTGTACTTCAATATGTTTTATTTTTAAGTTATTTTTCATTTTGTTGTTTTTTCTTTAATTTTATGATTCTGCAGAGCAGCAGCCACGGGTACAACCAGTGATCTTTAAAAAGGACGTAGTGACCTGCTTAGGTTTGGAATATCCTCGGAGGCAGGATGACACTTAGCCTTTTATAAAACACAAAAGAAGGGAACAAAAATTCTGTATTCACAAGACAGATAAATCACTCACTTACTTGCCAAATTAATCAAGTTGCATAGCAATGCACCGCATGTCCACCCTTATCACAGCCATGAATGACTCCAGCTTGTATTCTTGACAGAATCAGTCTGTCACTGCACGAACGTCACTTGGTTTTACAGAATTCATTCTCGCCTTTTGTCATTAACTTAGTATTCATTTGGAGAATCACTCTGGTATTGTTCAGGTCTTTTGATGATTGTATTCCCAGTGCATTTTTGATGCCTGTGCCGGACAGAGCAAAGCACTAAAATTCCCTTTGACTTTGCCTCTGCTCACTTTTTATGTTTTTGTTGCTTCAAAGAAATTCTGAGACATGATAAATAACATCACTGTTATTTGACATTTAGGATTAATATTGTTGGATTCTACGCATTTGTGTTGGAAACCATAATAAGCTGTGAGCTGTTTTTCTTGTTTTACAACAACCTTGCTGAGTCCTCCATCCCGCTTTTATCTTTTCGAAAAGGGCAATATTTCTCATTGTGACCTGCAGTGGCCCAGCTGCTCACATCTGTGAGTTTGGTGTTGCTGGCTTGATGTTTAATAGAAGAGATGAACAACAATCTAACATCAGCCCTTAAAAAGAAAAATCAATCAGGTGATCAATCTCAATTTCATACGGCTGTTGTGTTGTTTCTCAGCCTGACCTCCCATGGAGAGGTTTTCATAGCAATTCAACAAGGCAACACTCACGTAGAACTGACCCAAACATTCCCCTCATTCATTCTCCATCAGTGAGTCTGTGCAACACTGAAGGCTTGTCTGTAAGGAAATGCTTGAGGGGAGTAAATGCATTATTTATTATACAGGACATATTAAATACACTGAGTATGTTTCTTACTCTGAGACTTTTTGTGTTTGTTGCTTTATTTGCAGACCTAATTTGAGAGAGGAAAGACTTCGCATTTTGAGAGATCCATAGCCCAGACAGATATACAGCATGCACGTACAAAGCCCATCTGAAGGACAATATACGATGTGCTTAAGTGCTACCTCTAGGTGATTTTTACAAATTAAAATGAGCTATATCACATTCATAGTTCCCAGTTTTGATTTTTGAACATTACGATTTGAAGTTAGCTGTCCCAAAAAAATAAACTAGTTCAAGTTTATTTCTTTGATATTATTTGATGGTAGAGGAACTGTTGCAGCTGTATGCTCACTCTCCCACCCTTTGTTAATAATTTCTTATGTTCATCATTCACGCCCAGAAATCTACCAAGACTGACTGGATACTTCAGCTGTGTGGTTTTTTTCAAATCTGTTGCCAGTTTGGCTGAACAGCTTACAAAAACTTATGAGATTTTATTGTATTTACTGTACTGTATTTTACTGTATTTAAAGAACACCTATAGGCTGCAATTGCATAATATATTATGTCAACAACACAAGTAGAATTTCACTTCACTGACCTCTTATTTCCGAACCCAACATTAAATTCCAATCTTCTTGTTGTATAGACAGATTTTGCAGTTTGCTCATTCCATTGATTATAAACTTTTCAAACATTACTTGGTCTTCAACACCACCAAGTTACGAGGAAACAGTGGTTCTTTAGCAACAGTTTAGTCGTTAATCCAGTTCATGTGCTCATGTTGAGGAAGTGCCGAGAATAAATCTACACTTAAGTACTTTTCTTTTGTTGGCCAAGAAACAGAAACACTATCAACTTCTGTCTGGTGCTTGCCTCTTTAGGAAAGCTAAACAAAGTTAATTCTCTTTTCATTCAACAGGAAAAAAAAAACAAAAACAGAACACTTTATTGGAGCCATCGCGAGCAAAGCACTGACAGCAATCCCTGAAGTAGAGAGCAGAGCACAGCGGTGTCTGAGTAGAGGAGTGGAGGAGGCAGGCACAGTTGTGCACAGAGCTGATATGCCCACATAAGGAAGTGCAGCACACATTGATGTCACAGTAAGGACAGAGTTTTAAAAAAAACCTCCTGAAACATAGCGTGCTGAACCAACCAAAACAACCTGCTGGGCTCACTGCCAAATGCATGTACCTCATTATGTGATGCTTTGGCATTGTTTAACAGGAGTATCCAACATTATAACAGCATTTATGGGTCAGTAGACTCAGGAGTCAGTCTCTAGACACGTCGCTTAACTAGAGACTGATGACATGCCCCCAGCTTTCATTGCTGAACTGGGTGGAGACAATTACAGAGTTTTAAAAAACCCTTGCATTGCGGAACCAATTCTAAGTCTTCAGAGTGGTTCTTCATACCGGGGCGGTGACTTGCTTGTAAACACTGTCCGACCATGTTTACTATGGGATGGCTCAGTCGCAGTTACCAAAGAAAAGTCCCTCGAAGTTAGTTGATATTAGTTGCGTTTGCAGTGAAACATTTTCATCAGTTCAAAACGGGCATAATCTTTTATTAGGACATGATTCATCCGTCTGGCCAGACTATACTTTGGCTTTGGAGGATGAGTTACAGTATGTGGTATGTGGGAGCTGTCACACGCTTTTCCGACGTGATGGACATAGCAAAGCTGATGTGGAGCGCAAGTGGAGCACTCGTTTAATAAAAAGGAATCAAATAATCTAACATTGCTCTAGGTATCCATTTTCAATGTTTTAAAAAGTTCTCTCCATTTTACAAAATGGTTCGCTATCTCTCTAGTCTGTTTCCCTACAGAGGAGAAAAGGGGGAGCGCGCTATTTCCAGGAAGGCATCTCCTTTCAAAAATGTAAGGGACATTGCTTTGTTAGCAGCAGTTCTCGCCGTCGTCCTGGCAACTGCCTTGCACTTTGATGTCCCCAAATGATCAATAGGCACAGATCTCCGATTGTCTGATATCGCAGGATTAATAGGTCAGAAACAACAGAAAAGCATAATAGGGCTCCTTTAAGAAGTAATGCAAGTAGTTTTATCTAGTAGTGTAAATAATTACTTTAAGCAGTGAGTAATTAAGTGCAGTTATCATTGCATTTTTTAAAAGTAACTAATAGTGTGTAATACATTACTCGTTTGAGTAACTAACTGCCTATTACTAATGTGTTTCATCACTAATTTACAGCAAAAGTAAAACATTAATGTTGCTTGTCATTGTTGTACCATGTTGCCTCCACACTTCATT
>JAQLOL010000014.1:9969301-9982181 GCA_029783665.1 Naso thynnoides
ACGATTACAGGCTGTAGGTGGAGCCAGAGGAGTTGGATTTTGTCCTAAATTACCCATTTAATGTCCTACTATCAGAAAATTGTGACAGTTCCAGCAAATATGACTGAATAATTGTTAATAATTCTTACCTACTGCAGCTTTAAGTTTAAAACAATTAAATATCCTGGCTTTAAAAATGTGGGTAATACTCATTCCGTGCCTTTAATTAGATATCAACCATGTGTTTTTTTTAGGTATTGATGAAAAAATAAATTGAAGGCATATATAAAACACCTCAAGTTGCAGATGAGACGTAAGTCTGTACACAGCTAGTAGAGAGAGTTAAAACAAATTGAAAGCGTATCCGCTGCACGCGAGTAAAACAAGTCTGCTGTTCTTGTGATCTAAACAAAGGGTAACAAATGTCGTCTGGCTGGAGCTGAGGGCAGAAACAATCCTTCAAGGTGCTGAAAATCGAAAGATCAATACAAGACATGTAATGACAACACAAGCAGGTCAATACTGGGCTGTAATAAACTGAAAGCTGAAGAGAGACAGGCTTTCTAAGTAAAATTTTCGCAACTCACAGCATTAATTATGTCCCTTGAATTTGGATCATGAGCTGCCCTGTTGGGTAAAACGAAAAAGTGTTTTTGTCACCTGCTGCACTCTTGTTTTGGAATCTGAAACAACATAAATGCTTGCTGTCGAGAAAGATACACAAAGATACAGTAATCCAAGGTGTGAACTTGACTCATAAAGACACACAACAGGCTCTTCAGTGTTAAAAAGGGCCTCCTGTCATCTTGACCTGTAATATCAACACGCGAGGTGCTAAAGTATACACTGGTTCATACACATTGCACAGAGAGCCCCTTGTCTTTTTTCTGTCTCCATCTTTTTCGAGTTGCCAGTCACATACTGCTGCCTGAGTATTTTTCCAAAATGCTGGTGGTTAGGACAGCAACACGCAAAATTGTTCTTGTGCATGTCACGTTTCAACCAGTGTTCTGGAAAAAATAAGATTTATGTTGGTTATGATGTCTGCAAAATGAGCCAAATGTACATTACATTGCAGCCCTGATGGGTAGTCTCTTTCTGAGTCCTCGTCACACAGACAGAGGAATGGACACCTTGAGGGCTGTGTGGGAAGTTGAATTTTCGTACAGTCCATTAGCTCTCCATTCCCCAGAGGCTGTACTGCAGGTACAGATTCAACACAGCAGGCAGCATTGTGAAAGTGTGTCTCTTTGTGTGTGCTGGGTGTGTATACTGAAGGTGTTTCTGTATGCATGTGTGTTGTCTTTGCACACACATCAATCTGCTTGTTAGAAATTTGGATAGGCAACTTGTGGCTCTATACAGATACATGTCATTTAGACTGCAACAGACTGCAAGTTATTTTCACTACTGAGTTTTCTGAAGAGGTGCAGTAGGATGTGTTGTTCAACTAGTTTGCTAGTCCTGGCTACTGGCAGAAAAGTATCCACAAAAAAAGCTACTTATTAAGTCAAAAATGTGTGAAAAATTAGTGCTGTCAATCGATAAAAAAATTTAATCAAGTTAATCAATATAACAATTAATTGCAGTTTCAAATGTACCTTAAAGGAATATTTTTCAAGTTTTTAATACTCTTATTAGCATGAGAGCAGACAAATATGCTTGTTTTATGCAGATGTATGTTTGTTATTTTTGCAGAAATCCAAAACAGTGAAAAATGCTGTGATATGTTTAGTCTGTTGTGATCAGGGCTCGATTGCTCATGTCTGTTGCATAACTGCAATGAGCAACAACAACAGCCCCTTCAAACTCATCTCCGTATGTTATTTAGCCTACTAACAGTCAAATTTACATTAACTTTGACAGCACTAGTAAAACTTCTTGCCTGAAAATGAACTATAATGTAACTGGTGTGTAAGTGTATGTGCTCTGTGTATGTTCCATGTGTTTTGATTGTCAACTGATTCAGAATTGAAGAAGAAAGGAATAGCAATTCCTCTTAATCTAATTTTTCCAGCATGAAACCATCAGTTACCATGAATGCTGCTGAACCAGTGTGAGAGTGTTGTCCCTTCCTCCGTTTCTTACCACAAATCGCATTTACTAGCGCAGTAGAAATTCATTCCATACACAATAGGGGGCATCGTGATGGTATTTTGCAGCACAAGTTTTTTTTCTACCTTTCAAAATTCCTCGTCTATTACAATTGACATCCTGTCCAAAAGGGACGATACTTACACAGACACAGGGACACACAGGGTGTCTGTGTGTGTTTGTGTATGTGTGTCTCTGTGTGTGTAATTAATCCTGAAATTTTATTTTTCTCAGAGAAGGAGCATTTTACATTCTGGACATTCTGAATCCGTTTATGTCCTGTGCTGTATTTCTCCAATCAAACAGCTTTGCTTCACACCTGATTTCTCATGCAGTCTTCTATCCTGTAATAAGTTCGCTCTTTGTTCCTCCATTAAATGCTGTGTTATATTCTCTCTAATGGCTATTACTGCTGAACACAAAAGGGCAGTCAAGCAGGCCAAAATAAATGGTCATTAACTGAAGGAGCCATTATAGCTTGGGTCTGCTGCTTGTCTAGTGCAGTCTGTTTCAGTCATGACTGAATCACATTGAGCTGATGGTGAAGCCTCTGGACTAATATGTCCACTAACAAGTTATGGTTGTTGTCATTTAACTGACAGTACTTCTTTAAGTCTCAAGAATATCATTCTCCTGTGACATTTAAAAATATGATTTCTGGTAGAGGAAATGTTTTGTGTATGTTGTTACTCCATTTCCTGTTAAACTTAACTCCAGGGATGGATGATCAGTCTCTAGAGCAACAGCTGCCAAGAGCTCCATATTGTCCTTTTTTTTCTTGTGGCATTTGTCCTCAAAAAGTTGTAACAGTACTACTCTTAACCATTTACAGGTAGCTAAATTTATATAGCTCTGTGTTTAGAGGTCATGTTGTGTACATGTGTCATTGCAACAGTGCTAAAGCAGTTGTGTGTTGTGTGTCCTCAAAGATGTCACTAGAGTACATGCAACATGGCACGTCAGAGCCCCACAGCCAAACACCATGTTACAGCCACAGTGAGCCAAACACGAGCACCATGTTGTCAGTGTGGAAGTTGTACATATAGAGCTGGATTTGACTGACTGACTGACTTAGTCTTAAACAAATTATTTTCTTTTTTGAAAGCCTTTTTAGCTTGAACTGAACTATGGTAGGAAAAAAAAAGTAGAATCTGCAAAAACTATCAGCATTAGGCAGGTCAGACTTTTTACAAAATCACAAATTATTGCAAAAAGAACCTGGACTGGGTGATTTAGGACCCTGACACACAGATGATGCAGGTCCTGCATGTAATTAAAAGCACATAAGGCCTGATCACATGATCCCACCTAGTGTTGTGCTTCTGTTATCAATGGATGTTAGTCAGTGATTACCTATAAATCAAAACCCAAGCTACAGATATCTATTACAGAACTACCATTAACTTTTGCATCAGGTATTGAACTATAAAAAATGCATTACTACTCAACATTAATTTCCTTCACTTGAGTTAAGGAATCCATTCAGACTGACCCAACTGACAGTCAGACTGGTTTATTTGCTAAAAAGCTATCAAGCTGCTTCTCTTTGCCTCAACACCTTAAGGAACCAGTGAGATAATTCAGGCAATTAAACCCATTTTACCCAGGGAATGCACCTAATTAAAAGTCAATCCAATTTAGCCTGTCAGGTTTCCAATTCGAGTCGGCACAGATAAGAACTAGGAGGATGGATGATTAGGGGAATGGAAGAGAGATAGAGCAGTGATCTTATCTGCAGTCATCTGTCAATGCTGGAATGCTTTGCTACAAAAATAAAACACTATTGAGTTCCTTTACAGTGTGATGGATACCTCAGCAGTTCTCACTTGAGTGAGAAATAATGTAAAGTTTGGCTGGATAATTACTAATGCAGTTAGCCAAGAGTCAGCGTATGAACACACAGACCTTTTTTAGAATCTTACCTACACATTGGAAGCAGTTACTGCCGCTGTCTGCTGCTGGGACATTGTTTTAGCTAGCTGTTACAGTGTGTTTTATTTACAGAGATAATTTAATGTTCACAACAAAATTATCTCTTTACTCTTCATTAACTGAGCACTAATGAGAAAAATATCCTATCAGAGCAGACAAGGAGCAGGAACAAATCCTTATATTTCAGGGTGTTTGACATTTTGGCTTGAAAAATGAAGAAATTAGAAAATAAAAGAAATTGAGATCATTTTTAGAGACCATCACCGACTGCACACATCTAAATTCAGGCTTATTTTTTTGTCCTAACTGCACGTGTAAAGTTTCGTGGCTGCATCCTGCAGTTTTGATACTGTCGCACCAATAAAATTTGTTGCTACACAAATGAACTGACACATTCTACACTAACAATAAACCATTAAAAGTAATGCAGTGTTGTTGATTCCATCCTTATGACTTAGAAGGGACTGAAATTGAATAAAATGGGACACATGAAACTGCCCATTAAAATGAATGGGACCAAAAGTGTAACATTCTTCCGTCCGTCCCACGCCTAAGCAGCTGTGGCCAGTAATTATCAGAATAGTTGCTTGTTAATTTCCTGTCCATCGACTATTTAATCAATCTGACACATCATATCTGACACATGTAAGCTAATTAATTTAATGCTAAAAGTGATAAGTGAAAAGTAAGTAAGCTTGACTCCTGAATCTCATGTCTCACTGTGTGTTGTTAGTTACAGAGAGGAGGTTTTTTCCCTCACAACAAATCTTAAGCAGAGCAAACAGCGGCTACATAACAGGCAGTTGTCCCGTTATCAAGTTACTCACAAAAATAAAGTTAATTAGTGACAGCTGATATGACCTACCAAGAAACTGTTGCTGTGAATGCTTTGTCCTTTGCTTTTTGCTAATTAAAAGCGTCATAGCTTGGCCCATATATGCATTTTTCCAGGCTGCAGTGTCTTAACGTAGAGCCATTCATCGGGATACCCAAGTAATCTTTTCACATTCACCCTCACTTTTTTCCATTCACATATTAAACCAAATTATTCACTGTTGAGCCCAGCTGTCATTAAAAAAAGAACACAAAACACAATAGAGTGTTTTGTGTACAGTACAGAATATCTGTGGGACGACGCGTAGGCATAACGTAATTTATTATGTTAATACATCAATTTAAAAAAACGTGTCAAAGTGTCGCAAGCAGCCCCCTAGAAAGTAGAGATAGCTGTGCTCAGCCAAGGCAATTCATGCAGAGAACAAACTGAAAAAAGACCTCGCCCACAGTCATCCAAAGTGTAGGAATACTTTGAACAGAGACCTAAAAACATGGTCCTCTGTAAGCTGTGCAGTGTGGAAATGGAATGGCCATGCACGAGCGCTTGAAACAGAGGCAACCCAGAACAATTTGTCAAGACGACAGCACTGTGGTGTTAACTTTCTGTCCACACCAGAGTTTAATATATTTGCCTTATCAACACATGTGCAACGTGTTTCTGTTAGTAATATGTGCTTTCCTAATGTCAAGTGTTTTAAGCACTGGTACTGCTGTTAAAGGTGGAGTCAGTAGGATTTTACTAAAAAATAAAATATAGACATACAAAAGTAATGCTGCTCAATCATCACTTCTGGCCTTCTGTATATGTGTGTTGGTGACTGTGTATGGAGGCACACCACTCTCTGCCTGTATTTTGATATTTTGGCTGACTCAGGACCTGCTTGGGAGGAGTTACCGTAAAGGGTGATGTAGACGCACAACCAATTTTTAAGTAACAATAGCGCAACCGCGCTTTTATGAAGCATAGATGGCGTGACCGCAGTGAACTGGTGCGTTTCCCCCAGCCAATGACAGTGCACAGGTGTGGTTGAGAGCACTGCGGAGCACAGCAACTGGACGCCGTCCAGACCGGAGAAAGTTACAAATGTAGACATAGCGCAAAGAAAAGGAAATATAGCCCAAGTGAGCAAGCGAATAAAACTTGTTCCAGAGCAAGAGCAAGTCTCAGTTTGGCTTTCAGACGTTTTGGAGCACTGAAAGAGAGGCAGGGAAGAGCGATGAAGAGTTGGGCTACTTTGTGATGGACAGGTAGATGTTTAACACTGCTTAGCTTGTTAGCCTGCTAAATTATTGACCTTTCCATTAGACAAATAACAGGAGAGGGACAGAGTGTTCCAGTAACTCTTTTCCTTTCTCCTTCCTCTCTCAGAGTGTATGTAGTTAAATTAAAATCATCTCATCACATTTATGGATAATTATCAAAGGCAAACTCCAGGGCTTCCA
The DNA here is from genome assembly GCA_029783665.1 of Naso thynnoides. Taxonomy (NCBI): domain Eukaryota; kingdom Metazoa; phylum Chordata; class Actinopteri; order Acanthuriformes; family Acanthuridae; genus Naso; species Naso thynnoides. Next base: position 9,975,587 of record JAQLOL010000014.1, read on the forward strand.
GCCCTGTTGGCGCTGCCACACAGCTATAGTGAATAGAGACACACGCTCGAGTCATAGCAACAAGGTCATGCACATGCGCTGCTTAGGTACCGTGTGTGTGGAAAGTACATTCCAAGTGTACTAATGTGCATCGGTGCGCAGCAATAAATACTGTCTTCCCTCCATTTTACAGTATGAAGGAAAGAGAATGAAGGATGAAGGAATGAGGAATGCATCCTTCCTTTCTTGTTATAGTTTGTCTTCTAAGAGAAGATGATTGAATAAAGTAGCCTATTAGAAAATTAATGAGACATTTTTTACAGTTTTTTTTAACTGTAAATGCGTTGTTGTTATTAAGTAATTTTTAAAAAATCCATAATTGGAGGATTTGTTGTTAGAATAGTTGAAAAAATAATTGTTAGATTAACCAACTAATGGAAAAATGTTAGATTAATCAATAGATTAATCATAGTTTAATCATAGTCATTAATCATTAGATTAATCAATTTAAAAAAATGATCGATAGTACAACTGCAGAAGAAAGAGCTTTTGTTGTTTACCTTAGTTTTACCTGATACCTAGCCATTAACGTGTCTGAATTGTCCCTGTTAGTATTTCTCTTAGTAACAGATTGGTAGTTGCTTTATCTCATAAATTGATAAATTAATTAATGTGATATTAGATGATAATGTAATGGCTTCATCAATATAGTCATATGTTGTTGCCACCCCTGAGGAAAACAAAAGAATTTGGCACCTGTTGTTCATGACCATACACTTCAAGAATCTTCTGCTGCTTTTTCTTTTCTCCCTCAATGCCATCTATATAAAGAGCTGCCAGTTACACAGGAGAGTCCACACAATGTATATTTATCAAGTGATGAGTGTGAGCTAGACATGGGCTAGACAAATGACACGGAAAACCACCCTGAATCTTAGTCATCCTCATTAGTCATCCCTGCCTCCATGCTTCCCGCCTCCCACCTCCTGCTATCAGTCCACATGGAAAGCATACGGTCCTCCTCCAGCTGGAAGGATTTTCTTCTTGGCATGCAGTCAGTTAGCATAAACATATGCATTTTGTCGAAGTTCTAGAAATAGTTAGAATCTAATATTTAGAGTTCAAAAAGATGCACTTAAGAAGGATATAGATTGACATTGCCTTTCTCAGCAAGATGTAATGAGTCCCTGCCTCTGTATTATCTGTGTCATGCAGTTAGTGATCCGAGAGCTGTCAGGAGCACGAAGCCCAAAGGGAAAAGAGGCTGGCAGTGGCTTAACCCTGCTCTGCCCCAGGGTCCTCCCCAAATGCAAACATGTGTTCACACTCATGTGTCAGTGCCAGAGGAATCAAGTATTGCATAGCCGAAATTCCTCAAATAACTACTCGGGATGTCTCCAATAACAAGTTTGTACTTTATTTAGAGTTATGAGTGTAATTAAGGTCTGACCTTTAACGAAAGTGACTACAACTCCTACAACAAGGAGATTTCATTGATTACAATATATATAGAATTCACATTTTTACAGTGCACATTTTCAAAGGGCACACTGTTGTCATGCATAAATCTATGATTAACAGCCTAAATTTAGAATGCACCACACAAGAAATTCATTTTTTTTTTGAAAACTTTCTTTTTTTAGAGTGGACAAAAACTAGACATGCCTCTTCAAAAGTGCTTGAAGAAAATTACTGTACCGACCTACAACATCAGGCGCTGAAATAATTAAATAGCCATTACATGAGGTTAAACTGATGAGTGACTTAGCTTGCCTTTGACATCTACTAAACTCAGCACCCAGGGTCTTAAACGACTTTGTAAATAAAATGATACTAATCAAAACTTCAAAAAAATCACTCCAGCAAAGAAATGTAGAGATTTTTAGATTTTGACTGAGTTGCTAAAGTGAGCCTGCAACACTCCCCACCTTGTTTGTGCATGTTTTTGAAAGGAGAGATACTCAAACCGTTAATGAAATGGTAGCAAAAGCAAACCAGCCAGTCCATTGTTGTCCTCCTTATCAGGCTTTGAATTTCATCTTCCATATATCATATACCATTAACTTATCCCCCCAAAAGCCAGTATGTATTTTTGTGTTGTTAGCAGGGTTAATAGTATGAAAAACATAATAGATTGACTTTCACCAGGGTACACTGTATAATGTGATTTCTTTTGCATCATTTAGCAAGTTAATTCTTGCAATAAACCCCATTTGTTAGATGTATCTAAAATTAATAAAGAGAATTTAGGTCAGGTATTGTTTTGAGCAGGAATGAAAGGAAGAGGTGGGTTACAGCTGAATGCAGGCGGATCCCTTCAACAGCCCACATCTCTCTGACAGAAAAAGAGAACTGCACAGTTGTCTCAACTAATCCACCTTATTATGGTCAGCATTTCCTCGCAACATTTTATGTCCCTCAACCTGCCTTGAAGATTTGAAACCAGCCATATTAAGTCAGTTTTTAGCATATGCTGACATAGTATGTTTGTTTGAAGACTGAGCAGTTAAAACACACACAGTTGGATTTCTAACAATATGATGAGACATTTAAATGGACCAGTTGAGCTCAGCTTAACACAGAGTTGATTCTAAACAGTGTGACACATAATCAAAGGAGCAGATTACATAAATATTACAAGCTAATGTGGTGGCAAAAATGTAAGGTATTGTTTTAACTTAAAGGAATCATTTTGTCTGGAGCCACAGCTAGCTAGCTCAGCTCAGACTAAAGACTATAAACAGTGGAAAAAGCCTGATTTTGTCTAGTGGTAAAAAGAAAAATCAGCCAGACTATTTCTTGTCTAGGAGCAGTAGCCAAACAACCAGTTGAAGTTCCAGGAAACAACTGTTTTCGAGCCAAAAAATAGTCCAACTCATAACTTTGTACTTGAGTTTGGTACTGATTAAACAAATTAGATGGTAATTATTGAGCTTAAGTGCTGGTAGGCGGATTTTTTTTTTAATCAGAGCCAAACTAGCAAATCCCACCTGTGTCCATTTTTTGTGCTATGCTAACTAGCTGCTGCCAGTAGTTTCATCTTACAAGAGTGGTATCAAGCTTCTTCTCTAAAAAGCAGGACTAACAGACTCAGAAACAGTTTTTATCCCCGGGCCATCAGATCTCTCAACTCCCAAGGTGCAGTGTAGCCCCATGATCAGCGAAACATTCTCTATGTGCAATATGTACATACATTTCTCGGTGAATGCAATATTTACTGCTTCTTATGATTGTTTAATGATTTAGAATTGATTTAGAATTGATTTAAGGTTTTCTGAGTGATTTTATTTACTGATTAGGAGAAGTGCTCCTAATCTTGTTGTATACCTGATGCTCAATGACAATCAAGGCTACTTGAACTTCTTGTCAAGAAAGCAAAAGAGTTTATTTGGCTGAATGTTGAGCTGCCCCTTCAGAAAATAGACAAATTATTTGATTCACCAGTTATAATTAATAGATATTCTTGCATTGAATGCTGCGTCAGATTTTTGTATCACTTGTTTTTCTTTTTAGATTGTTATCAGATTTTAATTATAAAACCAAGGTACTTTCCTCTACTCCTTTTTCTGCTTTTTCTGCTGTTTGCATGTGACTTTAAGCACTGTTAGTGTCCCAGCACACTACTGTCATTCATGCACGGGGCACATTTGCTTTGGTCCCCACTGCTGCCTTAGGGCTCTCCCAGATGGCCGATGACAGATGCCCACAATTGCTGTTGCCCTTGGTTGGAGTGCAGTCCCTCCCTCCAGATAAAAAATAAAACTGTCCTTCACAAGTTTTCCCCAACAACCCACTTCTCCGCTTGTCCTAGCTGAACAGTGTTTTTTCTGTTTTGTTTTTGTTTTTGCTCATCATTTATTTGTCACCATCTTTTGTCTTTAGTGTTTCGGTCTGTATTCAAATATTTTGTTTAAGCTCCTTTTTCCCCTTGTGACCTCTTTTCTCCTACTGCACCATTCTTCTTCCTTGGCTTGATCTGATGTCCTTTATAATGGAGCTGGATGCTTACCAAGAGTTTTAGCCACAATGAGATGTCATCCCGTATATCCTTTAGGTGCTGTCATTTGGTAGAAAACATAGCTAAAAATGTTCAGAGCCTGCTCTGTGCGGTCAATTTTTTCTCCGTCTCCATATGACAGGAAATCCAGCCAGTCTGCCTGGCCATATGCTAGTAAAAACACTTCAGTTGAAGAGACTCCACCTGGGGGAAGGAGATTACGTTTTGTCAATCCTGTCCTCAGCTGTGTTTATGTGGAGCTAAAAAAAATGTATGTGCAATATTTTTGCTGAAAGAAGATGAGGCAGGCAAGGATAGGGATTGATTCGAAATATGTAGCTACTGAGGTTTTCCGATTCTGGACCTGGTTTTGGCAAAATATGGCCCATATTCACATTTCTTCTAGTGCTCTCCATCAAAGCATTGACATTGACAATACAACAGTGGAAATATTTAGATAGCTGAAAAGATGCAGTTTATTGTTTATTGCATTTTGTTATGGTCATTGCAATATAGTAGTGGTTATGGACTAACATGCTTGCAGGATTTTCTGTTCCTCCTGCTTGTTCTGCTTTGGTTCATTGCACTGATTTCACGCTGTTGACACGTAGCCATCATCAAAATCTGTGATTTCCAACCACTGGCCTGTGCACCAGTACCAGAGCAATGGAGCGTTTGCACAGCTGGCCAATTACAGTGTGAAGAGATTGTAAATGTCAGATTGTCAGTTTTGGACACAGCCTTTCCCTCAATCAAAAGAGGGTCTGTGAAAAGTCCATTTCCAGGGCTGTTTGACCATCAGACTGAACAATTTTTAAAAGCATCCTGACTGCTTAACCTTTAGTTTGGTCGTGACACCTCAGCCACTCTGTGAGACCACTCTGCAAAAAATTTTTCGATTAAAAAAAAAAGAAAAGATCACTGTGCAAAAATGTCTGGAAATTCCTGTAAGTTTCACTAACAAAGCTTCATTGTCTTTAGATGCCTCCACTGGCTCCCTGTCCTCCAGCAGATCACCTATAAAATCCTTGTTTCTACCTACAAATCCCTCCACCAAATGACTCCCCTGTATCTCACTGACCTCCTCTCCCCTGCCAACCCCCTCTGTTCCTGAGATCCTCCTCCTGTCCTCCGCCCTCCCCTTAGTCTGACCTCTGCAGTTTTGGGGACAGGCCCTTCTCCAGGGCAGCTCCGAGGCTCTGGAACTCCCTCCCATTGGAGCTCAGAGACTCCGAGTCCCTTGTTATCTTCCAGTGTTGTCTCAAAAGCCACCTCCTCACCATTGCCTACACCTAGCTCCCCTCCTCCCAATCCTCTGTGTGATGTATGTTATTGTGTTTATGTGGTCTACGTGTTGTTTTGTCTCACTTTGCCACCCTTATTGTTAAGCGACTTTGAGTTTTAGAAAAGTATTATTATTATAACATGATAACTATCATTCAGTAAGGAATGATAATAGGAGCAGACCTTTAGGTGGCATTGTTCAGATTAAGATCGTAGTGTAATAGGTATTTATGTCATTTGTGTTTTAATCTCTGACTGTGTATGTGTCACCATATGTGCATTGATCGCCTAATGAACCTTAGAGACGAGCTGCTTCTGCCAATTGCAGGTAAATTAGTAGACAAAAGGAGGAAGTTAACAAAGCAGTGAATTGTTTCGTGGACGAGGCATTTGGTCCTGTGGGGCCTCCCGACATATCAGAGAGGGTGACTGCTGACTGGTGCAGCCACCTCATATCTGGTTCACTGTGATACGACACTCCATAGACAAACAACTTGGATTACACACACTTAGCTAGAGTAGGTTTATGAGTGTGTGTGTGTGTGTGTGTGTGTGTGTGTGTCCTTAGATATGAGTGGTCTAATTAAAGAGCTGGTATTTCAGAAACCTGTTCCCTCTTTGTTTAACAGTGGATCTAATCTCCTGCAATAGACTGTGTATGTGTGCTTGCATGAGTGTGTGTGTGTGTGTGTGTGTGTGTGTGTGTGTGTGTGTGTATACGTGTGTGTGTGCGTGTGTATGTTTTATCTGGTCCTCGCTGTGAGGTGTATACAACACGGATACAGACATTTGTTGGGAAACCTGCCAAGCTACCCCAGAGGAGTGTATGTGTGTGCGTGTGTGTGTGTGTTTTATCTGAATTACTAGTGCTACTGGGGCTCCACAGCATCTTGTTTTGCCATATTTTCATAGATCTTTATGTTTTGCTAAATTATATGGCTTTGAGTGTGAGTCATCATCTCATTTGGTGCAATAAAACATTTTGGGCCCTAGTTTCGTAGACCGGACGCAGTCTCGCTGCGCTGCGCCAATGGGGTGTGTCCAGGTGCATTTTGCAAGTTTCGTGCACGGCGCAGTCCGGCGGAGCCCAGCGCAGGCACTCCACCTGTCCCTCCTACTGGCGCAAGTGGGAAGGACAGAGGAGAGAAGGCATGAGTGAGAAAGGAGGAGGAGAGAAAGGCATGATGTGGGATTTACACAGCCGATTCAGATCTTCACCAATCAAAGGAGCTCCTCTCCTCACCTTTAAATGCGTTTAATTGCAAGTTTCGTCACTTCGCCATCCTGGACAGCAGCGGCAGCAGTGCGAGACGCCCAAACTTTTCCCAGGAGGAA
>JAQLOL010000014.1:9982281-10016489 GCA_029783665.1 Naso thynnoides
TTTGACTGCGCCATGATGAATATGTGACACCTCCCCCTGCCGCGCCGCCACACCCATCTCGGCGCAGCGCGGTCTGCCAAACTGCCAAACTGACCGCGCGCCGGGCTGCGCCACTCGAAACTTGCACTACACCGGCTTCGCCACCCTGCGCCTCACTGCGCCACCCTGCGCTGCGCCACGAAACTAGGGCCCTTTGTGTTGCACCACATTTGTGTTTTATAGGAAAACATTGATGATAACATCTCAGTATTGTTACTGTATTAAATATTTCACAATATTTTTCAACTTAAAAATAATCACGAATTACTTTCTCAATTGTTACCAAAGTTATTTTTTAAATTATTTTTTGCCAAACATTTGTTTGAATGACCAACTTAATTTTTCACTATACACAGAATGTCATTCATTCAGTTAATGCAACACAAGCTTAAGTGAATATAGAGAAATGTAGTTATTTAATTTTCAATACTGAAAAGTTGCATTTTCAAGTGTCTAAGTGATGTTAAGTTTGTTCTTTTAATGTCAGTTGGTTGCATTAGCAACTTTTGGAGGTAATTCAGCAGTTAAACTTTGGAAAGTCTGAACAAAAGTTGACCGTTAAGACATCTATTCATCATGTTGGTTGACTCAATCAGAAGTTAACTGCAGCCGTGTCTGTGTAGTGTTATTATTTCTGAACTTAGTGGCCCCTAGCATATATGCTCTATAATAAGTGTGTTACCACCTTCATGTTATGTACAACCGTACGCACTTACACGGTGTCATTTCATGTTCTCAGTGCCAGTTGAGTCCGAGGAAATGTAGAGACTAAAAATATGCACCCTCTTAACAGCTCCCACTCACTTATCTAACAGAGTGAATCATTGCATATGAGTGGAACATTTGCAAATGACCTTGTCATAGTGATCTGACACAAAATACCACATCCTGTGGGATTAGACTATGTATGCCGACATGGTTTATATGTGTCTGTATGGTCCACATACAGTGTGCATGTGTCTGTGTTTGTTGTTCTGAGGGTCACAGGGTTTTTCATTGTTAATGTCTTGTGTACACCTGTGTGTGTGTATCATCTTGTACTTCAGCGAGCCCTCCAGGTGAGTCATATTTCTCCTTGAGCTCCTTTCGTAAAGAGCTCTTCGTTATCCTTTTCTCAAAAGCTCAACAGAGGGAAACATATTCACATCTACTACCTACCTACTATGTCGCAGGCCACATTTTGTCCTTTCTCAAAACATAAAAACTGACATCCAATGAAAGGTTTGGTCTCATTTTTAACTGGAGCATCTGCAAATTAATTCCATACTTTATAGCTGTGATCTACTTAAATTAGACACAATAGTAGTTTTCCAAAGTTTAGTTTGTCGTTGCTATATTTTTTCTTTAACTTGATTTGTTCTCTATAACCAAAGACAAAGAAAGACAGCAAATTCTCATACTTGATAAGGTGAAACCAGAGAACATTTTAGCAACTTAGCCATTACTGAAAAATATCAATACAGATACATAGGGAAGCCACTAACATAAATGTCACATAATGACAAAATTTTCAACAGGATTTGGTAATATGTAGGTTATAGTTTTTAAAGTGTCTAAAAATGGTGAATACATTATTCTACATTAAAGGTAATCCACATATTTTGTCATTGCTTTTACAGAGTTCACTCACCTCCAGTTTCCTGGAGACTTACAGTCTGTGTTCCACATGATTCATTTCCTTGGCTTCTCTGCACAAATTACAGCATAATTGAGCTGCAATTTGTGTGGAAAAGGTTCAAATTCATATTTTCACGAGATGCTCTGGGTTGCCTAGCAACACAGCTGTAATTGTAGTCCACCTGTCACTCAGTTGTTCAGTATTCATTTTGACTGTTGAGGCTAAAAGGAACTGTTGGTGTTGGTGTTTTGTGTGGGATGTCTTGTCTTTATAAATAATCTTCATGTGAATTTATTGCACTAAGCACACTCTCTCATAAACACACATCTCTCAATAAATACATCCTATGTTGTTAAAAAAAAACCCAACTAGGTTATTACTCATATACCTCCACCATCCAGTTTTTCCATGTCAGGCTAAGCACTTCATTTGCCATCATCTGTTGTCAACGTAATGGAACAGTGATGACAGGTGTTGTGGCTAGGGAACTTATCTTGACCTTAGTGTGTGGAACGATGCCATTTTTCAGAGAGCATATGCGTAAGCATCCCAATAACAGCCGCTTTGGGGAGAAATGCTGAAGACAGTGGCTGACCTCTCAACACATCTGGATTAGTCGTGCTTGTTCTAGGAAGCTTCCTAGACTGCAGACCAGGAAGAGCTGCCAAAGTTCACAGCAGGTGGAATAGCGTTAGGAATATATTTGTTCTGTCTTCTTAGAGGCCAATCTCAGCATAGCTTCTCTGAAATGTATTCTTAGGCCGCCTTGTAGTTGTGTGTGGTTATTATGGGTTTAACACATGTTGACTGTATAGAGACAAATGGGCAGAGTACACAATTAAGGAACAAAAAACAGTGCACAGCCAAATAAATAAACACACACACATATATATATAAAATATACTGTTGGTGTTTCCTACGTCACCTTGAGAAAATAGAGGATAGTGATCCACATGCTGACAAGTCATTTTATCATCTAGTTAATATGATTTAGAAATAGAACAGGATCTTGTTACAGATTTAACATAGGTCAAAATTAAAAGCTCTGCCAATCTCTGTAACCTGACAAGCCAGATGGCTTGTTGCCCAGGACCATCTGAGAAGTCTTCCTTGGAAACTGTTTGGAAAAAGGCTGGTAATATGAAAAAAATGATCTGTCATCACCGTGTTTTAAAACTTCATCCCCAATAAGTTTAGGGAATCAATCAGTAAAGGAAGAAAGAAATCCTCATTCATCAAAGGAAGCTTTCGTTGGGGTTGTTAGCTCTTTTTTCAAGAAAGAAATTCCCTCCAGGTTATATTTAACTGATGCTACATCAGCATCTGCCCTAAACTCTGTAGATGCCATCCATGAATGTGTTAAGGAAACTGGATTGAAAGAAACCGGCCTACCTGCTTCCAAACTGTCGTAGTGGCCACTTGCGGTATTGTAAGTCTGTGGGCTGAGCGGGAACTCGAGGAAGGGGCCTGAAGGGGAACTCATCTACGCATATCCAGCGTGCCACACAACCAGAAGGTAAACCCGGCAGCAAGAAAACTTTTTCAGCGTATGTGCTCGGTGAGCAGTTCCCGTTTGAAAGAGTGGCCGTCTTTGCATTTACAGTATCCAGTTTTCTTAATACATCCATGGTGCCACCACTGATGTTTTCAAGGGACATGTTGTTTCTTACTATTCTGTTCATTTACATGACACTCACTTAAGAGCTGTTAATTTTACAACAACTGTTTTTTGTTCCCATAGAAAACCTGATATGACCAAAACTTTTTTTATAGTGAATTTTTCCAAATAGCTCTTAGACACTTTACAATGCCAAAGCTTTTCTTGCAGCATCCCCTCATTTGTCAAAGCTGAGTGATAAACAAGTTCGCCCCTGGTGTGAAACCACAGCACATTGAAGCAGGCAGCGCTCCATACAGATGGGGAGAGCAGCTTGCTGAAAACATGCAGAGCAGGTTGCCAGTTTTATAGCTGCCTGTCAGCCCAGTGCCCACCTGGTTACACCATTAGCCTCTTTCCACCATCCCACATAGACAGATTACTATTAAGAAGACCTTATGGATGGAGGCATTGATGAAGAGCAGTGGTATAACTGATGTGAACACTTACAGATGTCTGTAGTTGTACCTATATAGGGTCTTGCATTCTTTCATGACAATTGCAAACTCTTTTGCAGCTATTCTGAACAATAGCATAAAAGAATATATTGTATGTTGGGCTTCTAAAGAAAAATCTTAAAGTAGTTCTATAAGTGGTTTGTTTACTCATTGCTCATTATGTCCTAATGAGCACTACCAGATCAGACGCTAAAACTAAGCCCTTTGTCCAAAAGATGGTTTCAGTCAGAGAATAAAAAGGATTACATACATGTCAAAGAGCAAAATGATTGATTCCTCATTTATGTAGGCACCCATATAGAACATTAGCAACAAATGAGTCCCTTGATAGAGTGGTTTATGAGGTTGACAGGTCATTTCCATGCAGCTGTCTCATGCCATAAAACAAGGATGTTGAGCATTCTGTTGGCAGGGAAAGTTAGCAGGGTGTTGAGCAAAGAGATGAGATTTACCAGCAGGTGAATTAACTTTTTTTTTTTAAATATACAAATCTGCTGTCTTGATTGGCTGGTGACACAAATCATTAGTTGGAAACATTTTATAAGATGCAAAATGCAGGTTGTCACACTCGGGCTGCCAAGTTCTGAATATCTGGGACACTTTCTACTCTGCAGCGTTGTGATAATAGCACTTAACAATTGGTGCTCAGGTGGAGTTCGGTGACAGGGAGCAGCAGCAGAGATCTGTGTTCATTAAACATTTTAGAATAAATTAAAAAACTTGAATTTAACATAAAATTTGAACAAGTCTCCCTTTTTCTGAGCAGAAATTCTAAGTGTTGTATGCTCGCTAAATCTACAAACTTGTTGAGTGTTTTCAAAAGGGGATAATAACCGCTGTGTCTGACTTCAGGATCAAAAACGGATCACTGATTTTTAACACATTATGATGAGGAGTTGTCTCACACTTACGTGCGCTGATATTCAAACTGTGTTTGAGGTTGGAAAAAATGCTTGGTCTAGTGATTTAAAAAGGTGTAATCACGTAGTGTGCGCTTGTTATTTAATGACTAAAAAGTGAAGTGTTTACTAAGTTTGGAATAAAGTTTGTAACTACACCCAGCAGATATGACACTGTATATGTACAATATCAGCTGATATATGTAGGATATTGGAATTTTCCTACTCTCTCAATTATTGGTGTTGACAGTGGCCCAAAAAAATCCCATATTGGTTGGGCTCCACTTGCTGCATCTGGTCAAAGAAACACATGCCTCTGAGTGCCTTGTTTCATGCTGATTGTCTCATTTGTTTATGATTTAAACTTCCTCAGGGGCATTAGGTCAGAAAGAGGCCGAGAGAAAGAACTCGAAGCAGCATTTAAGACCTGTGCTTTGTGTTCTTGGCTTTGTTTTAATCTCTTTATCTCATCCTGGATCAACAGCCAGACATGCTGATGAGTGCTGGTATTTAAAGAGCTGCTCTGGCCAGATAGCTTCACTACTAAGAGGACAGCATGGCAGACACTGTGTTTACAGACAGAGTGAGAGACTTTCTGATGCTTGAGCCCCAGCAGAGCTTTCTGTATCATGAAACTGTTTAACGAGTTTGTTGAACAGTTTCCCATAAAGTTCTGTGTTACATAGAGACCCTACTGCCGGATGACTGGGATTTATCGCCAACTAAAAGGTCCTTAAACTGCACTAATGTCTCCTGCACGGATTATGCTGCCAGTAAGTACGCAAAACCCTCTACTGTATGTAAAAACAGTGCTGAAGACAATCTGCAAGCTACAAAAGCTACGACATATTAATATGTGATATTGCACCACAGTTCAAAATGAATTAATTGCCGTTATGTATATATTTGTGCTTCTTTTGCTGGTGCTGTTCAGATATTTATAGTGTGTCAGTTATTTTGCTCTGCTGCTCCTCATCACGCATTCTGTATGGGCACATTACACTAATTAGTCCTTTGTTATACAATTATTGTTAGGGTTTTTTTTTCTTATTCTGTCCTGATAAAGGTTTTTTATTTTATGCAGAAGTTCAGAGTGTCATCTGCACAGAATTTCTTTATGATGTAAAAAGAAAATTGAACTATTTAACAGCTATTTTAGAAAGTTAATGACCAATGAAGAAAAAGTTACAGTTAATCTTGCATACTCTCACTTTGAAAGATCGTTGGTAGGCTTGTTGATTAAACAAATGGAAGTTACAGATTAAAACACGCCTCTGTTTAAGGGTACTTGGTTCATCATGGAAGTGCTGGAAATCCAACCTGCAGTTTTAAATTGCTCATAATTAAGCAAATGATTGTAATCTTGTTTGCAGCAGTTGAAATGCAATAATAGCATTATTCAACATACTTTTTATCCTTTTCAAATTAAGTGTCATGGGACATGAAACTTCTGTATAAAATGTATTTTAGCTAGTAAATGAAGTATAGTTGGTGTGCTACGAGTACTAATTCATTGTCATACCGTGTGCTGATGTTTTGTAACATTAAATCGGCTCGATTAAATTGTGAAGTGGACCAATGTTATGGGTGTCTTGTTTCCATAGAGAAAACACAACTGAGTGCAACATTGTTTCGGTTAGTTTTGAAAGCTCATTCATGACTTGCACAGTAAAAGTATCAGAATTTGCAAACAAAGTCTGCTGTGATTTAAAAATCAAACATATAATGGGAACAAAACTGCTGTTTTTGTTCATTATAATGATTAAGAGAAGAAGAAAAAAAAATCATACACACTTCCAATCAGTCACAGTGACAGTGTGGAGGTTTGAGACTCTGTCAGAGTTTTTGGCTTGCTCGATTGAAAGAACTTTGCTGGTGATGTTGCATCTTTCAGTGCACCATCTTCATTGCAGATCTAAACACACCATTTTGAAGGATGTGAAGTTAAGAAAATACTACTTTGCAGTGCGTTCAATCTTGTGTGGTCAGGCACCTCAGTAGCTTATGTTAGAGTGAGAACCATGTATTATGGCAGAATCGTGAAAACACTGGCCTGGGAGTGACTCCATCCTGCCCCCTGGCTGCATGTACTCTCCTCTCTTTCTCTACACTGCCTTTCCTGACTCATTTTCAGAGGGTTTTCATCCTAAAAGACAACTCCATGCACCTCAAGCTGCTTCTGTGGAGCTCCAGAAACTTAATCCATTTGGTCCGCAGCATTGGACCGGGCTGTTTTTTGCTGCTGACTCAGGTGCCAGACAGGCAGAGAAGCCCTGGCTGTGGTACAGAGCCTGAGCAGAAACCAGCAGCTGCTGGCAGCCCGGCACCCTGTTTAAAGTCGTTTTGTAATGGGACTGTCAGGTGCCAACTCCAGCTGGCTGCATAAAGACAAGTGAGTGAGCGGCTTGGGTGGTTTTGTGAGATAGAGGGTTTACACCTAGACCAGTGGCATCAGTGTACAGTTTTAGACATTAGCCACCACAAGCATTTAAACAGGGCTTCAATTAAAATGTAAACAGTTCCAGTGCTTTAAACCAGCTGCCTGCAGAGCATCTACTTTAAACGCTTAAATAAATAATAAATAAGAGGGCTACTGATTATAAGATGGGATCATTTGCAAATAAATTTTTCTTTCAAATCATTGCACTTAACAGCTGGCAAGCTGTTTTAACACCTGAGCAGTTTAAACAGTATATAAAATTTTTACTATATTTTTATAATAATTTTATTATTCTTTTGTGTGTCCTGTAAATGTCATAAATGTTGTGTGTAGTTTGTAGTATATCTAAAAGTTTCCCCTCCAGATATACTCCAAGGTTCATGCAGTACTTACTTACCAGCTTTTTCTGTCTCATTTGTTTTGTACTTTTTTAATTTTAGAGGAACGTGCATAATAAATTCAACATTGCTATTTTAATAAGTTTGTTTTTAACCATTTTAAGACTAATTAAAAGGAGACAAGACAGTTTAAGAATTTACAGGACAGTCAGGAAAGATGAGTAAGCTGGCTGTCAGTAGTTTTACAGAGAGGTACGTTGTGGAAGTAGACCACCTTAAAGTGAGTAAGATGGCCCACACCTCCCTCTGACTGACCCAGTGTGTTGTCTACTCATCAGCGCTCTTCCAAGATGGCAGACCTTTTACTGACAAGAGACTCTGGAAGCAAGAGCAGAAGTCTAAGCTTTCATCCCGAAACTGCCTGACAAAACTGAGAGATTTTTTAACTCAGAGAACAGCGGCATATTTCTGCCTCGGCCTGCAGTTTGTTTTGGGGGGAAAACAATCAGTGTGGTGATAATAAATTTATGCCTGCATTTATTGATGCATGATGATAGTAATAGGTATGAGTCGGCAACAATAGAAAACAACCCTGTTTCAGTGATGCAGAAAAAATTCTATACTAATTCTATTAGTCAAATCATAATTCAGAAATTCTGTGGGCCATTTGGACAACAAACAAATATGAAGACGTCATTTTTGGGCTTGAGAGGGGGAGAAATGAAAATCTATATTTGTTTTGTCTCACAAAATACAAAGCAGCCAGTTAATTTATAACAATCTTTAATAATCTCTTTCTAAATGTTTGGAGTCACATGACACTGGATGCTGGATAATAGCCTTTTGCAAAGTTGAATTTTAGTAAATAAATCTATGAATGTAAAAATTTATTTATTAGCTTTGCATTTAAGTGATACATAATATAACCAAGATAAAAATAAATCCTATGCATGCTAATTATGCTAAATATACAATTGAATTTGCCTTTTAATAACTGCATGTCCTTGTGTTTGCTTTGGCCAGTTGTTTTTGACTGGGGTCCCGTTCTTCAATCTGAATTGTTATTCACATATGCCTGAGTTTCATCGTTAGGTTTACACAACAAAAGCACATTAGTTAAGGTTTGGAAAAGATTGTGTGTTTCAGTGGGATGTTAATAATAATGAGATGTCGTTTGTAACACTTGATGTCACTCTGGATTTTTTCTGCACCAAAACCAAAACAAAGATCTTTCTCACAACTTAATCAAAGTGATACTTGCTTAAACTTAACCTTAGTCACTATAAGCAGATATTAATAAGATTTTCGTTTAATGTATACCGGCATTGCTTTGCATTCAAATTTTGCTAGTTATAGTAGCTGTGTAAATTTGAAATAGTTTGTTTCTCATTTTTAATCCAATTAAACCTGTTATATAAAAATTTTCCTGCATCAGACTTAAATTCAGATGAATATTGTAATGTGGGAAAAATGAGGAGTTAATGTTTGCGTTGGGCTGCTCTGTTAAACAGAGCCGCTTTCATGTCCGTGTGCTGACTTTTGGAAATGGCAATAACCATTTTTCACAATTTTCTGATTCCTTGTATTGTATGTTTTAGGCATGTGTTTGTCGTGGTTAAGGTTAGGGTGAACACCTGCTTGTGTTGAATTGCATCACCATCGTTACCAGCAGAGCTCGCGTCCCTCAGCGCTGTTCGACTGTAGTGAAACATCATGCAAATAATCACGGTGATGGCCTGCAGCTTTGAAGTCCATGCTGCTGGTTGGAGGTTGATGAATTCCAGTGAACACATTTCCATGCCACTTTCATCTCTCCACCACTCAAATTGAATTTTTAGGCCGGCAAAGATTTTACAAATGAAGGTCTCTGTTTGGTTGGGGGTGCATTCAGCGAGGCAGACAATAAAATGTCCAACACCATGAGGACTTAATTGATTCCATTATCATACAGCAGCAAAACAAAGAAACCAGTTAGACTTTGGGTGACATTTCCACATTCACAGCAGAGCTCCGATTAGCTGCAGCGTGATTTATGCTGTCAGTCTGCCACAATCGCTCAGCCATTGCAGGTATTAACACTGTATGCTCACACAAAGAAACATGTCGCTTTGTGTACCCCGGGAATCAGCTTTTATTATCTGATAAATGGAGAGAAGCTGAAACAAGATACTTATCTACAGACTGTACACGTCTCTGTTGTAATGCTGTGGTGTTTGCCAGAGATAGGCCATTCTTTTCCGCTAATGGATGCCTCAGGGCCAGGTTATACGCCCAAGTGTTTATACCCACTGATAGAGTATGCTGTTCCCTTAATTCTAACCATTTAATGGGGATGTCAAAGATTCTTTACATATACATTTGGACATATTGAAGTCAGAACATTGAATGTGACGTAGATAAAGCCAAGTGGTGAGCATCTTTTGTCTGTCTAGGAAATCTGTTTGGTAGAAAGAAAATATCGAAGCACTGCAATGGTGGTGCGCATAAAATTACAGTTTGAATCACACTGAAGAAAAAGACTTATTCTGCTGTGAATGGAGTCATGCTGCTCTATTGCCCCCCTGTGGAGGCTTGAACAAAACATTTTAATTCAAATGGTTTACATAGGGTTTACATAGCCTGTTGTCACATGAATTTTCAACACCGCTGATTAATTTCCTTCATGATCTTTTTTTCTCTTTCTGCAGACATGAAGCGTCCAAAGAGTCCCGACTGGCTGCGCTGCAGCCCTCCTCCCAAGAGTCAGGAAGGACAGGAGGAGGAAGAAGAGGAGGAAAATGAAGAGGAGAGGAGGATGGCAGCGGGGCACAGGACCAAACGAGAGCGCCGTCAAAGCAGCAGCAGTGCCACGATGTGCCAGGTGTGCAACATACAGCTGAACTCCAGCGCCCAGGCCCAGATACACTACAGAGGGAAGACGCACCAGAGGAGGCTGCGCCGGCTGGCAAAGGCCGTCAGCACAGGTAGAGACGCACTGATGTTATGTTGTCAGTTACATGTTCACAAATGAGACTCACTCTCATTTACCGTGGGTTTTCAGAATTTTTTATCTTTGTTCACACGTGTCCTTTTAATGCTGCATCAGTTAATCACACTTCTTTTGAATCTCGAACCTGCTGTTCATTAGACCAGATCCTAAAGCAGACGAGGCGGCTTTCCAGTGTTTTAGCCAAATGAATTATATGAATTCTCTAATCAGACCTTCTCATCCCTTTGTATGAATTTAAACTTTTAATTTGAACCCTTCTTAGAGATGTTTGATTGTTTCTGATACTGTCTATATTACTGGTTGGCTCTACCTCTTGATTTTCTTCTGCTGTCTCGTGGTCCTTCTTGTAAAATAGGCCTCTTTATTCAGTATAATAGCTTCGCCAATACCATTTACAAAGCTCATAATGGCTTATCATTGACATTCAAGCTCAGCCACTGTTTTATTTCATCCCTAGTACTTTTCTGCTGGTGAGGACAGGGTTACACAATATAATGTTGTAGTTTGAAGGCTGTAGTTTTCATAATGTTAACCGCTGAACTTTAAAGATTAGTAACAAGTAGGAATACCTGTAAGCTTTAGCAGACAGTCACTGTCAGTTTTTTTAACTAGCAAATGAAGTCAACTTTTAGAGACAGAGAGAGACCAAGTAGTCCCCACACAAATGGACATTTCCCACAGCAGACTTTTTGATTTCTCATAATAAGAAAAGCACAGGTGGAACTTGTAACCAGAGAGAAACAACATGTAGACCCTCCGCAACATTGACTGAAACACTCATAACTTTATATTTGCTTTGCAACACTACAAACTGCCTCAAAATGACCAGAGTTTAATCAACAGCTCTTTCAGGCTGAACAAAAACAGAACATTATGAACTTCTTCAAATTGATATTTACTGCAGGGCTGTTATATTGTCAGCGGTTCTGTTATTTTCTCATCCACAGTATTTTAATCAATTTTTCCTCCATTGAGGGACTTTTTACAGTGGTAGCAACACACACTGCTTTGTTCCTGAGCCCCATGCTGGTGAAAGAGTTGCATTTTCAAGGAAATTTGCTCAATATCAGCTAACATTATAAGAGCTTTAATGTTAAAAGGCAGACACTGGTTCTGGCTTTTATGTAAGGGTTTTTGATGCACATGGCGGGATTAAAGCAACAGAAAAGCAAAAATATAACGTTTAAAGCCTCTGCAACCTGTCTAGAAAGCTTTGTTTCTGATTGAATATGTGCTGTTTGGTGTTTTTAGCAAAAAAGGAGTCACAATTTTGCAAATGTTCACATCTGCAAAGCATGAGAAGCACTTATGCATTCAGTAAATATTTACTATTCCAGAAGAGCCCTTTGCAATTTCCAAGCTTTTTTTTGCACACCTGTTTTGACGAGGGGCCATTAATCACCTTCACTCACCAACACCTGTGTCACTCTGCCGCGCTGACCAGCTTGATCAATCAGCACTCTGAAAAACAGCCTGTAATGAACAACTGGCCGATAAAATGGCTCTTTTTTAATGTTGATTTATGAGACTGTCTCTCTCCGCAGGCTCACCATTCATATTTAACTCTGCAATCTAACGCAGTGCATAAAATTAAATTATTACTTTATCCGTTGTTTAATTTCTCCCTCACTTCAACCTCATTTTGTTTTAATCAGATGTTATTGACTGTTCCTTGTCAGATAATAGTCTTTGCAGATCATCATTCATACTTAAAAGTGTGAGACTGATCCAGACCATAAGAACAGAACTGGTGTATGTGTGTGTGGTTCCCATTTTTGGGCTGTATTTATCTACTTAAAATAAGATATTTTAATTACACAACTTTTTGGCAAACAAATGCCTGGAGATGACCGCAAGTGGGAGTTGTTAGCTTTTAAACACAGCATGACACCATATCTGGGCTAAAATCAATGAAAAACGTAATAACAATACGAGAATAAATATTTTTTATTTATATTTTAGTATTTTTGTGAGGATATGGCAAGCTGTTTTCCAAGAAAAAGCCATTCATTCTATTAATATATCAATAGGGAGGACAAGGGAAACAATGCCACAAATGGGTGTCTTTTATTTCATTTTGTCACTTTCTTGCTAGCTTTGAGTTTTATTCCTTCCAGGTGTTGAAAGCTCCTCCATTTTTTTTGCGGTGCATTGTCGGGCAGTAATGTCTATCAACAGCAAACTCAAAATTCATCATATTTAAATGTAAATTGTCACTTTCTCCTTGAAAATGCAATACATACTCAAAACCTAGATTTAGTTTGTTGTATGAAATTAGGTCACTGCTTTTATCTTATTGTGGATAGCAGTAGTATCATTTAGACTGTGTTGGCATATTTATCTGGCTGAAGAGGTTTATCATCTAGAGAATGAAACGAGGGCCTTACAGTGCCGTGAAGAACAGGGAAAGTCAGTATGTTTTTTTGAATCTGACCTCCATTCTGCTCCAGTTTGCTGGCAAGACAACAGGGAGCAATTTGTTCTCTCAGATAAAATGCTTCTTTTACTGACACATTTCTGTAGAACAAGTTGAAAATAGTACGTTCCTGCTATTATGAACCCTCTACAGTAGGTTATGTGCTGAATATACTTCTCTTTTTACCGCAAGCAGTGTGGTTGTGACCTACAGCAGTAGGCACCAGCACTGCTGCTATTTTAAATGTATTTGATTTGTTTCAGATGTAGAGCATTTTGATTTAATTTTTTTTAAAATCATTTTTCACTGCATGTTCCTCATAATGTGCCACATGTTTTTGATGTTTGTATCAACAGCATTGGTACTGACAGAGTTTAAACCTCCGACCTGCTGCGGGCCACAGTGTCAGAGCCATCTCCTCCATTATCTGATTGTTAAGATGAGACTCACTCAGGGGCAGCTTGTGTCAGTCCTTCAGGGTGAACCGTCTCTCGTCTCTCCACACATGGCGCTGAGTGATTTCACACCTGCCATGTTTGAACCAGTTAAATGAACCCTACAGCATTTGATCCCTTTTGTTTGGGTTATAAATTTGACAATTGTGCAGTCAAACTGATCAGGACTAAAACTAACAAAAAATAGCCTTGAAATGGTTTATTTGGAGCACAAACAGAATTAGACCACCAAAAGGATGTAGTCGTCTGGCCCTCAAAGAGACGGAGTACCTCATTTTTTGCCAGTGCTTTGTCCTCCTTTGTCATATCCAGGCCTGAAACTTTTTTTTTCATTATTGATTAATATTTAAATTTTTCTCCCAAGTAATTCATAAAATGATGCAGTTCGAATCACAAGACACAAGATGAAAGCCGGGCGACCTGGAATCAGATTGTGTTTTTGTTTGAAAAGTCACATTTATATTACGTACCTGAAACAATAAAGTTTAAGTTTGTAAAATAAATAAGAAAAAAATTAAAGCCTACTCACACGTTTATTCATCTATGAATTTTTTTTTTATCGAAGAGGAGTCGGGCTCAGATCCCTGAATCTGGAGTGGCAGAGATAGGCGCCATGAGGCGTCCATTGTGGTAACACAGACAATCCCAGAGAAACTGGCTGGAACCCTGGGGAAAGTTCTCTTTTCTTTGTGAAGGGCAGGGCGCCCTGGAATGGGTTTGCCCTGAGAGAGGGGCTCGTGCCCTGGAAAGCGTCGTGGTTACGGTGGATTCTGAGCTCTTACTGGGCCTTGAAAATGTGAGGGAGAAAGTGTGCTCCTATCCACTGTAGGTCTCCAAGGTGAACAACCTCTGGCACGTGAGAAAAAGACGTGTAAGGGAAGGATTGCCTTTATCATTGAACCACCCCAAAAAGTTCATATTTTATGAACAGAAACCTCCCTTCCCAAGAGGACTGTGGTTCAAGATATGTAGCTTTTTTATTTAATTCCATACAAATAATTAAGAATCCATTAATTAAGTAGCTGAAACATTAACATACAACATGACTCATTACTGGATTCAGCAACACCCTTCAGAGCCGAGCAGATCATCTATTAACTCGTGTTAACTGATAGGAAGGAGGATTCTTTCAAACCATTTCACACAAATACCAGGTTTTATATAATGTCCTCCAAGCCTGCTCCTCCTGTTGCCTGTTTGGCAGAAGAGAGGAGAAAAGGAGGACGAGCAAGTCAATTAAGGTGACTGTTAGTGTAATTCAGTCAGTGCTGTGATTAAACCCGCCTAATAATACCGAGTCCCTTCATTTTATTTAGCCTCTTGAGGTGATTGTTCAAATGAAAAGAGATTTTAATGCAGTGGTTCTCACTGTGAGTCTTTTGAATAGGAAACAGACTAAGGCACTTTTCACTTGCTATGCTGCACACACCATTCTCGATCATATTTCTATCATGACACATATTGTTGCACCCCTTCTTCTGTTTTGGTTAAGTAGTATCTGATCGGAGAAGTAGCGTCACCAGCTGTTTGATTTACGTTAACTCCTGCTATTTACCTTATGGTAGCAGGTATAACGCACATCACTTTGTATTTTCTTGGGCTATATTTGTAGCAGCAGTAAAGGAAGAGACATTTGTTTGCTGAGTTTTTACTTACGGCAGTGCTTCTCCCCAGGCTTGTTGCCATTTCACAGGGGTATTTCTGTTGCCTAAGAGAAAGTATTGCCCGAAATCATACAGTCAGGGATTACATGAGTGACTGTGACATCTTTGCTTCCAGGCACACTCTGCAAGATGTGCACTGATACATATATTTGGCTGTATTTGCCCATATACCCGTGTATACACACCACTGCACCTTTGGCCAAAAGTCCAATTTTTAGCCTAACCTAATGTGACTCAACTTGGATTTTAAGTCTTGTGTTTCATTTAGTAAGTAAAATTTTTATAATGTCGGTCAGAGAGGTGACCTACAACATTTCCCGCACCATTTATAAAAATTTCCCCACTGTAAGGGAAAATTAATCCTTTCTTCTTTCTGGAAGCCTCCCATCTCTAGATTTAAATAGAGCACTGCAGAAAGGCTTGGCTTAGTGCTTTTTTTGAAGGTTGAAATATTTCTTCTCTTGCATACAAACATACAGAAGATACATGGTATCGTGAAAACAACCATGAAAGCTGTTTGTCTGCAGGCACATATGCTCACACCAACACGAACGCTGAAATATACTGTGTGAGCTGTGAAATGGGACATTTATCTGCTGGAGTTTTTGTGCTGCTTGGCCTCATTTCGTGCGGCAGAGGATGCTTCGCAAAAGCAGCCATTTTTAAGATGTCACTTGGTCTGTCATTAACGTCCGTTCTGCACAGTAGGAAAGCCTGCAGGAATGCAGGAAGCTGGACACGAAGATGTGGAGACAGAAAAAAGAGTGTTATGTTTTTGATTCGGAGGCAAGCAGATATGGCACCAAAACCCTCAGGGACTGATAGCATTAAAGCAGAAACCTGTTGCACAGTCTATAGAAGTGTGTCTTCTTTAGTACAGTGCAGGTCATGGGTTGCCCAGGGAGCTATACCTGGGTTTTAGACCCAAATTAAGCAAGCAAATAGTCCTTTTTGTATTCAAGATTGCAGTGCACTGAGGTTGTTTTTGTGAGCACATGAGTCATTATCTTGCATGTAAAGCAGAGTCACGTGGGCTGAACACTCAGTGAATATATTTGAATAATTGAAAACAAACATGAGAAACACTGAGTTAATCTTTCTTATGTTAATTAGAGAAGTGTAGTCATTATCAACAATGCCTGTACATGCAAATTGCTTTTTTTTTTAACCATTTTTTGCTTTTTTTGCTGTAAATTACAGAACAAAGCTATGTCAGTTATTTGCCCCTATTTTAGTCTCCTTGTCCTTCCCTCTCAACCTTTACCAAAGATTTCTTAAACTAACATGACCAGTCAACCATACACACATACACAGAATTTATAGACATACACTGTATAGGTAAACTGGGGTGTGCAGCAGAGCCAGCGTTCAGTAGGTCTACAGCTAGATGACTGTGTAGTTGACACACAACCGTTCTGCTCGAGGCCGTCTCCTTGCACTTTCATTTGAATGCAGCAGCCTGAAATCAAGTGTAAAACTGTCAGGATTTGTCAGCGTTGTGCTTCCACACCACACTTATTCAAGTGGACAAGGAGCCAGCAAGGGGCACGCTGGGCAGACACAAGCGTGTGTGTGTGTGTGTGTGTGTGTGCGTGTGTGTCTTGTGTATGACATTTGTGGCCAGGGTTTTCAGAGTACAGACTGTGAGAATAATTGTGTTTATTTGAAGTGATTATAGTGACTGTGGAATGAATAACAATGCACTGAAGAACTGTCCTCCCCAGCATTGCATACAAGCCTCTGTGCTGCTACAAATTTCCTCTGGAATGAGTCAACCAAGGCCTCTTCTTCTACTCTTCACAAACTAAGGTTAATGTTAATGCATACACTTTAAAGATGGATTAAAGATGGATTAAAATTTAAGAACACGTCGAAGTGAAAATGGCCAAAAATTGATTGCCTGGAAGCTCTAAGAAGCTGTAGCATCTTTTACTTAACCAAAATTTGTACTTCATTTTTCCCAAACATACTTGTTTCAAGCAAAACTCCAACACTAATATAATTCGTATATGTATTCTTTAAAACAGACCAGTTCACTTAATGATTACTTATTTATGTGTTATGATAAAACTTGATCTGCAAACTGCAGCAGGTAAAGATTTACCAGAGTCACCTATGGGTGAAGTAATCCCATCGTGCATAAGACCATTTTTCAATGGTAATGCTAAAATAATTGCAGTGGTTAATACACTTCAGCTGAATGAGCCATCTAAGATAAATATCACACACACAAAATACTGTTATTCTGCCGCAAAATAGCCCATTAGCATCATGGTGGAGCATGACAGAACCAAACTGACAGCTCAGCAGTGAGTTTTTAGAGTAATCATAGACAGATTAGTCAGCAAAATGAGCAAGCTATTAGGTAAACAATAATCTCTCCCACCTGCTCATTAAAATAAAGACTTTGTTAGAGCTGCACGTCTTTGGTTACTTTTGCGAATAATCACAAATACTTTAATGAGCACTGAGTCAGGAAAGAGCCAAACTATCAGTCTGCTAAACTTCCAAGATGTGGATTTTGAAACTCATTACAGACTGTGAACCCTCGGTCCTCTGGTAACGTGTCAAAAAACTGAAGCAAATTAATCAAAATGGTATTTCACAGTGGTCGTTTGCATGACATCTGTCTGACCTGCTTATCCTGGTACCACCATCCACTGCAACTCCTGAAACATACAAATTTATTGCATTTGTGTGTTAGAGAAAAGTACAATAGCAAAAATAAATTCAGGTAACTACTGAAGGCTTCATGCGATTCATGAGAAAATGTTGTCAGCCATTGCAATGTGTAACTACATAGTAAATATTTAAAAATCAGGTGGTGCACAGATGTGCAGTGCAGGATTTCAGAATAAAAAACAGAGATTTTCCATAAGACAAAAAGTTAATTAAATCTAATTCTGGCTTGCTTGTGCTACACTCTAAACCGCTGCTGTTTAATTATGACAGCGATTATATCAGTCACACTGAACTGGTGACGGGAAAAAAATAATGACTTTGTGCTGCATGAGTGACTCAGGTATTTTGATTAAAACCTCTGCACACTCAACCTATTGGAAATGTAAACAGTGTTGAAATGATTGATTCTAATCAAAGACGGCTTGCAATCAATCATCACAAACATCCGCCTGCGGTATGACTCAAAGCAGTGTCTGTTATGTTGATAATGTCAGCATATAAAGTGTGTCATTCGAACGTGGACTGAAAGCTTCTGAATATTTCTCCCTTGTGCCCAGGATGTTGATAAATACGTAGTACAGCTGCAGTAGAGGCAGGACTGTAAGCATAATAGAAACAGATTGATAAATGATGCCTATTGTTGTCAAGTAATGCCAGGAAGGAAATTACATTTGAGTGTCCTTAAGGGAGCGTGCAGGTGTGAACCCTGAATAGAAAATGGTGCTGGTAGGAAGAAGTAGAAGGGAGGTGGGATGTTCATGTTGTTAATAGCCAGTCCTCTGCCAGCTCTCTCTCTTCCCCCTCTTTCTCACTCGCTCTGTCGCTCTCTCATACATACTCACACAGAGAAGAATACACACTTGCCTTTGAGACTGTCACCATCATCTCTTTTCCTCTCTGACGCTTTTCATCGCGCCTCGCTCTCTCCTTCGCCTCATAAAGGGCAGCTTGATCAGCAGAGCACGGAGCTTTTTAATTGAAGCACATATGTACCGCTCTGTAGCTGCGGCACTTTGGATCACAGCCGAGATGTGTCACTGACCGAGAAAGGGCTGCCATTTCACCTCAGTTAAGAGAGTCAAAGTGGTGGAAAGAGAAGCACAGTAGAGAGAAGGTGGTCTGCGAGGAGGCACTTTGTTGGTTTTTTTTCAACTTCTATGATGGGAGATAAACTGACAGGAGAAGCTTAAGTGAAAGAAGAGAGCGGCAAGCAGAGGAATCACAGAACACGTGGAGATGCTGTTCGGTAAGACTGTTTGTTTACTCTTACAATTTATGTATGTTTCAGCAACACTTCATTGGAATGCAATAATAGCCTGACAAGTTTTTTCAGGTTTTATTGTCTTGAGGTTTGTTGTTTTTGTGGATCCAGCTGGCTAAATGCGTGCGAGTTCTCCCTGTCAATGTGTGTTTTACAACAAGGACTTTACATCGTTGCTCAAGGGCAGCTCAGGCTCCTGCCTGCCATCTGCCCTCTTTTCACTTCCTCTGCATCCGAAATGAGTCCCCGGCCTGTTTGTTTTTCTAATTGACCCTTTTTTGATGAAGCCAAGTGTGGAGTTCAGACCAATACAACACTGTTGCTCCCAGATGTGTCCAGTCATTTTTAAAGCCACACAAGAACAGCGCTGATATCACTCCGCAGATTGCTGGCAATTATGTCTTTGCCTCCCCAGGGAAATATGCCCAGATTAGCCTGTATAATTGGAGCCTGTTTAAGATAAAGGCTGTGTGGGGATTTTTAGTCAATCGTGTCATGATTTTTTCAGCTCAGGGAGCAAAATGCTGATTACATTTAGAGTTTTTTTTTTGTTTTTTTTTAAATGAGAACCACTTTAATTTTGCTGAATTTACAGCATACACCAGTTCGTACATAGACAATACCCAGGTAGTCAAGTTCAGTGTGTTTGACATGTAGATGCAAATTCAAGAATAAACAGGAGTTTAATATTCACAGAGAGCTAAAACAATTAGTCCATCAACAGAAAATGAATGTTCATTTCTTTTGAACCTCCATTAGCTGGAACATTACAAGCAAAATGGCCAAAGTAGCTGGTATCAGCTTCTTGCATGTGATTATTTTCTACTATTTTCTGTTTAATTTCACTCCAAATTAGGGCTGGGTGATATGGGAGCAAATGTACAGATGATGTTTGATTTTATTACTGATCACTATCAATATTTATCACAATATATGTGTATAATGTGATAACGGTGCCATTTTGAAGAATATACTAATGATGAATGACTGATAAGATACTTAGAATATAGTTTTCTAACACAAAAAGGAATATAATAAATACTAAGTAAATATTTAGTACACAGATTCTGCAATACTGTTGCAATTATGCAAGCTTTGTTCCAGTATGCAACCCACTGTGCAATTTTGGATCTCAAAAGAGGTGTCACAACAGTTTTATATACACATTGTGCTTTTTAAGCAAGAGCAATTCCATAACATTGCATTCACAGTCATTTATCATGTTTGGTATATGGCGGTTGATCTCATCTTCTTTGTGAAGGGTACGAAGCTCCTTGACCACATCACACACCTGCCCCACCTCTGCTGCCGGCCTAATGGAGGAACAACAGTGCCAGTTTCATGTTGGTACCTTTCTTACAGAACAGCAGTGCAACATAAGAGCAGCTTTCCCTGTTTGAACAGGCAATGTAAAAGGATCTGCTTTGTGAGGAGGAACTCAGCTTTGCCCTTGTGCAAACAGGCAGCAACACTGAGAGCAGAGGCTGAGAGGCAAAAGTCATTTTTGTGCCCCTCGGTTCCACTCACTATGTATCAACACAGCAGAAATAAACAGCATTTATAACAATGTGATGATCATTTTATCACCTAGTCCTTCTCTAAAGCAATTATCTTTTGGTTTTTGGACTGTTGATTAGATGAAGCGTTTTATTATGACCTCTGAGAAGTTGTGATGGGCAGTTTTAATCCTTTCCTAGACATTTTATAGATACATTATTAATACAAAGATTTAATTACGTATTTTAGTATAAATCTATAGTCAAATAATTGTTAGTTGCAGCCCAAAATGTTTGTTTTTTTAATTTGGATAAAGCTATGGTGAAAGGTCTTTATTTAATAAGGACAAACAAAACACAAAGCATAGTTTTAAGTTATATTTATACTTAGAAATGTGTGTACTTCAGTGGCTGATGGAAAAACACACTGAGCTGTTTACGCCTGAACAGAAATACTCAGAAGTGTCTGTGTGGAAGCTCTGGATGCTTTCTTCTTTAAATGGCAGATTAGAGAGATCAAAGGGAAACAGTCGGAGAGGAGATAAC
Organism: Naso thynnoides; assembly: GCA_029783665.1. Classification (NCBI taxonomy): domain Eukaryota; kingdom Metazoa; phylum Chordata; class Actinopteri; order Acanthuriformes; family Acanthuridae; genus Naso; species Naso thynnoides. The sequence continues at coordinate 10,003,240 of JAQLOL010000014.1, forward strand.
TGTAGAGTTTGCCTGGTGGCCATGCTGCAGCTGTCCCCACCCCTCCACCCCTTGTCAAGAGCGCCGTTTGAGACTGCAGTTACATCCTATGTATATAAATCTGCTTCTCTGTTCTCAGTATGACATGCAAGAGATGCGATGATGCGTTTAAATCCTTGGATAAAGAGCAAATTTTTTGTATCTTTTCCTAATTCTTTTGTTCAAAGTAAAATGTAGCACTGTAGAAACTGGGGGATTTACCATGGCAGTGTTGGATGTTATTGCCAGTACTTTGCTTATTATTTTGAATAAAACATTTATAATACGGCACACCAGGAGCACAACTGTGCAGTATTAAACATTAAGACCTCTGTTTGTGTGTATTGTACCACATGACATCAGTGATGCATATCACAGTCACCAACAGTACGACGTGTTTACAGTTGTACCTCAAATAGAAATGAATTTCATTTAGCATTGTATGGCACCTAACGTGACTGCATGGGGATCCTTGTAAAAAGAAAATCTCTTTTCAAAAACAAACACTAAAAGTCTGCAGTACATTAGAAAACATGAAACAGAGGACTGATGTAAAGCTGAGTCTGACCATCTAACACAACACATTTAATATAACATTGAATGTAAAATAATTTATTCCAGAGCTTTGGGGCGCATTGTTTCCTTTTGTTTTGAGTTGAGTCATCAGATCTTTGTTGGCCTTTCTTCACACTTTCTGTTGTCCTCCACCAACAACTAACAAACACTGGAAAAATAACCATAAATTAATTCAGAAGAGAAACACCAGGATTGGGTTGCAATTACAGTGAATTAATGTAACACAGGCCGGTGTCTTCATTCCCTTTTAAATCAAGTGAAACCAAGGTCTGCAATGGACGAAAAGCCTATTTGTGCTCATGCAAAGCCTTAGAATGCATTGTCCCAAAAACAAAACCCTGCAATTCAGTCTACCACCTACACACATACAAATTATATTTGCTATATATCAGAGATTAAATACACCGTAGAATGTTTTACTTAAAACAAATGACAGTTGTCTAATAAGCTTAAAATAACTGCCTGATGGTAACAAATGACCGTTGTGTGGTTTAGTTTCGTCTAGACTTTCTATATCTTCAGATTTTTTCCAAATTTTGTGAAATCTCACTTCACGTTTTACCATTCAGAAACTTTAAAGCGTACTAGGAGTATCTCTGATTATCACCTCATCCAAAGTGGTTGAATATTTGTATAAGCACAAGTTAAATATTTGTAACAGACATTACAATTTAGAGTACAGTACAATTTGTTTCACTCTTAAGCTACCAATAAACCATTTTTACTTAAAAAAAAATGTTCCAATCTGCCTGGCTTCTATGAAAGACCTTCTCCCTGTAGAGTTATCTCTGTTAGTTAATTAGCTAAATGTCAACCGTTAACTCCATCTTGAACAAGTAAACCTTTTTAAAAGCAGAGGCAGGAACACAAATTTATCTGACGTATATTTAATAAAGTCAGTCGTCTGGGTGACAAAGTAAAAGCTAACAATTAAAACAAAACATGAAGTAATGGTGAGGGGGGGGACTTTCTCACAGTGTATGTAATTATCTTTACTTTTACTTCAAATAATTTAGTAGAAACCAATCATATTAGCCATGGGACGTTGGTCATTTCTGCAGAGATGGAGACAGATAAAGAGGGAGCAAGTCGTTGTTTTCTTGTTATGTTTTGGAAAAGTTTTCTCAAAATGAGGAGACAAAAGTTCATTAGTCAGTTTAGTCGGGATCATTAATTTTCCCATTGGGCTCTATTTCACTATCCAGCGGTGCTAATGACTCATTATTCTAATTGTAGGGTAATGAGTATGGCGCAATATGGCTTTAATTCCAATACTGATAGTGCAGATTATCTCAGGGAACAAATTTAATTAGGTTACTGTTCTTTGAGTCACTTCCTTGGTGTCAGTGGGATCATATTAACTTATTTGTATCTGAAGCATCTGTCGTCACTGTGGAGTCACGTTTTTATGGTTCACCACTGATAAAGAACAACACACTTACACTAATTTCAGACTTGCAGTTGTCTCTGTAAATATGCTTGTAGGTATATGAAAGGTATATGTTACTAATGTTTTTATTTTGTTCTGTTATTATATGAAGCTGTAATCCCTCACTCTGACTGAAGGAGACACTTCATAAGCTCCTCTGGGTCTCTTGTCTTCCTTTCACATGCATAATATGATGGACAGTGGTTTTTGTGTACGAATTATTTTTTGTGTGTATGTGTGCCCAAAAAACCCAAAACAAAACAACATACGAAAACAGAGGACCTGATTTTCAAGGCTGCACAACATTTAATGGTAATTGATTCACCATAATTTTTAGTTTTGTTTTTCATTCATTACAACAATTAACTTTATAATAACACAGCTTCTGCCTTCCGCTGCATATTTTTGGTGCTGTGTGTTGGCAACGAGTTTTTATTCAACATCAAGACATTTAGGGCCCTGTTTTGACGATTTATGGCTCATACTCTAAGCATGTGCTTTTGCTATTTAGTCAACGTGGGCGCTGGGCAGGAAAATAACAACTGCGTTGGTTTGACAATAGCAATGGCTTACACTGTACAGTAGGCCACCTTTGCGTCAGGCTATGGCTGTGAGCATATTTTTTAACACGCTGTCTGATCTATATTCACCTTCAGCCAGCCCTTTTGCACTTTGTGCTGTTGCACAACAATCAACCAAAATAGCAGGCGTGCTTGAAGAAGCCCACACAGTCTGCGCTTCTAACCAACTGCTTGTTTCCTTGTTATGTTATTTAAAGTGTCTCAAAATGTTATAGAAGACAAAAGTTCATGAGTCAGATTAGATGATCCAGAGATTACAAAACCATTTGAGACATAACAATTTACTCATGCCACCGTGAAAAAACAAAAATTAAACAAGCCTGAGTTACCTCTTCAAGCGACTTTTGTTAAACAACTTTTGTCAAAGGTCAACGAGAGAAATAATTGCTGACATCTCTGCTTGAATTGACTGATTCAATTGACTTGACTCATTGAGTTGAAGGCAATTGCACATGCCCACCCAACCATAATACATTTATTTCCTTCAATGTAAAACTAAATTCCCAGTGTCAGTATGTTTCTTCACCATCCTTGCATGCACTTTCACATTGAGCAATGGATTTGCATTCTAACCATTCATGCGAGTTTGACCTTTTTTAAAATTATTTTTAGGAACCTATGCCAATACAGTATGCACATAAGTATGCATATAATCTAAATGCATATTTGTGGCGTCCTCTTTAGATTTGGTTGTTATTCCACATGTTATGCTGGTGCTGTAGAGCCTGGCATCAAAACACGCCCTCCTTTACTTTACACTGTTAACACACACTGACAGCCTCAGTCAGTCACTGTAGAGTGCTGACATTCTGAGTTTGATTATTCTGTGAAATTGTAGTAAGGATTTTGATAGTAGCGTTGTTTAGTTTAAAACATCAGAAGCTGTTAGGATTAACATTTATGCCATAATGTTCTCTTCACAAAATCATTTTGAATTTGTGATTGTACACATACAGCTCAGAGTGACTCACATCCTGCATCAAAATGAGGGCAAGATTTTTCCAAATGTATCCTGGTAATGGAGCTCCGTGCCAAGACCAACTACATTAAGTCATTTTTAATGATTAAGACACATGCCATGGCTTTCTATTACATTCTGAATTTGGCAAGAGCAAATACTGCCTAAAATAACTGCCAAGCAGAATCTGGTGCAACTCAGCATCAGAACGTTGTCAGCAGCACTATGAGAGGTTGATCTTGGGGGTCTGTGGAGCTCACATGAGGCTGACTGTCGGGCACTGAAGGGTTGCTTCAGTGATTCAAGTAAAAGCAGATGTCTTTATTTTTTCCTTTATAATAACTCCCTCAAAATTTGAAAAAAAACAAAACAACAATTGCAACCAAACATTAAATTCCCAGTAGATAAGGGAGTCATTTAAGGGCAGGGATAATTTTGGCAACACATTACAGAAAAACACTGACATTAGTCATACATCGGAGGCTGATCATTAGAAAAATACTGAGGATCATTTATAAGAGTGAATTGATTAGACTATTATTTTTGTTCAGATATGACCCTCAGCCTAGCTCCCCTGTCACCTTCTCTTCCTACCTGCCCACTCTGCACCCTCCCTTACTGCTGACAGTATTCCAGAGGTCAGTCGTTACCTTATAATTAGTTTTCAATGGAGCAAGAAACCATTAATGTGTCATCATTTAGTTTAAAATGTAAATAAAATAGTGCAGCCTTACAAACACCTTTGGTTGCAAAGCAAGCCTGACACATCTAACAGTGTAATTATATTGCTAAAAGAGATGAATGTGTACTGTTCTTCTGTCATTTGAATCAGTAGTCAATGAAATTAAATTAGTTTTTTGGGTATGGCTGTGGTTAAAAAGATGTAACACAAAAATACCTTGAAATTAGCTCCTGTGCAGTGTCAGTGTGAACAAACTCTTAAGTGCTCAGACGGGAGGCAAAGCAACATTTGGCCTTGCCTTGATGCACAAATTTTGGACGTTAGCTGTAAGCTAGCCAACAATGGATGCAACAACCTTCTCTATGGTAGTGTGTCTTTTGTCTATGTTAAGAATCTGACCTCAGAACTCACCAAAAACTCTGGTTCTTTGTTTTTCCCTTTCAGCCTATCTACTTCTCCGATCACTGTGCGTTTATCGAGCTTCATAAAGCCCCAGGAACATTTTTATTCAAACTGAAACGTGCTCATCTCACGCAGATACATCTAACCCAGGCCAATTTGCATCCACTTTTGCATATCCACTGTCTTTTTTTTTACAATTTCACTGCTTCTACCATTCACTTGGCATTCTGTCTGAACACATACTGTATCAAAAGGGCTTTCAGCACATGCAACAGACTGCGTAACACACTCAAACAGTTTTGGCCTGTGTCCTGTTCTTTAGAGAGCATGCATCAGTGTTGGCATAAATAAACTAATAAAATGAGCTTGCCCTGCACAGCATTGAGTTAGAAACAAAAGGGAGGATAAACTGAACTACAGACCATCATCCCCATCATCGCAAGGTGCAAGATGGGGTGTCACAGGCACTCTTATGTGTCAGCGTCTATCAGACCATATCATGCTACCGGTTCCATCCTGCCTGAAGAGGAAGAGCACTTAATAACACTGCCTGCACTGTGGAAGGCAGATGTGGTTTGCTGTATTGGTCATTTTTGCATTGAGTCTGTCTTGTATACGTTTCTTTATTTTCTCACATTTAAGTTCAGAAAGAACACCGTGAGAAGTGAGTCCGTTCAATTTCCAGACCTTTAAAAGTCCTGTATCACATCTCTGTTTTTTTTTCCATTTGCACTAACCTGACAGAATCCTCCTGAGGGGTTCTGTGATATGAAGAAAGGATATCCAGTTCAACAACAGAACTAAACAGTCAGTCTAAATGGGATCCAGCACTGTGGCAAAATGACAATTTGTTCTGTTGAAGCAGTTTATTTCTGTGTCACCACCTTTGGGGAAAAAACTCTCAAGTACACTGGCACTGATTCACCTTCCATGTCTTTCAAAGAGGAGTTCTTTATCCTATGGCTCTGCCTCTGTCTGAACCCCGCTGTCTACGTAAATTTTATGAAAAAGTGCGATGGGTATTTTTAAAAAATGCTCTTCAGATGTGAACCTTTCTAACTTTTGACATGCATGAAGTCACTTTTGCTGTGTTCTACCCGCAGCTGCTTACTTGGGCCTCTTCCGTTTTCTTAAGAATTAATCTCTCTTTGGAGTGGTGACGAACAATTGAGATTATTTCTTACAGAAACTCTCAAGATGCTTACATGAGTGCATACACACACACACACACACACACACACATACACATAGTGTATCCTCAGACTACACATGCTGTCAGCGAAATGCATTCACGTTTTGGTATTTGCTGAAATGCTGACTTGAATGGAAATATTGTGCTTCCATATCCGGCGACGTGCCTCGAAAATCAAGCAGAAAATTCAAACCTGCTGAAATATGCGGCTGCCAGGAGACACGACATTGCCCGAAAATGTTGACTGCAAATTTAAGCACTCCGTATTGGGATTAATGCAGTACACTGTCAGGATGAGCATGATTAGGTGAGCTCACACAGTCTTTCACATTTTTTCTTAAGATGGGTGTTTGAAAAAGCATAATATATTAAGAGGATTGACAGTTTCCCTGTTGGGATTTCGTGAAGGGAACACACGTGTCACAGCTTGACGTGTCAATAGAAAAAGCTGTTTCAGAAATCCCTTAATGACACTGAATTAAATACCCAAGCAAATAGTCAGCATCCTTACCAGTTGTAGAAAACATGAAAATAAAGGAGCAACATTCTTTTTTTTAATTGCAGTGTAGCTCTTGTTGGTCCTAACATTATAGTCCTATAGATTATAAGTAGGGCAATCTATATTTTGACAAACTTCTGTTTTTTATATTTAATTTAAGAATGTTTGGTTTTTAGGCTAGCATCTGAGACTGGCGTTTACACAGTGTGGAAATACTAATGTCGCACCATGGATGTGCTTTTGTGAACAGAGTCAGGAGGGTTTTTTAGATTTGCCCCTCGGCCTTGAAAGTGACACAATGTTACCTCGTAAGTAATGAGTTACTTTACCTTACAAGTTAGCAACTGTAGCTCATGTAAGAGCAGATAAAGACACTTAAATCTATTCTGTACATTTTCTTGTTTTATTTTTGTCTTTAAAGAGGCTAAAAACTGCTCTTTAACACTTACAGCAGCACCATACACACCACTTTACCACATGGAAAAAAACAAAGCTTAGTTACTAAGTTATGATTGGACAATCACTGTCCCAGGGTTTAAGTGTTGTTTGACAAGCTTTGGAGCATTTAGCTCTTTGCTTTAGCAAACAGACTAAACTGAAAAAAAGGCCCTAGAATGTGTTCTTTCTGACCTCCTATAATAATATTGCTGTTGCTAGCTTGTCATCATTAACGTGTCCCTGATAAACATCTTTAGAGATGCACCAGTAAGCAGAGATCTTGTGATTCTCGTCTCTGACGCAGCTAATGGAAGATCCTTCAAACTCACTCCACCAGGCAGGCAGCCAGAGAGGAGCAGAAAGTTGCTAATTACTCAGTTCATGGGGCGGATAAAGCTGTGACAGACTTTAAATATCAATAAGTATGTGCGGCACATCTGCTGGCTGCCTTTCAGCAGATCTGATTGGACTCCGGCTTATCTCAATTCAAGCAGATGGCGGCAGTTAATTTAAAGAGTGCTTGATACAGCAGCGCAGAACGCAATTGAGGGGCTGAGGGTCGGTAAAGGAAACAAAACACAACACGACAAACTGTTCTGTCTGTGCTGCACTGATAGTGCATTCATGCTCATTTCCCCGCAGATCAGCATTATCTCTTTGTTTATCCTTTGTGACCACGGTGGGGGAAAAAAAAGATTAAAAAACGTTAACAGCCGAGTACAACGTGCATTAGATTTTGTATTTACCTGTTTTCAAAGACAAACTCTTTCCAACTTGAAAACAGCAAAGGGAGATCATACTGAGAGTAATCAGATGAGGCTTTGCCTGAACAAAGCAAGATTATTACTCTCCTAATGCACCGACAGGCTGGTTAAAAAACAAATAATGCGGAAAGTATGTGAAGAGCAAGTTGGGAGCTTCCTGTAAAGCTCTGGTTCACATTGCATTTGTTAGCTGTTGTGCTATTTTCTGTCAGTGTTGTGGATGAAAGTGTAAACATGAATTTTGACTCTTGCATTTTTCTGTGAGGACATAAGGAGCTTTTGTAGCATGTGTCCTTTGCCTTTGCAGAGTCATCACAGTATCCTGTGATTTTTTCTCAAGCAGAGGACTCCAGTCCTGGATTTCACCTTGAACAAATTCAATACAAGTTTATGGACCCTAGGGTGAAAATGGGCCCTCGGTGCTCCCGTTGAAAGTAGGACAGATTACCACAGGGAGCCCGATCTGGGCTGGATGTTTCCCTGCAGGTATAAATTCTTATGAAGCCGGTGGCTCTGCCAGCTGCAGCTGTGTGAGTTTAAATAGACGGTGACAGCCAGTGGGAGAATTTGTCTGTTGACCACCAGTCGTGGCCTAAATGTACTTTGTCACAATAAAGATGATTTATTTAAAGACCGTACAGTGCAAGGCAGGGGCAGCATTTTAAGCCATCATGGAAATTAGGCTTTCACTCTCCACCGTTTTGTTTCCAGTGGAGGGAGCTAAGCGGAGCTGTCAATGGCAGTTTTAATGGATGCTAATTCATCCTCCAGAGCTCATCATAAAAATGCCTCGCTCTCTGCCTGTTGTGTAAGCAATGAATGGCATCATCATTACTGCAAAAGCACAGTGCAGTAACCACTTCTGTTTTATGAGTCAGAAAGCTGCGCGCTTCATGCTGTTATGGAGTAGAAAACGCACCCTTCAATTTTCATTATTTGACGATGTATTTCGCAGGCTTAACAGCAGAACTCTGTTAGAATGCAGTTGTGTCGCTGTTTCACATTCCATAGTGCCTAATCCCCTATTCAATTAAACCATTTGGCATTACTTAATGCTGCTCTGCATATAGTGAGATTACTGTCCGTTAAAGATAGAGTGAGTGGGATTTTCTGTTCTGCACGTATGGAATATAATTTGCAATAGTGACTGAATTGATAATCACAATGTAAAAACTGTTTTCTTCTGTTCTCTAACGTTGTGATAATCGTGACACAACAAATATGATCAGCAGTAGTTACACATTATTCCAAGTGACAAAATTACTCATTGTATCTTACATAAAATAAGATTTTGTGATTTTAAAGTATGAACATCTCTTGTAATTAGAAGTTCTTTAGTCAGTCAGTGTTTACACAGATTGTTAATATGACATTATAGGCCCAGATTAAGATTTTTGATATTTGGATGACCTGATGTCATCACCAAATACTATATAGACACAACCACAGATTTGTGGTTACCAAAGAAGAGAAAATACGCAAACCAAAACACACAAACTATGTTAAGACTTTGTGACTTCAGATGTAGCTGAGTGACAACCTGAGTCTTCCCAAAAACAGATCAATCACATTGCACAGTATTTGTGGCTTTATTATTAAAATGAAAATTATTTTTGATTAAATGACTCAGCCTGATCAGTCATTTTTGAATTTAGGCTCACACGATAAGTTTGAAATCATGGAACATCATGTGAAAAATGCATAATATTGATGTTTACCTGTGTCATAAGTTCAATTTTAATTTTACACAAAACAACCACACAGTTGCTTCTCCAACCTCCCCAATCAAACAGTATTGAGTTCACCTGAAAATGACAGAAATCAACAAATTTAGAGCCGTTTTTTAATTGTTTTTATGCATCCAGTGTATTTATGTAAAAATGTAGACAGCTTAAAACCCATTAGAAATGCACAATTTCAAAGATGTACATGGACTGTTATTCATTAAGTCATGAAAAGCTGTTATCAAATGCATCATTAGCTATAATAGGTTAAACACTACATTTTTGCACACGTTTGTATAATTTAGTTGGGAAAAATGTAATAAATACAGTATTTTTGACTCAAATCAAGCCTGAGGGGACAAGATAGCAAATTAAGTTCTTACTGAGCAAATAAATCTTTCCTCCAGTTCCTTCTGCTCTTTGTGTCGCCATAGATTATTCTAACACCACATTGTCTGCAGTCTCCGTACTCTGACATTTCTTCCATGCTTTAAATCATTCTCCAGAGATGCATAATTCATTAAATATATTTCGATGATAATAGTAAAGAAAAAAATGAAAAAATAATTTAGTATTAAAGCAATAACGCTAAACAGAGGAGGCTCATCAGTAGATGTTGGTAGGTGTCAGAAATTAGAGCATGCCGTCATCCCACCATGCTGGTTCAGATTGAAGACAGAGAATCTGGCTCAGACAGCTGATCTGAGAAATGCATTCACCATGAAAGGAGCCAAAGCAGCCTTTCCTCTGATGCTCCTGCTCTGATTCGCTCCTATGAAAGCCTCTCATCCTCCCTTCTTTCCACCCTTCATGAAAAGATGCCATTTCCTTCCCTCTGTGATTGCTGTGATGTTGAGTCACCCAGAGGCTAATCCTGGAAATAATAGAGATTAAGCTTTTCCCCCAGTTTTTTCAAGGTGCTATAATTTCTCTAGCTCATAATCTTTTATCCCTTCTCAATACGGGAAGGTTGGCTGCTGTGACCTACAGCCTCCGTGAAGGAGCTATCTTCCTGCAAAGAAAAAGAAAGTGAATATAGATGAGCGAGCAGGAACTGGTTTATTTTTAAAAGGTGGACTTAATGTTAATAGCTGCAAGAATGGAGAAAAATCAGAAGTGACACACGTACAACTCCTTTCCCCTGAGTTTTTGCTAAACCTCTGACAGCAGAAAAAGTGTAATGGACTGAACTGTGAGCTTATCTGCTCTAACCTGCAATCATTAGCATGTTCAGCTAACTAGCTTTCCTCCTGTAATTACTGTGCATTACCTCTAGGAGCATATCATTAACTACCCACATTAGTTGTTTGGGTTACAGCTCACATTAACACCAGTGTCAATGTATGTATCAGCCGTGTATAATTTCCACACTGTGTGGAAGCCGGTCCTGGATACTGTCAGAAGTTATATGGTAACATTAGCAAATCCGTTCTGCTGTTTCAGTGGGCTAAACAAACTCAAGCGAACGTTACCCAAAATCAACCCAATCAACAGGAAAAATGTTGTCTTATTTTTCTGCAAACCACAGATCTGTTGGAACTTTAGGTTTCTTTACAGTGAAAAGTTTTGGGGTCAGGGAGCCCGTCTGTAGGTAAACCACAATACCATCAGAATAGAGATGTGCAAAAAAATAGCAGATGAATAGTTGACTGCATGATAATCTGTTGACTTTTTGTGTATATATGGTAATATTAATATAATGTGGTAATATTGATTTTGTGGATAGAGTGTATCTGCACTCAACTGTTTTTAATTTTCCCATTTTTCCCCCTCGTTCTGTGAATTTTTTTTATATCTTAAAGTGATTTTGTCACCAGATTCAACATATGGTGTGAAGTCTAGTTCTCAGTGTGCTTAACAAATATTAAAATTGACTCACCAAGGTTACATGACTCTGCAATGAAGGGGAGGTGCTTGAAATTTTCCTCCCCATTCACTTGAATTGCGCTTACAAATATTGTGAAATAAATGATTAATACAATTCGATGAGCCAATTCAATATCAGGTGTTTATCATATATTTTTTACCCTTGGAATGGTCACGTTTTGTTTAGTTTTTTTACCGTAAAGCGTTGGTGTTAGCTAATCTGCATCAATCTCAGAAGACTTCTGTCTGAAAGACAGGATCTTTTTTGTTTAAAAATTATAAATACATAAAAATTAGGCACGGAAATAACAAACAGAACCAGACCAACTGATCCGCAGGTTATTTAATGTATAAATATCATGGTGTGTTTGAAACTTTGGATCTTAAGTGCGTAATATTTTAGCTTGTAGCTTTTCGATTCAAGTGAATGGCGAGGAAGATTTCAAACACCTACGCTTTGTACAGAGGCACATAACCTCGGTGAATCAATTTTAATATTTGTTGAACATACTTAGAACTTTAGACTTTACGTCATATGTTGAATCCTGTGACAAAATCACTTTGAGTGACTGTGCTAAATCCATCTGCTAAATAATTTCATTTTAAGCTAAGTTCATGACTATTCATGAAAACTAATCGAGGCCTGCTGGTTAACACATTCTGACATGATTTGATGAAACCAATATAACCACAGCTGTAATCCATATTGGAACTTTTGCAGCACATTCTGTGTGGTTACAAACGAGACAAGTAAAAGTAACTTGAAAGGCAAAGTCCCCTCACAAGCATGTTCGTCCTGTCGCCCGATGTTATATAAATCCTCAAAGATGATGGCAGCTCCTAGTTTGTTCAGTGCGAAATGCAGTTAATTAAACGTCTGGCCCTGCTGTGTTTTGTGAATGCATGCGTAGGAGATTAATGAGATCAATTTCAGATTTGTGTAGAAGAGGGAATCAATGTCCCCAAAAGTCACACTGACAGGCAGATTAAGCACATCAGCCCAGCATAGAGAGGAAAGTCTCTCATCAGCCCGTGGTTGTCTGTCTCTCCGTCTGTCTCTTTTACTTTCTCTCTTTTCTCCCTACTCTGTCCTTTGCTCTCAGTACAGTGTGATGCAATTTCAACACACTTCACTGGCATCAGCAGTACATTAATGGTCCTGGTGGAGCATTTAGGTGAAATTGGAATTCATCAAAAACAAAATCAAATCAGTAAACACATGTTACTTCTGTGTGTTTTAGTGTTTGTGTGCTTTGCGGGTAGATCTGTGTTGCACATCATGCATGCAGGATCAAATAAACTGTAGTAATCATCTTAAATCCCTCGTCTCATTTAAAATTCTAATCTAAATAGTTGTATCCACTCGTAAATCACTGAATAAACAGAATAAACAGTGCTTAAACAAGACAATACGACTAGTAATATCATGTATATTTGATTAAGATTATGATGTAATAATTTGGTTTTATGAGCTTTCACCTGTTTATTTTTGGTCAGCGGTGTCATTTCAATAGATTGTGTTTGTTGCTGTAGTTACTAAGGTACAGACTATAAAGTCAAAATGTCTGACCACTTCAGTGCTTTATCACACCTCTGTCTTTTCCTTTCTGTTTGTTATTCCAGTGTTCATTAAAGGGCAGCTTGTTAGATTTTGGGTCCAAATAAACATGAATATTTAAAAAAAAAAAAAAAAAAACACAGTGTTTTTCCTCCTCTGTAATAAAAAAAAAAAAAAAAGAACTTTGTCCGCACGAGAACTCTTTTTATGAAAGAGACCTAACCCTAACCCTAAACAGACAGAAACACAATTAAAGTACCGTCATGGGCATGACAAACCAACAGGTGGCAGTACGTCTTGTCCATGTCTCTCGTGCTACATGTGCTTTTTGGGACTGCATGCTCGTAGTTTCTTATTTGATTTAAGATTGTCTTGTCTTGTAATTTTACAGTATTGTCATTAACCTAAACATTTTTTCATAGCATGTCAATTTTAGCAGTGTCTTATCATTAATTGTTTTTGATATTGTAACCAGTTTTAATTCATGTATAGATTAGTGTTGTTTTTCTCACAGTTTCTTGTTTTGCTTTATTTTAGCAAAACACTGTCACATTGTCACTTTG
>JAQLOL010000014.1:10030871-10056697 GCA_029783665.1 Naso thynnoides
GCTCTAGCTTGTGTTTCATTTCGTTTTCTGCCGCTCTATCTTTTAAGGCCAGTTTAAACCAAAGATTAAGAACGAGACAAAACAGTTGCAGGAAAAGTTGCAGTGAAGTAAACTGGTCAGTCTCAGCTCGACTCGAGCCGGCGGACAGTGTCACCTGCAACTCAGCTTGTCAAGTCACCAGAAGCCAGTTTTAGAAAGAAAGGCACATCATTTGTTTCAGCAGCCAATCAGGTCACAGTGACATCACCCGCCGCACAGTGTAGAGCAGCGCTCAAAAGTACGGACAATGTCTTTATTTTCTAAAGCCTGAATTCAGAGCCAAGGAGAGACTCAGAGGTGTAGTGTTCTTTCAGACCTCCTGAATTGCAAAATGTTACGTATATATTATGGAATTTTTGCCCGATGACACCAAAAGTTAACTGCCTACCCCAGCTTAAATGATATAATCCTAAAAGGTAACAATAATGCAGTTTTGTGTTTACAGCCTTTTTTTGACCTAAGTGGCCAGAGAATCTGGATTGAAACAGAAATAAAGGCCGACACTCACTGTGTCACTGACAGAGAATCTGGATTCACATTAAATGTCAGTTTGGTCAAGATATTAACATGGTTGTAAGTTTTTTTCTCTGCCAAAGACTTTTGAGCCTTAAAATGATGTAACACTAGACTTTTAATTCACAGCATTTATCTAGATAATACACAGATAAATGTAACATTGTAATACCAAGTATAAAATGTCTTTTTTTGTGTACTTCTATGTCTGTTCATCTGTTTACAGGCCCAAACACTTCTTCTCAACCTGCACAGCAGCAGCCAGAAAACAGCCCGGGCAGTTCACTGGCTCCCACTCCTTCCTCGCAGCCTCCATCCACAGACTCCTCCTCGCTCCGCTCTCCTCAGCTGACGCCACAAACTTCCCCTGGTCCTCAGCTTTCTGATCTACCTTCAGACAATCCACATGTTGAGGGGGGCAGCTTGACCACCAGTTCAACCCCTCACTCTGACCTCCCAGGAAGCTCCAAAGGAGGTGAGGAGGAGATGATAAAGGTGGAGGAGGCAAAGGAGGCAAAGAGCAGCAAAAAACAGCATCTCCACTGTCCCACATGCAAAGTGACGGTCAATTCCAGCTCCCAGTTGGAGGCTCACTGTAGCGGTGTGTACTACAATACCACTGATATCACTTTAGCGAACGTTTGTGAGACACTTGCAGTTTTATCCTGTTGGGTCAATCCCGTGAAAATGATTCCGCTGTTTTGATTTGTAATAGATTACATTTCCTCCTCTCTGTTTGGCTGAATCAGGCTCTAAGCACAAACAGATGCTTGATGGTCAGAGCAGCAGCCAGTCACAGCGCAGGGTCAAGGTGATGTCATCACCAAGACCCACCTGCCGAATTAAGCAGCGGTTGGGCAGCAAAACCCGAGCGGTTGTGGGCGTATCCAGCCAGCCTTTTCACTGTGAAATGTGCCAGGTGTCTGTCAACTCAGAGACACAGCTGAAGCAGGTGAGAGGCTTTCTCCAAATACAATGAATGTGACTAATTTTGCTATTGACCTCTGCATTGAAAACAAAAAAAGTACAATGCCTAACCTTTGTATTCCAATCTTTGGCATGTTAGCCGCAGCTGTCAGACTGAATGTTTCGTATATCTCTGCCCACTTTTAGCACATGAACAGCAGGAGACACAAAGAGCGTTTGGCTGGGAAGCCTGTTAAACTGAAGTTCACACCCTATAATAAACTACAGCCTGGTGCTGTCTTAGCGGTAAGACACACATTTCTCGACTTGTGTCTTTTTTTGCATTGTTATTATGTCAAACAACAGTAATTAATACAAACAACACAAAAGCATTCTCACTAGATGCAAATGGTAAGCTCTGTCTGGCACCTATCGGCACATCTGCAAGTTCCATGGCTCCCAGGTGGTTGATACAAATTAAAAATAAGTGCCTTTATTTGTCATGTGAAAACTCTTGTTTTAACTTTAAATTTAGAGGTTTCAGAATAAAGGCTAATAGAGTTAACCAAGGCTAACAATGTAAATAAGGAATGAACAGTTGGTGTACATAGTGTATGAGCAATTGGGGATGAAAAACAATGTTGCAGACTTATGAATTTTACTTAGTAGAGTTCTTAAATGCATTTATTTAGCCATACTAAGAGCGCAGCTCAAGAGATGGCAGTTTTCAGTTGGTCGGTCCAGAGCTGAAATACCTCAACGCTTACCTGATGGATTAGCAAAAAATTGCCTAAAAGACATTTAAGATTTCCAGAGAATGAACCTTCAGGTCACTGATGGCCCTCTGACTCTTTATCCAGTGCCATCATGTTGTCAAATTTTAAATTTGGGTCATGATCAAACACCAGCAGAACTAATGATATTCACATTTACCTTAGCTGTGTTAACATGTAAATATGCTAATGTTAAATGTGGTAAACATAAGCCTGTTAAGCATCAGACTATTAACATGTAAGTGCGCTGATTTTACCATTTAGCTCTAAACGCCACTATGTCACAGCCCAGCTTCACAGCTGGCATGACTTTATATGCTCAGTCTTGTTTCAGCTGAATATAGTAACTCTCTTGTCTTTGGTTTTAGACTAAACTGACCCTGCAGAAGCAGCTATCCAAAGCCCTGCCGGCAGGGTTCCTGACCAGCCCCCTCAATCCAGCTGCCTTGTGCACCATGGCATCTGGACCCTTGGCTCTTCGGTTGCCGCCTGGTCCGACAACCTTCATCCAGGGTCCCCTGATCAGCCCCACGCTCTTCAGGCCCGCTCCAGGACCTCTGAGGGCCACACACACACCCATTATCTTCTCTCCTTACTAGCTGGACCTAACCTAGCCAAAGCTGGACTAGCAAAAGCTAATCTTGACCCTGTGAGGACAAAGCAGGGGAGCCCCTGAGGGACATTAGGAGACTATGCAGCGACCGTAAGGGCAGCATATCGGCACGTTGAGTTTGGCAGGTTCAAGTCATCAGAACAGTATGCACAATCCCCTGGTGTGGATTGCGATTTCAGCCCCCCACCCCACCCCACTCCACTCCTCACCCTTTAAAAATGAAAGGACCATCGCTCAGCTGTTTCCCCTCAACAAACTGTTGAGTGCATGTTCCCTGGGGTCTGGACCCCTCTGGAAGCCATAATGACAAGCATCTCTTAGTTTTAATTATAAGACAATGATAGATTAATAAACTAGGGTGTGTAAATGTTGCTAAGTGTTTGTTGCAAAAGTTCTTTCAATTTGAGAGCTCATAGTTGTACACTGGGAACAGCACAAGTACAATACTTCATTGCATTTTAGTTTTCGGAACCAAATCTACATCATGATAATCCAGATTGTGTTTTCTCCAGTGAAACTGGCTACTTCCATACAACCAACTCCACATATGAAAACACAAAGGAGATCCGAAACTCTGGATTGTTGAGATCCTGCATCTCAACAGTGCATGTCTTTACAGCCATTATCTGACACTGATGCCTTTTATTTATTATTTAGATAAATATATAGATTCTAATTATTTTTCTTTGTCTATGTCATGAGGTGACAATCAACCGCCACCCTGTTATGATGCCAAGAATAATCACTGTATGGAGACGGACTGCATCTAATGTACAGAAAAAGATTGTTTAAATTAAAGTCTTTGAAATTTTTATTTCCGCAAGATGAGCCATTATAACAAGCTTTTCAGGTAATGGTTAGACAAATAAGTTTAAGATTTTCTAACAGCTCAGTGCTGTTTGTGCAATATGAAGAGACAGACTAAAATGTGCCATTCCCCAAACATTTAAATAACTTATCCACAAGTTTTAAATGTATCTTTGATGTCTTTATGAAACCCGTTTTAAAGAATTGTATTAGAAACAGTCGTTCACTTAAAGAAAACCCCATCCACCTGATTGTGCTGAATCATCCTGAGCAATATGTATTTTTGAAGTGTCTCCTTGTGAAATTAATGACTATTGTAACTGTGCATCAATTGCAATAATGTAAATTATGTGCTAAAATTGTCAATACTGTATTCTAAATGAACTTATAAAAAAGTAGTGGTTTTTACACAGTTGTGGTAGTTTCTTTCTTCATATGCATAATATGAATCACATTTAATATTTGTTACAAATTTATATAAAATAAAGGGGTATTTCAAGGATAAGTATAATTGTTTATAACCAATATTGACAGATATTTTATTTTGTTTGATGTTTAGTTCCTGAAAAAGTAACATTAGTCTTTGCCACCATAACGCAGAGCACATTCTGTAGCTAATGATACTCTACTGCCCTCTAGTGGCATTTTCGAAAAGAGCAATAGTAAGTGCGTAAGGGGTGGAGTGTATTAGTGGTATTTTCTGCACTTATTTAAATTTCTATCAATATATTTAAAGACAAACTGTGAATAAGATTAGTAATCATGCTTTTCAAAGCAACTAGAAATAAACTAAATATAACTGCATGTAAATCTTAGTGTTGCCCTCACCCTTTATTTTGAAAAGCTAATATACGTAACATAAAGTTACATTGATAAAACAAAAAAGCAAAACATGTATGATTTAGCATGCATTAAATTAATCTATATCTGTATTTATGACGCTACATTGTCTTTTTGTAGTGACCTACTTTTCCATGACCTCGAAATTAAATAAATAAATTATCTAGCGCTGTTAGGACCCGGAAATTACGTCACTTCGTGTTCGTCCTTTCCAGAAAAAATGGCAGCTGTTGACATCGATGTGCCGGTGGACACTGAACCACAAATGTGCAGTCCGGAGGATTTGGAACGGTAATCACAGAATTTCCCACTGTGTTACACTGCGCTGTGTCTTTAGTTAAAAAATAACCGAGGATTTCTCGACTGAACTGAACCGCAGTTTGTTGACAAGGCTAACGCGACCAGCCCGGAGACAAGCTAACCGGGCTAACGCTAGCTTACGGAGTGTTCACGTTAACGTTACCACTCCTGTTAATTCTTACATTGTATTTATTGTAATGCATAGCATGCGTTACCTTCGATGGTTGAAATACGACAGCGAATTGTTGAATTTTTCGGATTTACCTCGCTTATCGTTCGCTTTCTTACTCCGTCTATCAAGTGATTTGCAATGCTATCGACATGCTCAGTTAGAACTTTTGCTGTATGGCACTTTGATAATTGATAATCTATTTTCATCGACACATTTTGAAGAAATAAACCGATTACGTTAATGTTAAATTTGTAAAGCATCAGCGCAGTCTCTTGGTGGGAGACGTTAGTTAGCAGCCAGTGGTTTCGTTTTTCTAGAAAGTTCTGTTATCAGTGAGTCAGATAGCCGTTGGCAGAAGTATGGTGGTCAAACAGCAGGTAAACTTTCAGCGGTGACTTAACTTAGGTCAACGTTTCTCCCGGAGTTATTTAAAATGAGCTCAGGTATTTACACACGTGATGAATAAAACAAACTACATTAAGATGTCGTGAAGTAATACCGAAGATCACGATGACACCTTCCGGCTTTTTTAGCCGCCCTTCCCGATGACACGCGCCGGTATCATCGTCGACTGCAACGTGACGCCTTAATTGGTTTCCTCGTGTCATCTGTGTGATCTTTGTAGTTAAACATTATTCTCTTCAAATCAGAAGCAGCACTTTCGTTTCCTTTAAAAACACCAAAACAAACAAAAAAACAGATTCTTATATTGTAGGTGAGTAATAACTGTCTTTGAACAGTGCAAATGATTATTAGCTGGCTCAAACACGCCACATGTGAAAGATAAACAAGAGGAATGGATACACTCTCGCCTAGAGTACTTTTTCTAGTTGTTTGAGGTTCAAACTATAAAGGCCTTTTGAAAATAATTGTACCAGCATCTAAAAAAAATCATTTATGTTATTTTATTATTTTGTAAATAAAAATAAAAACAAACCAAAAAAAGTCCTTTGCCATGTTGAGCCAGCCAGGAGTAGAACACATTAGGATTGTAATCATGCTGATAAAATGGAAGTTTGACAGCGCAATCGAAAAAAAAAACAAAAACAAAACCTCCAGAGGAAGTCGTGTTTTCAAGTCGATCGTGCGACATTTCAAGTTAAGCACTGTACACGTTTCCCTGTTCGCCTATTCAATATTACTTAATCAGTTATGGTGCACATGTTGCATTCTTGGATTTGATAACATTAAATGATGTTTGGTGGTTTATACCTCAGTCGTGGTCTTGGGTGCCGTGTTGCAGTTGGTCAGCAGCACATAAGAGTTTTTTACATCGATCACTGACTCCTGCCTGGGCGCGTTTTAGCCTGTGAGAATTACTCATAGTCCCTTAATCCCAATTAAATTCCAGATTGCACAATAGTCCCCGCTTTTGCTCAAGGGGATGAATCTTCCTCTTCATTAAGCCTCATCTTTGCGACACTGGGGTGTAGCCTTAATTGCAACATGATATAAATATTTTAACTTAAAAAAAAGCGGCACGGCTTTAACTCCTTTTCTTACAAAAATCATTGTTGATTTACCTTTAACACTTGCATCTTTGACAGGACTGCAGCAGGTGGGTTTTAATGCTATGTTTAGTGCTGAAGCTGTGAGGACTGTGCGTACTGTGCTCTGCCGTCCCAGTTAAAGGTGCATCATACCACAATACAGCCTTTTCAGACTTTTCCTGATTTGCAAGAAATTCTCTGATATTGAGTAGAATAGTTATTAGCAAACCAACTGGTCTGGTTAGGTGGCAGTACCTTAAGTCAGTGGTTTGCAAACTTTTTTTATTAAGCCTAAAAAATTTATGGCCCCCATCTCCACAGTTTTAAGAATCATCCAACAATATAGAAGAAGCAATACAATACATATAAAGGGATTCAAATTAAATTATATTGAAGGAAAACTCAGCATAATAATAGTAAACTCTTGTTCATTTCCCCCTTATAAGTTGTATTAATTTAACTTAGTTTCATTCTGTATTTTCTCATGATCATCCACGCAAATTAACATCTTTGTAGTCCTTCATGGCCTGTCGACACTGGGTTGCCTCTCAAGCTGACTGAGCTTTAGCTTCTGCCACAGAAATGCTATGTTTGTTTGTTTGTTTGTTTGTTTTGATGTCCCTTCAGTCTGCACCGATGCAGCATTAACGGAAAATTGTCTTCAAAATGAATGCAGAATGTGCATTGTCACCGCAGTGCCTGGGCTAATCTGAATGGGGCCTGTAGCAGACTCAGAGTTTCACAACACAACCTCAAATTAATTGTCTTTCCGCTCTGAGGTATTTTTCTAATAAGTGAACCTGAGTGACTCATTTCTGAGTCAGTTTTGTCAGACGTGAAAAAAGTGCACACATTCTTTCCTAAAGTAGAAGTACAGATACTTGTGTAAACAAAGACTCTGGTAAAAGTAGAAGTACTGACTCAACTTCTTTACTCAAGTTAAAGTAATAAAGTACTGAATGTACTCAAAGCATAAAAGTAAAAGTTTCCCTCTGAAGGACGTTTCTACGGACCATTTCTGTACAAAGCTAAGTGAGCCTCAGGCCATATTAATATAAGGCAAAGACTATTAAACTTAAAGGTTAGAGCAGTGGGATTTGTCCGAGCTGTTCCTAAACATACCAGAAAATTATCTGATTGACTCTCAGTTCCAGATTGTCATTTTGGGTTGATAAAGCATCCTTAGCACAGCCAAAAAGGCAAAAGTGTACAAACTAAAGTAATAAGCCTGTTTTGAAAACATAAGTAGGAGAAAGTCCAGATATTTGTGTTAAAATGGAGGGAGTAAAAGTAAAGCATTGTCAAAAAAATTAAAACTCGAGTACAGTACAGGTACCTGGGGAAAAAAAGTACAGTTACTAAGTTACTAAGTATATGTACTTTGTCACTTCCCACCTGGTGGGACATAAATCGATTGGAGTTTGTCTTCTCTTGTTTTATTCTGTCGGCTGATTTTTAACATCTTTGTTAAGTTCTTGTTTGACCTTGACTTTGGTTTCTGTTCTCCTCTCTCCAGTCAAGCTGAAGGCTTCAAAGAGCAAGGAAACGCTTTCTACAGCCAGAAAGATTACTCTGAGGCTTTCAACTGGTACACTAAGGCCATCGGTGAGATTACCACTCACTTACTCTTATTGCTGGAATTAATAAATCATTACCTCCTCTGGACTTACTGTCAAACGCATGCTTATGTACTTTTCAACTTTAACAGGTTATCTTTATTTCTCCCCTTTGTCTGTACATAAAGTATATTTGCAGTAGACATCTGTATATTGCAAGAATAGCTCTACATTAGGTGAATAGGCCCACATGTTGTCCTCTAATTTAGCTGTAATCTAATCTGTATCCGTATCTCAGTTTGCTTGTGTGACAGTGTTTTTATCTTTTTTATCTCAAGATGCATCTCCCAGAAATGCAAGTTATTACGGAAACAGGGCAGCCACCCTCATGATGCTGTGTCGCTTCCGAGAGGCCCTAGAAGATTCCCAGCAGGCTGTGCGGCTAGATGACTGTTTCATGAAGGTCAGTTTGAACAGAATCAGGGGAAAATTATTTTAATTCTCAGCTCTGCGCCCAACCTATTCTCTGATTTAAAAAAATAAATAAAAAATTTGCCCTTGCAGAACAGTATAACGTTAAGTCTTTACACAGTCCTAAGCAGGATGTTTGCCCCACAGGGTCATCTGCGTGAGGGCAAATGCCACCTGTCGTTGGGAAATGCCATGGCAGCCAGCCGCTGCTTCCAGAAGGTTTTGGAGCTCGAGCCCAGCAACAAAGAGGCTCTGCAGGATGTGAGGATCACCTGAACTATTCGCACTTAAATATTATAACTGTGTAAGAATGCATTGAGGTGAATTACATACCAAGCACAGTCTTTGAGCAAAAAAACCAAAAAGCAAAAACCGAACTATGCTGCCTTATCATTTGCCATTGTAAAGTAGGTTATGTGTTGATGTATTTTAGAATAAGACTGCAGAGACTCTACTGGAGTTCGAACGAATGGCGGATTTTGGCTTCGAAAAGCGGGATTTCAGAAAGGTACCTTTCACTCCTTCTCTTGTTTTCACCAATATTGCACAGCACTGCCCCATCTCAGTTGACTGGTCATGTGATCGGTTGTTATACCATTTTGGACTTGGCTAATGTAATGGTCGTAACTGGACATAAAAGCAACATCTGTGGCATCACAGTATAATGTATGAATATGCCTTGTAGTCCAATAGATTTAAGTAAAGTTGTGTTGGTGAAACAGTTGGACAGATTTTTTTCAGTCATCTCCTCGAGTAGTTAAAGACATCCAAGGACTCAGTGGAAGATTTTGTTTGGTTGTCAGCATATTTACAAAAACCCTCCGTTTGACGTTTGCACTGTCAGCCACTTGTTTGACAGAAAACACAACATTTTTACATTAATATTTGACTTTTGTCCTCATCTAGGTGGTGTTCTGTATGGATCGCGCGTTAGCTGTAGCCTCCGCCTGCCATCGCTTCAAGATCCTGAAGGCAGAGTGCCTGGCGCTGCTGGGACGCTATCCAGAAGCCCAGTCAGTCGCAAGGTAGAAACAGCTGGTGCTGTTTTGTAACATCGATGCAATCATTTCCTCAAGCGAATCATTTTATGATAATTGCTTCTATGATTTCTCATCTTGGATACAGGATTTATTTCATTAGCTTTTCAATAAGATGGTCAGTTTTGACACTTTGACAGATTCTTAACTGCGGTTTTGTTTTGTTTTTTCCCCCCAAAAAACTTTCTCTTACAGTGATATCCTACGAATGGATTCCACAAACGCTGACGCGCTGTATGTTCGAGGCCTGTGTCTGTACTACGAGGACTGCATTGATAAAGCCGTACAGTTCTTCATCCAGGCTCTGCGCATGGCACCTGACCACGAAAAGGCCCGACTCGCCTGCAGGGTAAGATCGTCGTTAGTGTCATTTCTCCTCATTTGAATGAAAAAGAACCGAGCAGATGGGTGGTTTTACAAAGAACTGTCCATTATAACTGTCAGTTAACAATTATTTTGAAATTTTTAATGTGAGGTGAACATGTAGGAAAAAATTTTAAAAAACAACAACAAACGCTTGACAAATGCTGCCAGCCGTTGTAATGATGCACATAATGTTTGTGCCCAGTGCCACTCATTTGCAATTTTCCACATTCGCTTGTTGCAAATGCTCATCTGTCGTATCATGATGCAAATTTAAACAGCTACACTCACTGACTGGTGATATGTTTCAAGTTCAAGCAGCTATTGCTCAAGGCACCGGGTGGAGTTTATTTTACCATTGGCAATGCTATTGGGCAATGTTTATAAAAGTGGCTCCCAGTTTATTTGTATGGACGCACATGTACAGATGCGGGTCAGGTGATATGTGCGGCAGCCCATCATCTACCAGTAATCTACTGATTGATAATTGGTAATGACAAAATGTACGAAGGTGTAGCCAAGTGCTTGTGAAGGCAGTTAAGTTAGAAGCTAGCAAGTAAGTATTGTTGTATGCAATGCTGGATTTAGATTTAAAAAAAAAAAAAAAAAAGAAACACTTTTTCAAATGTCATATAAGAAAGAAAATGTGTTTGCCATGTTTTTAGTCACAGAAGAATATACACACCGAGCATTTTGGTTAAGAAACACTCAGTGTAAACAGAACTTTTGTTTGTTTTGCAAAACTCCACTGGTCACCTTAAGCCGGCAAAACAAATGGCCTTAAAAATGTTTATTTTTAAGATTAACATACGTAACGACGCAGCTTAGCACAAGTTCACGTTTCAAGACATGTAGAAAGATTTAGAATGTCTTAAACTTAACTAAGTTTGAATAAATGCTTTGAAAACATGAAGACTTCCTCTGTTCCTAAACCAGAATGCCAAAGCCTTAAAAGCGAAGAAAGAAGAAGGCAACCAGGCATTCAAGAACAGCAACTATGAAGCCGCCTACCAGCTGTACACTGAGGCCCTGACGATAGACCCCAACAACATCAAGACCAACGCTAAACTTTACTGCAACAGAGCCACGGCGGGAGCAAAGGTGAGAGGCAGCAAACCAGCTGATGTTGGGCTGTTCGTTTTGCACGTGCTCTTGCTGAAGTAGCAGTACATGACTGTATATTACCAGTGAAAGGCATTTATATCACTTTCTGATTTTATTTATTTTTTTAATCAAAAGATCTACCTTGTTCAGTGCTCCTGCTCTTTCAGCTTTTTGTCTCCAGTCAGTTCACTGTACTTAACTCCTTCTTCCTCCTCAACAGCTGAAGAAACTTAGTCAAGCCATTGATGACTGCAGCAACGCAATCAAACTAGATGACACTTACATCAAGGCCTACTTAAGAAGAGCTCAGTGGTATGTTTCACAGTCAATACATGTGCAGTTTCCTCATGTGTATGTTTTGCTGATCAGCACCGTGCAGTTTTTGAGTGACTTGATGTGGCCCATAGTTACATGGACACAGAGCAGTATGAGGAGGCCGTCCGCGACTATGAAAAAGTTTACCAGACTGAAAAAACACCAGGTAAGCTGATGTCTTGAGTTTTTTGAAACTAAATATACAAACTGGTCAAGTTTTCCAAAAAAAAAAACAAACCCTGCATAGCTTGATTTTCATTTTATCCCTAAAGATCACAAGCACCTGCTGAAGACGGCACAGCTTGAGCTGAAGAAGAGCAAGCGGAAAGATTACTACAAGGTGCTCGGGGTCGGCAAGAACGCCACGGACGACGAGATCAAAAAGGCCTATCGCAAGCGGGCCCTTCTGCACCATCCCGGTAGCCCTCTTGGTTATTACACGTGCTTACAAAATACAGATGTGATCACATTAGATTGTTTTCCTTATCTCTGTTGTATTGTGTCTTTCCTTTACAGACCGTCACAGTGCAGCGACTCCAGAGGTGCAGAAGGAGGAGGAAAAGAAATTCAAGGAGGTGGGTGAAGCCTTCACTGTGCTCTCCGACCCAAAGAAGAAGATCCGCTATGACAATGGACACGATCTGGACGATGACGGCTGCTTTGACGGGAGAGGTGAGTGCAGTTTTCCATTTGTGCACATACATGCTACACTGATGACACTTGTGTTTTTTCTAAGGCTGTCAGCGTTGACGCATTGATAGTGATCGATTAAAAAGCCACAATTAACGCATTATTTTTTAAATGGTGCTGCTATTTTGTCCCTTCAACGCACCCGTAGTCAAGCCTCGGTAGTGATTTCCTCCTTCCTGCCGGTGGAAGAAAGACAACAACATGCTTCTGAATGGCCTGTTTTTTACTTTATGGTATTTGCTCTCCTCTCGAGTCCCACGCAAGAAGATAGATACCATTCGTTCAACTGTGAGTGCGGTAACAAGGACAAGACGGCGAGCTCGCCCGGCGCTAATTAGCTTAGCTCAAATACTGGAAACCAAAGGGAAGTGCTAGCCTGCCTCCGCCTAAAGTCATCAGATAAATTTTTCAACAACTCTAAACATTCCTGTGTGCTTGTTGTGACTTGTTTATTTACCATACTGACTCAGAGAATCAAAACACATACCAGAAGTAAACTGCAGGGCACGTGCGCAAACCACTGCGGAGGTGCTCGTAAGTAGGGCCACAAAACAAAACTTCTTTTGAAAGAATAAAATTACATAAAGTGCTAATCTGAGTCTAAAAATAACATAACATCGTAAATAAAGTTACACTGGTAAGAATTGCTTTAAATTGTTAAGGACTTCAAAACTGTTTTGAAATGTGAAATAATATTTTAAACGTGGGGAAAAAATGCGATTAATTACGAATAACTATTGAAATTCTGCGACTATTTGAGATTTTTTTAAAAATTGATCGATTGACAGCCCAAGTTTTTCCATAAGTGAATCAGGTTGATTTACCTCCACAGTATGTTTAGTTTAGCGAGTAATACAATGATTGTCCATCCCGTTCTTCCTGATTACCTGCTAATTCCCCTTTTCTTTGCTTTCTGTCTAGATTTTGATGCAAACAACATCTTCAGAGCTTTCTTTGGAGGTCATGGTGGAGGATTCAGTTTCGATTCCAGCCCTGGTATGTTTTCTTTTTTGTTTTTCATTTTGTCTTAGACATCCTTAAAACTGTACTGACTTACAGAAAAATCAATTGAGAAAATGTGTCTAACTTTCCTTTTTTTTTTTTTCCCTAGATTCTGGACCTGGAAATTTCTTTTTCCAGTTTGGTTAAAGTGGAGGACAGCGTGGGAGAAAGCAGCCCTGCAGTGGACAAAATGAAGTTGGAGTCACAGTCACCTCATGATGCTCGTTTCTGAGTGTCTTGCAAAAATCTCCTCACTTTTCTTTGTCAAGAGGATTTTGATTTTTGCATTCACTCCTAAATGTACTCCTTACATTGATGCTTACATTGAAGAGGATAATTTTGAGGCTTCGGTTATGAGTTAACATTGTAAATAAGGAACTGTTTCAGAAATCTTTCTTCAAGAGGTATGCATTTATAGATCGGAGCATGTCCCTACTGCCAAAATCAAAACGGAATTGTCCTAGTAATCTTGTAAAACTGTCTCAACCTTCATAAAGTTAATCGGTAGTAAGAAATGCATCAGAAATATGAGCATCATGATTGATTAGATTTAGAGGACATAATGTGGTATAATTTTTCAAGGTTCCCTTGAGACAGAAGGGTCTCGAGAGCAAGAGTCAATGTGCAGTGGAAGTTAAATGTCAAACTGACCTCAGGACAGCCTGTTAAGGACAATACTGGTCTCTTACAGGTGTGTGTCCAGGTTTTTTGTTTTGTTTTTTTGGCTCCTTTGCCAAATACAGAATCAACTTGCAGGGTTTTTGTTTCTTCTCCTTTTCTTTGTATTTTTGACTCGAATGTAAATCGTTTTGTTTCCACAAATATTCCTCCTTCAGTCTTCCCTCGGCCTATTTATATTTATTGTACTGTATATTCTAACTTGTATACAGTAGAATGCAAGTGTTCATGGTCATCCATCTGTTTTTAAGAGTCATTTGTAAATGTATCCATGGTCATCTTCTTTGCTCTCAACTGTGAGGCCAAAATCAACATACAAAAACAAACAGCTGTCTTCTGTTGACAGCACCAACCACACCTCTGTCCCAATGTCCACTTCAAATTCAAGTGGTGCCTTACAAGCAGATCAATTCACACTCTTGTTATAAAACCTACATCAAAAGCTGCAGAGTGAGCAACATCCTATTTGCAAACGAACTTATATTTAAAGCATGTTTTTTATGTTTTTGTAGGCTTTCATAGGAAAACCTCTTTCATATTTGATATTCAAATTAAATTGAAAGTGAATCTTTCATTCTGTTAAACATGAAAGACTTAAATTTCGTCTCATGTCACCATCAGTCACCCAGCTCTCATCCTCCTACTCTTGTCATGCACGTTTGGTCAGTTCAGCCCTTCCCTTACTTGTTCCACCTGTTTTAAAAGGGCGCCGATAGGTTGGAAGCTTATTTTGTTAATAGTTCTGTCACTGATCTATGTATAAATTTTAAAAACTTGTCACAGTATTAACAAGACATGCTTTTCTTATTGGAAAAATAAAGGCTCGTCTTTTACTGTAATGTCAGAATCTTTTCTCTTGATTGTCATAATTGTATCTAATCTATTTCCAGGATCCATTATTGAGTAACTAAGTACATTTATAAGTACTTAAATACTCTACTTACAGTTTTATGCTGCTGTATACTTCTACTTGAGTACATTTCAGAGGACGATCTTGTACTTACTACTTCACTACATTAACATCTGTACTTTTTTCTGATTTTAATTTTGCACACAACATTTTTTATACATTGTTATAGATTAAACAATCCATCAGATAGAATTTCTTCCACCTCAAACTTAAAAAAAGAGACAGTGTACTAAAAATCACTGTTATGTAAATGCATTTCATTTTTTGATCTTAATTATTCTGATAATCTGCAGATTTGTTCATTTTTGCCAAATTTACTTTTACATGTAACTAAGTATTTTCAGACTTTGGTATTACTATTTTTATGTAGTTTAATATCTGGGGACATCTTACACCAATGTCTACAGATTATAGTGTAATCACATTAAATCTAAATCTTTACCCTTCCTAACAAAACTAACGCTTTAGCTGGAAATTAACACAATTTTTAACAGAGGTTTTTTCAGTCTCGGCAAGAGAATGTTAGCGAGAGTTTTTTTTTTTTAATAATTCTTCTTAAAAAATGTCATTTTGACCTATAATTATCTTAAATTTTACAGTTTTATGGTGATTTATCATAGACAATATAAAACTGTGGGTGTAGCTGACGTCACCACGTGACTTCGTTTAAGCCAATCAGATGCCGCCTACGTCGTGTAATCGGTCGGCAGATTATGGTGCGACAGGACGGGAGTGAGGTGGCAACTGGCAGGGGCAGACGCCGCTATAAGCAGAAGTGACTCTCTAGCTGTGCCGCTTTTGACCAGGAAACGATTCCTGTAGTCCAGGGAGGTGCTACTTTCATTGACAAGGTAACCTTTTTCGCTTAACTGCTTTTTAAACAGCAACGTCAATAGTTAGCCTCTCTTATAACCAGTTAGCTAGCACCGCGCAGAGCCTAACGTTACAGTTAGCCCGTCAGGACTTCAGGTTATCTAACGTTAGCGGACGTGAGATTCTGTGAGGTTTGTCTGGGGAAAAAATGCAGTCAGTGTCATCCTGATAGAGATGGGAAAGATAGAGCTTTTTGCTAGTTCATGCACAAACCTTAAAGGATTAAAAAAAAAAAAATTGCTAGCAAAAAAACGGCGACCCTTATTTTAATCACGGGGCTAATTTAACCTCATCCGCAGTAAACTTCCTCATAAAGCTCTTTGCGTAAAGCTCGTTATTTCCCTCACGCCTCACCCTGTAGGTTTTGCTGCACTTCCCACATCTGTCCATTGTGTCATCCCCCCCAATAAGTGAGCCAAGCTAAAGTTATTGAACTTGTTCGGCTAGCTAGTTCAGGCTCCAGACTGTGGGAGTGGGTGTGGTATCAAGTACAGAAGCTTCATTCATATGTATTGGCTCTGCGCTCATGATGTAGCCCGGCGGTGTGCCCGGGGAAAGTGATGCTAAGGAACTGCATGGCTCTCAACGTGCACCCGTGCTGGCCCCTGTGATGCTGCTGCCTCCAAATCCAGTTTGCTCCCTCTCAGGAGTCTGCACACTGACGCATATTTCATGCTTGATGGGCTCAAACAATGGACTGGGACCCGTGGATTATGGCAGGCTAAATACTGGGACATCTGCCCCTGAGAGCATGACAGGGTAGCCTGCTAAGCTAAATCCTAGCCTGGCTCCCCAGGTAGGATGTCATATACATTTTCACAGACTGACTTTTTATGTTGAAGTGCTGCAGCTGAGCTGACGCAGTTGCTGCTACATCAAAGCATTGCTTGTATTTTAGACGCTGAAAGTAAAACTCCCATAAAACGTTATCAGTTACACAGAGGCAGAAGAGATAAGAGGTGTTAATGAGGCTCTCTGCTTATCACTGTTTATGTGGTGGTGGTGGTGGTAAGGGGCTTTATGGACCATTTTGGGTTGCTATCCAAGACATCCTTCAGAATTGAGTCTCTTTAAGTTAAGCCTTTAACTGGAGGCTGAAGTAAACATGGCCTGGATTGTTTGGATATGTTTGTGTCAGTTGAGGCAGCATTCGGTGGATTGGCTGAGCTGGTCTGACAAGGACCATCCGTGTGTCTTTGTGCAGGCTCATCTCTTCACTCTTTAAACTCCCGGATTTGTCCATTTTGATTTGACATGAGTTGACAGCTTTTTTTATCCAAGACTTCGCATTTTGAGTGAAATATTCAGTAGCAGGCAGGTTTCTTGTCAGTGTTTGTGGATCTTATCTTGTTTTCGTCACTTAGATTTATCTTTTAGAATGTGAGTGTGACTCAGACTTTGTCCTGGTTTTGATTCAGATATGTTTTAAATATGATCTGTTACGAGATTGAAGGTTTTAATAGTATCAAAACTAGGAGTGTTGGTGTTTAGTTTGTGGTGGCTGCATTAAGCGTTGCCCACTTCTTTCCTTTTCAGAGTCAGAGGTGATGCCTCTGTGTTGCTTTTTTGAGAAAAGCTAAAAGATATTTAAATTACAGCAATACAGCTTTACAAAGCTGAAGCTGGAGAAGTACCGGCATCTCATTTCTCTTTAGAACATACAATATTTGCAGATGACTTCTCCTCTGATTGGCTAATCCTTTCAGCGCTACCTGTTTGTTTGCTCTAAATACTTACACAGGATTTTGTCTTTTCTGTTTTCTTTTTTCTCACATCAACATGTTACATAAAGGCTGGTTTGTTGAGGTGAGGGGACTAGACTTAACTGTTAAAATAACTATGTCCTGGACCCCTTAAATTAACTGAGTGTATTGTCATACCTCCTATTGTAATCTTCAAAACGGTGAGAAGTAGAACAAGTCACTACAAGTATTCTCTTCCTACTGTAAAAACTATTACCATATCATTGAGTTATTGAGTAATCATCAGTCAATTGGAGCATTACTAATTAATCTGTTGTGATGTCACTAATGTGTTATACTCCTAACCAGAGAAAAATCATTTCAGATGCGTAAAGGCTTTCATTCACACTAGTAACAAAATAAGAGAAGAACTGTGTTGATTGGGTAAATTTAGGTTTTCTGTCATGCCCAAAGGATTTCTGTAGTTTAGTACCACTGCATAGAATCATCTTTAGATTTTGGACTATAACTGTCTTCAGGTGTTTTTGTTTTGTTTTTTTTTTAAATTTTCCTAGTATTAGATAAGAATGTGGTCATGCAACGATGGGAAATACTTTTACAATTTATCTCTGTTGAGCACAGATTGTAGCAAAGGATTTGTCGCTGCAGGAATCTCAAACATAGATAAGTGTAACAGGCATTGAATCACACAGGTATAGAAGGCCGCTCCGCTTAATTTCAATGGAATTTGTTACATTAGATCAAGGCTAGCGAGCCTAACTTTGTAAAACATCACTGTGTGACTGCTTTATTAAATTACAGTGCATTTAATCAATCATGTGTACCCAGTGACCCACATACAGTAGCATGTGTACAAAACCTTGATCTATTTATAGCAGTGTTGATGAAAAAAATCAGTTCACAGAGGAATCCGAATTTCTCATTTTCTAACATTCAGAATTATTCACAAATCTTAAAAACCTGTTTTCAATGACATTTATTTTAATTGGACATCAATAAATATATTAATTAAATTAATATCTTTGATTATTGGTTGATCAACTTGATATAACTTGAACTTGTTATTGAATTTGCTGAGAATTTAAAAACTGTAAAAAAAAAATTTTGCAAAAAGTTTTTGTTTTTGAAAATAAAGCATGAATAAAAGTTGTTTTTTGTCTAAGGTTTGTCTTCGTGTGTTCACGTTTTAGCAGTTTACAGTTCAATATGTAAAAAAAACAACAACTCCACTCTGTCTTGCAAAACAGACTGAAGTAGATTCTGAAATTAAACCCCCATGTACTGAGTCAGCTATCGATTTTAAATCGGAAATCGTTTTGAATAGAGAATCAATTCTGAATCAAATTGTGACCCCAAAAATCAAATCAAATCGAATCATGAGATACTGAAAGATTCACACCCCTATCAACAGACATGCAAAGCCATAAAATAAAATAACCAGGCACATTAAATAACATCATATTTCGTCATTATCAGGAATTTATAGTAACCCCCCACCTTTGTGGAAAGTCATAATTGACTTTGCCTATAGTTTCCAGTAGCTCAGAATGCATCTGTGCTTATTTTAATGCTTGTTTTTCCACCAAACATGATGATGTCTGTGAAACTAAACGCTGACTTCCTTCTCCCAAAGGTCCTGTGCTGACCAGCGCTGCCATGTCGGCGAAAGCCATCTCAGAGCAGACAGGAAAGGAGTTTTTGTATAAATACATATGCACCTCCGCTGCCGTGCAGAACCGCTTCCGCTATGCCAGTGTCACCGCGGAGACCGACTGGGACCGGCTCACACAGGAGCATCCATGGCTGCTAACAGAGGTAAGGCTGCTGCAGCAGACTCAATACAAACTTAAAGGCCCTCTGCTAATCTGTCTCAGATGAAAGTTGTTTCCTCAGCTTGCAAAGAAGTATTAAAATCATAAGACCAGTTATTTTATATGGCATGTCAATGAAACTCTGTGTGCATAATTAGCAGTATGTCATGTCATTACTGTCAGAGTGGCATGTGACTAAGACTTAAGATGCATTGAGTGGCTGTTAGGATTTTGTGCAGACTTGTGACAATATGTAAAGAAATTATTGGTTGCTTAGTGTGAATGAAGTGTTCAGCTTGTAATGTTGGAGTGTTTTTCTTACAATCTGGGACAGCCTGAGCAATAATATTACAATACCAAGGAGGACATGGTTCAAGTCATACACCAGAACTGGTTTGATATTGTGAACCAGGCAGAATGAATAAATAAGGAGTGCTCTTTCCATTAAATATACTAGAGAGAAATACCTGCTTGTGTAAATCTCGTCGCATTTTCTGTTAAAGGACCATAGCAGGACCATTTTTGACTTCTCACCATTAGCAGAGATCGCCCTTATATTCTGCGAATGTCGCTGTTCAAATGCGACCATTGCAGATCTCAGACTGTATTTTTAATCCCCATTCACTGACATTCATGTTGAAACCCTAACCCTAACACTTAAGTACATATTAAAGTTGCTAGGTATAGATAATTAACTCTTTCAAAAGAACATCTCTGTTTATTTGGTCAAAAATCGCTGAGGGAGAGAGAGATGGGAGCCGAGAGCCGTGGAGATGAAAGTTATTACGCCTAGAAAAGTAGTTCTGCACAAGTTTTGCCTTTCTGGCTCAAATATTAGCGTGAAGAAGGATTTAGACACAGGTGTTTCTTTTTAACTAATGTTGTCTCATATTTTAAAGTACTTTATGTAACGTTTTTTAAGTATGGACAAAATGTAAACAAACACGATTTCTCACAGATAAGGCTATTTTGGGAAAAATGGCTTGGGTTTATATAACCCATGTAGCTGATGTTGACAAAGGACAATGACATGTAGTAACACCGGACTGACAGCATTGTTATATTTTAGCCTGGCATCAGTTTTGTTTGTAACAACAGTATTATTGATGCATATCTGTTGCTTTTTTTTTAATATGCGGCTCATCTGTCCTCCACTCGCTCTTACTGTAGCGGCTGGTGGTGAAGCCCGATCAGCTAATCAAGCGACGTGGGAAACTCGGACTGGTGGGCATCAACCTGGACCTGCAGGGTGTCAAAGACTGGCTCAAAGCTCGCCTCATGAGAGAGACCACTGTGAGTTAACTAAAGTCTGTTTTTGTCTTTGTGAGCGTTTTGACCAAAAGCATCCCTGAATTACTTGTTTAATAAAAAAAAAAAAAAAAAATCAAGGTGATTGAGATAAAAAAAAAGTCTAGATCTGAGAGGCGGCACAAAGCACCACAGAATGAATCATAGTACTTCGAGAATGGACCTCTCTATAGAGCTGCTGTTTACTGGCAGATAAAAAAAAAAACTAGAAATATGCTGTTGATGTTACAAAGCAGTATTCAAAAATATGAACTTGCAGTCTGGCAAAAGTTGGTACAACTTGTTATCCAGACACTGAACAGGACTAGCAGTATGTGTCTCTGTACAAAATATCAATTATACTGTAATCTGCTCAGATAAATTCTCAATACTCACTCTGTCAGTGTGCCAGCTCACCAAGAATTTTATCTTCCTAGATCAATAGATGGAGCTGTATTTACAACATGGTTCCCGGCACTGTGTTTGATTTTTCCATTAATTATGTCATAAATGACTATAACAAAGCAGGCTAACAGTCATGGCAGGCAGTAAATCATGTGAATACCACATGTGTTTTGTACCACGTCTGAGGACACTGTAAGAAACAGTTCCTTGAACCTCTGACGTGTAAAATGCTTCTGTGTCTGCTGTCAGAGGCTATTGCCATGTTTAGATCTGCCAGGTCAGAAGTTACGTAATGCAGAGGGGGAGGTGGTCTCTTGTGGTCAGTCATACGAGCATACATACATTCGTGCTGTGCCGCACCTCAAACAGGCTGTTTTCATATTTATAATGCATGGGAAAGAGACTTAAAATCCTAGCTGTGTCATTAGGTGGTGGTTTGATATCACATGCATATATACAGTGGACGTGAAAGGCTTTCTGCAAGACCATTTACATCCAAGTCTGTAATTAGGTTAGACTAATATGCTTGCAGTTTGTGACATCAAGTGTTTGTCTTGAATAGGTGGGAAAGGCAAAGGGCGTGCTGAAGAACTTCCTCATTGAGCCTTTTGTTCCACATGTGCAGGTAATGTGTGCCAGCGTTTCTGTTTGAAAGTCAGCCCGGGTTTATTGTTTCTCTTACAATCACACAATCTCAAGGAGCATCGTTGACCCGTTCTAATCAAGGAAATGACATCTTGACCCTCTCAGCAACACAATAAACACACAGAAACAGGACACAACTGTTACTTTGTGTTTATTTTTAGATCAGTGTGCCTTAAATTATAGCTTCTTTTTTTATAAGGTCAAGGTTTGGTTAAAATGGATTTGTGAAAATGCAAGCTCTGCTTTTTGCAAACTAAATCCGTAGAAATGTGTTTGTGTGTCCTTGTGTTTGCCCTCTCGGTCCACACAGGAGGAGGAGTTTTACGTGTGTATTTATGCCACGCGTGAGGGCGACCATGTGCTCTTCCACCATGAAGGAGGAGTGGAGGTGGGTGACGTGGACGCCAAGGCCCAAAAGCTGATGGTTGCAGTGGATGACAAACTGAGTGAGGACCAAATCACGGAGCAGCTCCTCACTCATGTTCCCGATGATAAGAAAGAGTACGGACTCACCCGTTTATTTATTGATTTTTATCAACTCTGAGGCTTTATGTTTATGGGTTGTCATTCTGGTGTTTTGCTAGTTATTTCTCTAAAAGTAAGACGGCGATGAGCAGCCATGTTTTTAACTCATGTTGTATTGTTAATGGTCACGAGAAACCTTGTTGTTGTGGACTTTATTCGTGACTGTTTGTCGTATTTTTCTCTGAGAGTAACACAAAAAGGTTTCTGTCTTCAGTTTAGTTTGGAATCGCTCTGCTGTTGTTTGACCTTGAGCAGTGTGTTTTATTAGACTATGAACCACCCTTTCCAAATACCATGCCCTGTGTTTAAAGAACATTCTGATCCTTCACGTATGCTACACAACTTTTCTGTTTAGTTCTAGTTTCTCACAAGCTCTGCGAGATTCACTCTGAATTCTGTCATAACTGCAGCGTCTGTCAGAAGTGGCAGCATTTAACATAACTGTCAGACAAAAAAAATCATCTGCTATTTTATGACTCAGGTTGGAAAGCACTGATTTAAAACAGTTGTTTCTCATATGATGTTTTTAATTTACAGTTTGTTTGTTTTTTGTCATTTTTTGAAGGGTCCTGGCCAGTTTTATTGTTGGCCTCTTCAACTTATACGAGGACCTCTACTTCACCTACCTTGAGATAAACCCTCTAGGTATGTTTATTATGAATATTTATATTAATTTTTACTTTAAGACTCTCATAAGCATAATCCAGTATTACTTTTTAGTTTTAGAGGGGAATAATCATTACTGGAAAAAAATTTCAAACTTGTTCACATCAGTGTACTACTAATACATAACTCTTCTGTAGCGTCTTAATTTGAGGAAAACATGACTTTTGTTCTCTCAACCAGTCGTCACCCACGATGGAGTGTACGTCCTCGACATGGCAGCCAAGATTGATGCCACGGCAGATTACATCTGCAAGGCGAAATGGGGTGATGTAGAGTTTCCACCACCCTTCGGCAGAGAAGCTTATCCAGAGGTGAGATCTGAAGAAAAATAAAGCAGGTTTTGTGTTTGTGAGTATTAAGATCTATTGAGTCAGAACATCTCAGCTTGCATCAGTAACTCTCTCCCTTTGTCTGCGTACCTTATTAGCTTTAATATTCACAGTAATTTTAAGGCCAGGCAGTTACTTGCTTCTGAGAACAATATTGTACTGATATAAATCTATAGTGCCGTTTGAAAGCCTTGGCTGGAAACACAGTAACTTACGCTGAGAGTCAGATTGAAGCAAACAGTAACTTGAATCTCAGCTGATGCCTGCATCCTTGACTTTGTTCTCTCATTGACAATATT
This sequence comes from Naso thynnoides, assembly GCA_029783665.1. Classification (NCBI taxonomy): domain Eukaryota; kingdom Metazoa; phylum Chordata; class Actinopteri; order Acanthuriformes; family Acanthuridae; genus Naso; species Naso thynnoides. Next base: position 10,053,994 of record JAQLOL010000014.1, read on the forward strand.
TGATTGCAGGAGGCATACATAGCTGATCTGGATGCAAAGAGTGGAGCCAGTCTGAAGCTGACTCTGCTGAACCCTCGTGGCAGGATCTGGACCATGGTGGCTGGAGGAGGGGCTTCAGTAGTCTACAGGTACTCCATGTTTGTTTCTGTCAGTTTATATCAGGCCTTTTTTTTTAGCAGATAGCTTCAGTTAATCATCCCTTGATATCTTCCATCTTCTTCAGTGACACCATCTGTGACCTTGGCGGGGTGGATGAACTTGCCAACTATGGTGAATACTCCGGAGCACCCAGTGAACAGCAGACTTACGACTATGCTAAAACCATCCTCTCTCTCATGACACGGGAGAAACATCCTCAAGGTGTGTACAGCCAACACTTAAGATTCAGACCCACAAGGAATGGATTGTGCCACTAATTGCACCATGACTTGTGCAGAAATAGCACGTGCAATCTGCCCCGTTTTAGCATCCTATCACAAAAGAATTTGTGCCAATCCGATGCCGTTGCTAATGCCAACAAAGTCTCGTAGGTGAGTGCAATTTGTCCTTTTGTGTTAAATTGAGTGAGCGGATCTTTTCCCAGTGTTTCCCAGTCATTTCTCCGTATTTCAGAACACATATTGGTTCATCATGAAAACTGCAGGGAGCACAAACTTTTGCAGAGAATGTCAGTTTTGTTTCTTGCTCAAAGTTGGCTGTGTGTTGCAGCTGGCTGTAGCAATTCACAGCAGCTGACAGTATACATGTGTCTCCAAAATTAGAAAAGGTCTGTGTGCTTTTATGCACGGTGCCGTGGTTTCTTCATTAAAGGAGAAGTTTGTTTTTTCCACATTCAGCCTTATAATAAGGATATTTAGGATCATACATGATGTTCTACGGCAGTATTGTGACAACCGGTGCAGTCCTGAGAGCTGGAGCTTGTTGCTGACATCACCACTAGCTGAAAAGAACAGAGGAGTACGTGCACTCAGACAATCTGTTGAAAAATATAGTAAACTCTCGTTTTCAAAGACAGTGAACGTTAAGTGATGTTCTTTCATGTACTGACACTAAAACACGAAGCTAAACACAGATATATAACCTGGAAACGGCTGATTGTTTGTTTCATGAAGCAACTGAAGGAGCTGCTTTTCGGTTATATATCCATGTTTAGCTTTGTGTTTTAGTGTTGGTACATGAGAGGACGCCACTAACCATTGTGTGAGTTTCATGCTTTTTCAAACAAGCATTTGTTGCGTTTTTGATGGATTGTCTGAGTGCACATGCTCCTCTTTTGTTTTCAGCTAGCAGTGACATCAGCAACTAGCTCCAGCTCTCAGGACTGCGCCGACGGTCAAAATAATTCTGTAGCAACATCGTAAATATCCTTATTTGAGGCTTAATGTGCAAAAAACAACTTTTCCTTTAAGAGGATCGGCCAGGATTCGATGGTAATTAATGTTCTGTATTCTGCTTCACATCCACACAGGTCAGCTGTTACAGACACATCCCAGGTTTCTATGGTGAAATTGTTTGTAGTAAGGCAGCCTATATGTTTGAAACCCGAGTTCCAGCAGAGCCGTTTCATTTTAATATTCGATATTAGCTCACCACCCTCTTGATTGCCCCCTCTGACTCAACCATAATATCTCTCAGTATTAATTCAGTATCATTCAGAATTCATTAGCTTTGAAGAGAGAGAGAGAACTTGTGCCTTTTTAATACAGGGGTCTCGATGTAACTGCCTGTGGCAATAAGCCCTGGTCTTTGTGTATTGGATGGTATTTGCAGCGAGGCTTGTTTGCATGGGAAGGGGGCAATTTTGCGCTGAAAATTTGAATGTTCCCTAATTTACATACATGCAAATGGGACCGGCGCAGCTAGGAGTTGCAGTGGAGTTTGTGTGCAATTGGCATGTATTTCACCCTTTGCGCATGCTTTATGGATTGCGCATTATTTTTTTTTCTCTCATTTGCACAGGTTAGTCGCAAAAGCAGTGCAATCCTTTCGTGGATCTTGCCTGTTGTGCATTTTTTCCCCAACAGGGTTGAACAGGGGAGCCAAAGTTGGAGGAAGTTAACAGACAGGCTTTAGCATGAAAGTCACTGATGGATCATTCTTCTGCAGTGAGACCTGTTTGCTCTCCTTCAGTGTGTCGCCTGCCTTCTGTTCACTGTGTCTGCTGCCAGCAATAACATTCGTGGCTGTCACTAAACTATGTTACGGAGGTGTCAAATTTCAGTCCTGAAAATGTTCCTGACATATCACCTCCTCCTCTCTCTTCAGGGAAAGTGCTGATTATTGGAGGAAGTATTGCCAACTTCACTAATGTAGCAGCCACATTCAAGGTGAAACACATGAATGTATTTATTTGAAACACCATGAAAAGTAAACTGTGTCCACTCCAGACATTGTCCCTAGAGAAAAACTACTTCCAGCAGAATATTTAGTTTTTTCTAAGACAAAGGCTAATCTCTGTGTTCGTTGAGGCAGGTCTGTTTTGTTATAACAGAGCTTCTGTAGCTCAAGTCCTTGTTGAGACAGTGTGAAAGTTCACATTAAATTCCTGTTACGGACAGTTTATGTCTGTACAGAATATATATTGTTGCACAGTTAGCTTTCTTAGATGATGTTAATTGTAACAATTATACTTCTGATATCAGAGTGTAGTTTAGGAGGGCACTAGGCTCCCCACTGTAGCCAAATGTACACCTTAAAAAGCACA
>JAQLOL010000014.1:10059120-10069605 GCA_029783665.1 Naso thynnoides
TATTTCACAACTGAAGAGTATTAAAAGTTTCCTGATGCTAAGACTCATAAACACAAAAATCTTTTGAGAAAACTTGTTTTCCTTTTACTGAGTTGTGTGTTTTTGTGTAGAGTAGTTTTGATTTGGAATGTTAGCGGTCGAATGTTCAGCACATGTTGAAATGAGGTTACTATTTTGGCTATACTATGCTTTTTAGATAGCTTTTTACAGCAGCATATTGAAGGCATGTTCAGTAGCAGCTGAGCTTTGCATGGTTTTTACTCTGGTGTGCTATTTACGGAGTACAATGCACGGAAACCTTTCTCAATGAATACGATAAAAACACACTCATTCTTTCTCCTTTTTGTGCTCATTTTGTCGTATTTTGTGTTCCCGTCCTGTGGGGTCACAGAAGCACAAGCCTCTTCAGGCTGCAGCGGAGGTATGGAAGGGTGTGAAAAAAAAAACCTGTCTTCCTGCCCTCTCCGCCCTCTGTCCACTTCCTCCCGCATTCCCATCTTGCCTTCCCAGTCTGTCATTTGCATTCTTACGGTGGCTACCTCACTTAAACGGTTGCTGTTTTATGTTTCCATCCAAACTGACATTGGTGAATCATCTGGAATTGAATTGCATGACACATCAGAGTTTTTAAAATAAACAATAGCAGACAGTTTTTTATTATTTTTTAGAATTTTACATGTAGGAGTACAAGAAGATAACACTCTGACCCACCACAGCAGAAAGAAAGCACTTATTTATACATTTGTTTCCTTCCAAAACTTGCCTCATCCTGAAACCAGGGTATCTGCATGCCACAGAAAGTTTTAGGAGGCCTTCAGTTACCTCAAAAAGTTAGAACTTTAATTTACTGAAGTCGTAAATATTCTCTTTTGCCTGGTCTGGAAAGTAATGTCAAGTTTTTATGTTTTGTATCTCTACATTTGATAACAATGAGATGCTGTGATGTTGGATTGAACACAAAAGGCTACTTAGTCCTTTTACAGTAAGCATAATCGGACCAGAGTAAACTCTGTCACCACTTCGAGCTTCAATGGCTAGGTAGCTTTTCAGCTCATAATGGGCAATTATCAACTTTAGCAAAAACTTAAATGCATTAAAGCTGGGGTAGGCAGGGTTTTTTTGTGTCATTAAGCAAAAATTCCTTAATAACCTCTCAGCATAATGTGGGCCAGGTGATATGAAAGAACACCAGACCTCTGCACCTCTCCTTGGCTCTGTAATCAGACTTTAGAAAATGAAGACCGTGACAGACCAGCCAATCAGCTACACATTGCTACGAGCTGATTGGCTGTTAAAACAGGTGGCCTGCCGTACATTATTAAACTGACCGTTGGCGACTTTCCAAGCTGAGTTGGCAGTACCATCATCCAGCTTGAATGGAGCTGAGAGAGACCAGTTTACACTTTTACAACTTTCCCGACAGCCGTTTTGTCTCGTCATGAATATTTGGTGAAACCTGTCCTAAAAAAGAGAGAGAGACAACAAATGTAATTAACTCGAGCCAGAGCAAAAACAGGGAGGGGAGGTTGCAGCAGAGTTGCTTCCTCAGGAGTCTCATGCTATAGCTATCTTGAGTTCCAAACATTGCCTACCTCAGCTTTAATTATCTTTAATTGGTTAATTCTTCCCAGTCTAGTTCAAATCAAATTGAATAATTATATCATGAGGTGTTATTGTATTACACTGCTGAAGAAGTTTAAACAATATAATATTTGAATGCCATATTGTCCCTACTAGTTTTCCATGATTTTCAATCTAATAATTTGGGTCATATGATCTTCTAACAGGTATTAAATTGCATTCTGTCTAAATTCTGAAATTTAACATGGTGAAACCCATAGAAAGCTTGTAAAACATTTACCTTATTTGTCACTTTACTGCTGTCTGCTGTATCAGAGAACAACACAAGGCAGTGAGCCTGGACAGAGTGGATAGAAACAGGAGGACTAATGTGTGGCAAGATGGTGATTAACTTCACCGCCAAGCTTCAAACCACACTGTGGACTAACATTACATCTGCATTCATAACAGAACACTCGACACTTTGCAGATCTGTCGCACAGTCGTGTCCTTTTTACTGTCTCAGCTTAGTCTCTGACATTCTTCTTGCACCGCTGCCAGCTTGCTGTGGTATGTAGGCCTTGCCTTTAAATGCTTTAATTAAATTATGAGTAGACAGCTGTGTCATCAACGTCCAACGTTGTTCAGACTGCTTATTTGGTATTCCTGCTCACTATGAGCACACGGCAATGTTTGCAGACATACAGAAGGTGGACAGTGGAAATCACTTCCTGCTAAAGACTTTTCTTTTACAAACTAGTTTGGAGATAGAAAAAAACACTATGCAAATTCTAAAAAATGCACTGAAATAAAGGAACATGTATTTGATTGATGTGTAGTATTTATAATTTCTCAGCGGTCAAACCAAGTTGCCAGTAGTTTATTTGAGACAATACAACTGCACAGGCACATGTGCTGTATGTACAGTTGATAACGTGAGAATGGAAAAAATGTTAAACCTTTCTTCAAATATTATTTCAAAATAATTCCAAATGTTATACCACAGCCACTGGTTCCATTTTAATATCAACACTGTGAGACTCCACATTAATACTTTTAACCTGGAGGTGGACAAAATAATGGACTCTGAGGAACTTAGTTACAAACCAGTCTGTCAGTTATATCAGGCCGTATGCAACATCCAAATCCAGATGTGTAGCCTCCAAATAGCAAAACATCTGCAAAAAAAATGCGAAATGAATCAAGGGAGAAGTGTTTGAAAAATGACATTTGTTTAATGCAGGTAAAGTGCATTAACAAAGACAAACACAAAGAGTGGTGACTTTGTTACTACAAATTTCTTCATCATCAAGAGTTATTTTCTCTACCTCCCGTCTCTCTGTCCTCAGAGTTAGGTCTCGCTGTACTCTGCTTGTAACCATCTACATTCCTGCTGTTCTCCTGCTGAGCCTGACCCCTTTTGCCTTCGAGATTATTTTTATTTTTTATTCCAGCTCTGACTTTTCACTCTGTCTTCCCGTTCTTTCAGCCAAAGCCACCACACTCTTCAGAAAGCAAACCAAGACCATGGTCTGGGGCATGCAGACACGAGCTGTGCAAGGCATGCTGGACTTTGACTATGTGTGCTCCCGTGACGAACCGTCTGTGGCGGCCATGGTTTACCCCTTCACGTAGGTTCCCCAAGTGTAAATTATAAACTTGATTCCCCACTGATAAAGGATATCCCTTTGCCTCTCCTTTTGTCCAGTTGATGATCAGATGTGTTATTTTTGAGTTTACAAATTCTAAAAAGTTAATTTTACGTCTGTACTCCGCTCCTCTTTCTTTCTGTTAGTAGGAAATCTGACCAAAAAATCTGAATAAAGTAAAAGTTGACTGCCCTGGTTTTGTCTGTTGCAGTAAAGTTAAAATAAAATTTTACTATATTTTTATTCCTGTACCTTCCATTTGTATGTTGTCCAGTGGTGATCACAAGCAGAAGTTCTACTGGGGCCACAAGGAGATCCTGCTGCCAGTTTATAAAAACATGGCCGACGCCATGAGGAAGCACACAGACGTGGACGTCCTGATCAGCTTTGCCTCACTGCGCTCGGCCTTTGACAGCACACTGGAGGCCATGCAGTACCCACAGGTAGTAAGAGATTTTGGAAAATTATGTTTACGTTCAAGCCTGAACATTACTGCCTAAACATTTGAGAATCACCCAGACATGAAGGGCGCTTATCTTACGTTTTCAGATCCACACTATTGCCATCATAGCTGAAGGCATTCCTGAAGCTCAGACAAGGAAGATGATCAAGATGGCTGATGAGAAAGGCGTTACTATCATTGGCCCTGCCACGGTACGCAGTCATGTCACACCAACAGACTCTTAACCAAGGGAGTCTTTCAAGCACTTCAGTAAAGTGTTTTATAATCAGTGTTTGTAAACAGAAAATGATACCAATCAACTGGTAAACGGAGGTTAATTTGACAGTTATTATGTTGTGCAACAGGTTGGAGGCATCAAGCCAGGCTGTTTTAAGATCGGCAACACAGGTGGCATGTTGGACAACATCTTGGCTTCCAAACTTTATCGTCCTGGCAGCGTGGCATACGTGTCCCGCTCTGGCGGAATGTCCAATGAGTTGAACAACATCATCTCCCGCACCACAGACGGCGTCTATGAAGGGGTGGCCATCGGAGGAGACAGGTACAATAGCTTGTTTGCAAATGATTTGCATAGGAGTGGGGGAAAGCTGTCTGTTCCTCGCTCCATAGAAACATTTAGTTGGCACAAAAAAAACTTTTTTGTTTTGTTTTGTAAGCTTATGTGTTTTTGTTCTCTTTGTCCAGATATCCAGGCTCCACCTTCATGGACCATGTCCTTCGTTACCAGGACACTCCAGGGATCCAAATGATAGTGGTTCTCGGAGAGGTGGGTATAGCTACACAAATGTTTATTTTCAAATCGACATAATGCAATAGTTTTTCTTCTTCTTTTGTTTTTTTTAAGACTATCTTCATGATAAATTAATAAGTATTTTAATTTTTTTTTAAATTCTGACAACACAGATTGGAGGCACAGAGGAGTACAAGATCTGCCAAGGCATCAGAGAGGGCAGGATAACTAAACCCGTAGTTTGCTGGTGTATCGGAACCTGCGCCACTATGTTCTCCTCAGAGGTATGCTGGCTGTGTTGGAATCATTTGCTTTTGATTTAGTTGGTGTTATTTGAAGTTCTGAGTTCTTGAGCTAAGCCTGTAATACTGCCATCTTCAGGTCCAGTTTGGTCATGCAGGGGCTTGTGCCAACCAGGCCTCAGAAACAGCAGTAGCCAAGAACCAGGCCCTGAGGGACGCTGGCGCTTATGTACCAAAGAGCTTTGATGAGCTGGGGGATGTCATCAAGTAAGAAATTCTTACTCGAGTTCTCATTTAATTTTGTAAGAGTTTTGTACTAATAGTGTTTATCTGCTGAAATAGGACTGTGTATGATGAACTGGTGGCCAATGGTACCATCACTCCCGCTCAAGAGGTGCCTCCTCCAACAGTACCTATGGATTATTCTTGGGCCAGGGTAAGAGTTTACTTGATAAACCCCAGAAAATTGCCTTTTTTTCTCCCCTCAACAGCATCTGTCTTTGTAGCTGAATTACTAAGTAGTTGTAGACTATGGACTAGTCAAAATTTAGAGCTCATTATTTTGAGTCTTTATGTTTAAAAAATATCAGAATGTATTAGTTGATTTTGATTTTTTAAAAACTAGCGAGAAGGAGAAAAGCAACTGGTTGTACAGACTGATTTACAATCACTGACTTCTCTCTAGTGGACGAAATGTATAATGACGCCACTAGTTATATTGCTTCCAGTTGCATTTCTACACCAGAATTTCTCGTTTCTTACAAGCTGACCTATAGGGTCGCCAAGTCTTGCCCCTTCCGGTGGACCCCATGGGGCCTTATTTTGGAAAAAAAAAAAAAGAAGTACATTAGTCAATGCATAGAGACAAATTATCTTTCGATCTTGTTTAAATTGTACCCTCATTCTAAATTATGATGTATGTAATTTTAAAGATATTTTTGCCAATAAATTAAGTTGCAGTTTGTCGTGAAGATACAGTAGTTTAGTACCATGTAGTTTTTGTGAAACCGCTACATCTCTCATCTCGCACAATATACGTCACCAACACTAACGTGGCTGTAACTTTGGCACAGTTTCTTTTGTTCCATCAGAACGAGGGAAAATGGATCAAATGAGGTTAGAATCATTTCAAGCGTGAGCCTCTTGAGAACTGCAGCTGAGCAAACAGAGAGTTATTCGGTTCTGTGAAAGATGATTAAGACCGAGTTTGTAGTTTTTCTAAATATGCATTTTCAAAGTCCTGTACCTCAGCTGTTGTGTGAAACTGTGTAAATTGTGACTTTCTTGTCTTGCAGAATTATCTTTGAAATGATTAAATATATTTGAGATTGACTTTACAATTCAAATGGGATCAAAAAATAATTTGTCTCTCTCCATAGACTACCATTCATATTTTTTCCAAGTTAAGATCCCATGGCCTGGAAGTCGAGATATTTATCCCTGCCTCACAGGACAATCATTTTTACTCCGTGTGTATTACCCATGTAAACCCATCTTACTTTTGTTTTGATCTCCATCTGGTCTCCTCCAGGAGTTAGGTCTGATCCGTAAGCCCGCCTCGTTCATGACAAGCATCTGCGACGAGCGAGGCCAGGAGCTCATCTATGCTGGCATGCCCATCACTGAGGTCTTCAAAGAGGAGATGGGTTTAGGAGGAGTGCTTGGCTTGCTTTGGTTCCAGCGCAGGTTGGTATGACAGCTTGTCGAAAACTGGCGTTAACCAGTTGAAGAAGTGTTGGATTTACTTTTATAAATGTATCCTGAGTTGAATTAGTTTTGTTTCCGTATAGGTTGCCACGCTATGCCTGCCAGTTCATTGAGATGTGCCTGATGGTGACTGCAGATCACGGGCCTGCCGTCTCTGGTGCACACAACACCATCGTCTGTGCTCGTGCTGGCAAGGACCTCATCTCGAGCCTCACCTCTGGCCTGCTCACCATCGTCAGTACAGCTCACAAACAGTTGCACACATACACTGTGCCACCATCATCTCTCACTCGGGCAGTTATTTCTGTTCTGAAACATTATTTTTGTATAAATTCTAGGGGGATCGTTTTGGAGGTGCTCTGGACGCAGCTGCCAAGCAGTTCAGCAAGGCGTTCGACAGCGGCATGCTGCCCATGGAGTTTGTCAACAAGATGAAGAAGGATGGCAAGCTGATAATGGGCATCGGCCACCGAGTCAAATCAGTAAGCAGCTTTTTCACATTACCTCAAGTTCTTTTACACAATGTGGCTTTTGCAGATGTTAGACAGTAGAAAATTGTTAAGATTATACATCTAAATGATTCTTCTGTATTGAAATAAAAATAATTGCAGTTTTAGTTTAGAGCTTCCTCTGATTATCATTCTATCAGATCATTGCATCAAGACTGAAAGCGGGAACATAAAACACATTTTGTTTCTCTGCTCAGATCAACAACCCGGACATGCGGGTTCAGATTCTAAAGGACTTTGTCAAGCAGCATTTTACCTCCACCCAACTACTGGACTATGCTCTGGACGTAGAGAAGATTACCACATCCAAGGTACTTGTCAGCTGAACTAGAAGGAAATGCACATGAATTTCTCCATTTAAAAACTAAATCCTTAATAAACAAAACTTCTTGAGTGAGAGGTGGGTCAGAAGAGCCACTGTGCAATGAAAAAAGCAAAGAAACCTGCATATTGTCCAAATCTGACCATTTTCAACACATTTCAATGCAAAATCTTTGACAGTTTGATGAACATTTCCTCTTTTTTTGGAAAATTGGGCAGAGGTTTGCAAGTTTGTTGATATTCCTCTGCCATTTAAATGAAATGATTTCTTTCATACCCGCAGAAACCCAATCTGATCCTTAATGTAGACGGTTTGATTGGTGTTGCCTTTGTTGACCTGCTCAGGACGTGTGGTGGCTTCACACGGTGAGAATAACAAACAGACTGCTGAGATGTAAATCCAGTCTCAAAGGGCTTTTTGCTTTGAAGAGATTCATTTATCAGCAATCTAAATTTTTTGAATACTTTTTACAAAGTTTAGCTTTGGTTAGCTGTCGGAGTTGCTCTTTGTTTTTATTTTCTTTTTCTTTTTTCTTTCTATTCCTCACATTATACACTTAAAAATGTAGATGTTAACCTTAACTTTCTTACTTTATATTTATAAACCTTAAGTAAATGGTTTTAGAACACATTATAGTGTGGTATAAAGTAAATATAGACATTTAAATGTTCATGTACAGTATTGGGCAAAAGCCAGAACTTCTCTTCTGAAGAAGACATCCTGTGTCATTACAACTGTTTCACTTTGTCATCTGTTAATTTAGCAACTTACTATTCTTGTTGCCTGCACAAAGAGTTATAGTTTTTGACAAAAACATAAATATTGTAGATTATTATACAAATGATTTTCAAGTGTTAAGGTCTGTTGTTCATAGATCCAAAGAGTCAGTTATCAGTGTTGTTGTTCCTCTGCTGATGGCACATTTTCAGTTTTGATTCTCACAAGTTTGTAACTGGTTGCAGAGATGAGGCTGATGAGTTTGTGGAGATCGGTGCACTAAACGGGATCTTTGTCCTTGGCCGCAGTATGGGTTTTATTGGTGAGTCCCATTCAGATTCAGCACCATAATGCTAACATTTACAGAATGCAAACGGGACATTTAACCTGTGTCTGTCTTTCTGCCAGGGCATTACCTGGACCAGAAGAGGCTGAAACAGGGTTTGTACCGCCACCCCTGGGACGACATCTCCTATGTGCTCCCTGAACATATGTCCATGTGATCCCCACTGCACAGAACAGGACGTACTTCCAGATGTGATTGCCCTAACGGGTCAGGCAGCGTTACACATCTCATTTAACGTACATATGCAGCCGCCTCGAGGAAGCACTGAGCAGGATGACTGTGGAAAGTGGAAGTACTGCCTGGCTGAGGGATATGGGGAGAACCTTTAGACTAGTTTTTATGGAGAAAAAGGGGAAGCGTATTTTCGTATTTTGTTTTCAGCAAAGTATTTAGATGTAACTTATTCAGTTTTGAATGAAGAGCTCAACCAATGCAAGCTGCAGCAGTTGCAGGAGCACAAAATCAAATGGTACTTCAAAACGAAACCAAACTGTTTGATGTAGTTGGTACAAATGCAAGATTCAAAGCACATTTCAAGTCTGACTTCACTCTCAGTCTCCTAAGTTCATCTGCAGTAACAGCTGCTGATGTGAAATATGTTCAAGATTAGCAATATAGTAACTTGTCTTTTTATACTACTTAAAACAATTAACAAATTAATCCATTTATTTTAATCACCTGTTATAGGCCACATGAAAGTGTGCTTATGTTTGCTTCCTGGCTTTCTGAGTATTGCACCTTAGTTTATACATGAGCAAATCTAATTCTGATATCTGTGTAATTATTCTTGTCAAAGTTTCACTCACATTGAGAAAGATCTGTCGTCACAAATTAAAACCAAAGTTATTTTACAGAGTTTGTTGTCTTTGTTAAAGGTGAAAAACAGGGTCCTGTAGTTGATCTTACAGATGTTATCCGGTTCATGTTTTAGGAAAGGGAGACCTTGTGATGCGATAAAGGAATTCAACACATTGCCTTTCCTAGAGCAACCTTGTTTACAACCCTGGTCGTAAACTATTAGTCAAAATTCATCAGCTACTGTAAAAATGAGGTGCAGGTCTGAGGTGTTCCAGTCTGTCACAGTAAGTATGATATAACTACTGTAATAGTTGATATTCTGAATAACTGTCAGCTAAGCAGAAATTATCCAAGCTTGAGAAGTGGATGAACAAAATGCTTCATGAATGAGCCCTGTGAGTCTTTGAAGGCATCTTATGGCAAGGAACCATGAAGGCAGTTTGCTTTATTTTGGGAAAGTTATTGCACATTATTCGGATGATGGTTGTGTAAACAAATAATCAATTGTCACTAAAGACCTGACGCCAAATCAAAACACTTCTGAACTGCCCACTGTGCGGCCTGCTGTGTTTGATCTTTGTTTTGCTGTTTGTATTTAACTGTGAAAAAAAATGCTTGTTTTTTTGTAATATGCTGTCATATAATAGTATAATAATAAAGTTCTCGTTTTACTTTTCATTCTGGCTAACTTGTGTAATCTGTTGTAGAGGAACATACTGATCTGGAAATGGGTGATTCTCTTACAGGGTACATAAAAACCTGAAGGTGAGGTGAAGAACATTGATCATCTTATGACAGCATCACTTGACATGTACAATCCACCCAAACGTTATCGCGGACTAAGAGTGTCGACACTCAACCTCACAACCCTCAGTGATGCTGCCAAACCCCTGATGACAAACCACAGAGCACTTGCAGAGGTCCTGTGTTCATACCTTCATGGATCAGAGTCCAGTCCACAGTGGGGCCTCTGTGGATCAGATTTGCTCCAACAAATGCTTGATTGCGGTAAAAATGCAAGTTTTCATTCATTTGAATGAGGCCTGTCTGTATTGGCTGCAGTGGTCTGAGCTGCAAAAGCTTGAAACCAGCTCAACTTAAGGAGAAATGCAGAGCTATGTCACTCTGCGGCAGCCAACCACATAGAGCGATCATCCAGCGATCAACCACTACCTTTGGATTGGGGGAGGAGCAGAGTACACCACAGATACAGTACATACACGTGTATATATACACTCACTGGCCACTTCATTAGAGACACCTTGCTAGTACCGGGTTAGACCCCTTTCGCCTTCAGAACTGCCTTAATTTTTCGTGGCAGAGACTCAACAAGGTGCTGGAAACATTCCTCAGAGATTCTGGTCCATATCGACATGATAGCATCACACAGTTGCTGCACATTTGTCGGCTGCACATCCATGATGCGACTCTCCTGTTACACC
>JAQLOL010000014.1:10083321-10108318 GCA_029783665.1 Naso thynnoides
AACAACCCAAAAAACAAAAACTCCTTATTTATTATCATAAATGACACAGAAAAGCAGCAAATCCTCACATTTAAGAGGCTATATGATTGATTACCAAATCATTGGCGATTATTTCTCTATCAATCGATTAATCGTTACAGCTCTAATCTATAGGCTACCTGAAGATTCTATCACTAAGCACTTGTTGTATTGTGTTTGTTTAAACAGGAAGCTCTCAAACACTTCAACCAGACTGTCACCCAAAGGCAGATGCTGACATTTGCAGAGAAGTTCTCAGACTTGGACGATGAGGTGAGATTAAGAACATTTTAAATGAGAATCTTTGATTTCTAAAATATCCGGAAGAAGTAATTTTGAGGCTCCTTCACACAGAATGTCTGCTAGTAGTGCTGTTACTCACTTAAATGATTTGTCTTATTTTGTTTTCAGGACTTTTTTGGATCGGAGGAAGCTGCACTTTTGGCCTCCGAGTCCCCTGATGCTGAGTTTGAAGGGATGGGAGACTACGAGGAGTCCATGCTCGCTGACTGGAGGCAGCCAAAGGGCAAAGGAGACGCTGGGGAGTCAAATTTCTGAGGAGAATCGAGATCTAACAGTGAGGATTTCCACAAAACATCTGAATACGTCTCACATATCGTTAAAAGGTCCTATAGACAACATTGTACAATCATCAAGAAAAATATTGTTCACTGACAACACAGAGATACCATGTGATACCAGCGTCCCTGTACTATTGGCTCTGACGCCTTTGATCATCTAACAGAGGTAAACAAAACAATCATTTTGAACATGATAAACTGTTTTAAACAATTAAATCACAATCATATATATTTTTTAAATTATAAAGCATTACTTTCATTCTGTACCTTTCTAAAAACGCTGTGGATGTTTGTTTTTTTCTTGTTTCTTTGTTTTAAATGATTAACCTACATGCAAATGCTACTTAAAAAACTTTTAATGAGTCAGTGATCAATTGGAAAATGTCTCTCATATTTCAGTTTCATGTCCTCTTCTGTCCTCACAGCTGTGGTGAATTATTTTCATTTGTATCATCTACTCTGTGTTTTTAAGCATCTATATAAGAACAATTAATAAACATTTTATCTACTTGAGTACAGCGCTGTATATAACAGGAGATGAGTAAATATTATTCCAGCATGCATACGTCAGTGCACAAGTACTTTTGGTAAGTGTAGGCTACTCACGTCTTACATTAATAAATTACTAAGCCTAATGACCATATTAATGCTGATTTTTTTTCAACATTAAGAAACCCTCTGTATGAACAACTCTTTATCTTACAAATAATATAGTATAGAGGCCAATAAGTTCCGACTTTTTAATTCCTGAATGGCTGTGATAATTCCAAAAAAAGTAGTCATCGAGGTTTAACATTTAGCATGAACAACATAAAAGACAAGGCGCAGACATGCAGAATTTGTTCCAGTGCTCAACGAACCCTGCAGGAGCCTCACAAACTTCCAGCAAATATTTATAAATATTTACAAGCCAAAGCAGGTAGAACTACAGGCCAGTTTCAAATGAACTGTTCATCACCACAGCTGTTAATATCTACTGCACTATGTCTATTATTAAAGTATCACAGATAGCTAAATACACAAAATAAATACATGTTGATATTTAGTGTTTTTGCAACTATTCCAGTTCTCTCTGGTTTCCATGGGTATTTGTAAGATGAAAAAGTGTGTTTGTAGGGAGCAATGTGGAAATTTGGATGTTGTAATTTTTGTTTAGTTTTCATATAAACTAAAACTGCATAAAGAAAATTCTTGCTAGTAGCCAATTTCTTGAAGAAAAAGCAGGCTGTAAAGTTTTGCATACATGTTATAACTTTTCTGCATATTGTAATTCAGGTGGTCTGAAAGAAGACTAGACTCTTGTACCTTTCTTTGACTCTGTGTGTTCAGGCTGTAGAAAATCAAATCTATAATGGGCACTTTTCTGCCAATCATGGGCTAATTCAGAGAGCGAGTGTTCTTATTGGCTGCTCTACGTTGTACCTCTTAGCAACAGGAGATGTAGCTATAACCTGATTGGCTGTTTAAACAAGTGACAAGCCTTACCAAAGATAGTCAATATAACACAACACAAGATACCTCACTGCACACTGCCCCAATAATGTGAAATGGTTTTCAATTCCCATCTCCTAAGTGGGCAGAGTCACATCTTCCATAGAGACAGTTAGGAAACCACCACCCCTCTGTCTCCTCTGGAAGTGTTACTGATGCCATGTGAATGGATAAAAGCAGGCGGATTTTGTGTTGCATATTTGTTTGGCACAAGTTTTACCTCTTAATTCACGGTTTCATGTATTAGACCATTTAAATGTTCATTTATGTCCGCTGCAAAGCAAGGTGGGAAGCATCGATTCCCAGATCTCGCCAGAGTGTGTTGCTGAGACAGAGACAGGTCTTGAACAAAGTTAATTTTCTCCTGATTTATGTGTCTGAAAAAAGCCATTTTTGTGTCAGAATGTTCAGAAGATCTGCGTCTTGTAAAAAACGAGTCCAATATGTATCTTGGTGATGATGGGGGGGAAAGAATTGGTCATAATCTGTAATCATGTTCATTTCTCCCATAAGAATGAATGGACTCAAAACTGCTTCCTGTCTCCTAAAGGGGCAGGGCTGTGGCGAAACCCATGTGACACTGATATAGGAAATGAACATTCAGCAGGAGGTCTTGGTTCCTACTAACTGTCTCTGGCCTTAAAAGACAGAGCTACAACAAACAAAATAAAATGAAAGCTGGAGCAAAAACAGGGAGGTGAGGGTGCAGCAGAGTTGCTTCCTTAGGAGTCTCATGCCACAGGTAGCTTAATTTTCCAGGTGTTGCCTCCTCCAGGTTTATTTACATGGCAACCCATTCAACTGTCAGGTTATTTCAACAAAAAACACAAATAACCTCATGGTGGTGCTACAGGGAACATCCTCTGGGGGCCATGAATGTCTGACTGTAGTTTCCTGCAAAACCATCTTTGAGATTTTAATGCATTTCAGTAAAGGCTAAATATGCTCACCTTCTCGATGAGACAACTAATTCATTTTAAGATTGCAAGATTTTGAAAAAAAGGCACATTTTCACTGTGAATCAGAAAAATCAAGAGTAACAAGAGTAAAACGAGTCAGTTGTGAAGAATTTGTTCTCTTGTATTCTAGGTGACACACACACACACACTATTGACCAGATATCATATTTATAACTATTACAACAAGCAGCAGAGCAAGGAAGAGTCTCCTGTAGAGCTACTGTCGTTTTTTAAAACTGCATACAGGACAGACACACATCCACACAGTCATTATTCAGATGTTTTATTATGTATTTTAATATACAGTAATATGAGTATTTACATAGAAAGCTAACGGTGGATACCTTCCTGTGAGACTAAACAGTGTTGACCTGCATGTGAGAATGGTGCCAAAATCCTCCTTTGAGTCCAACAATGATGTGTGATCACAAACACTGTGACCTTCCTGCCGAGTCTGTCCTTGAGTATTAGTTTATACAGAATGATGAGTTCAAGTACAATTAAAGGGATAAATGAAATTTTAAATTTAGACCATGTGACAAAGTCTGAGAATTTAACCTCACCTGATTAAAGTTAGCAAACTGTCTTCAAAAGTCTTTTGTTTCTATGACTAGATGCAGCAAGTTCTGTCAATTAGGAAAGACATTAAACCTTTTTATTGATTGACTTGACTCCAACTTGTCAAAATATTCCTTTAATGCAACTGTAGGTTGACTGGCAGTGTTACTTGGATCATCTCCTCTGGCACTCGTGCAGTTGTACAGTTCCTCGTTGTTATTGGTGAATCAAAGCTTCTTTAACAGTCGTATTTTATTTTAAGAACATTTTGGTTATGTCTTGTGCTGTTTGTGTTTCCCCTTGAACACACTCTTACTATTTTTAAATGTACACAGTTATTGCTTATTATCTGGTTAGTCAGAATTAAATCTGAAATAACTTAAAAGATAAAGCATTTTTTAAATTCTGATTTTTTGACTCTTCATTTTCGATAATGAATGGATTTTGTGGAGTCAAGGGAGATCCTGCACTAAATCTGAGCTTGGAAATCGGCGATCTATGTCAAAATTTTTAGTTGGAAACAAGAGGAGCTCAAATTTCCCTGAAATGTACAAACTGCAGAGATTTGTTTCCTGTTGCACTCATTAAATCGGTAAAATGAGCAGTTTTAGGCTGAGAGGCAGGAGGAGCTTCCTCTCTCTAGGCTTGTGCTTCAGTTCAGAGCGGCAGTGAATCACTGCTGTCTAAATGAGTCGGCCCTATGATACACTATGTACATCAGCACCCATGTTCAGCATACTTGTATGCATATTGGTTGGTTATGGATTACATATCATACAGCGGGATAAAACACTCTGTGTGTACATGTGCAAAGGCCTATCTGGCTCTACTGCAGGAAAGGGAAACATCTAACCTCCTTTGCAGGCCTGAACTATACATTCGTGCATTGATGCATATTATGTAGAAGCACTGA
This sequence comes from Naso thynnoides, assembly GCA_029783665.1. Classification (NCBI taxonomy): domain Eukaryota; kingdom Metazoa; phylum Chordata; class Actinopteri; order Acanthuriformes; family Acanthuridae; genus Naso; species Naso thynnoides. Next base: position 10,087,842 of record JAQLOL010000014.1, read on the forward strand.
TTTAGGATGGACTACTGTTTGATAATAACAGGCAGCTGAAGTATGGCTATTACGTAGGAATGTAAAGGTCTAGCACACAAAAATATCCCTCATCTACACAGATAAAATATCAACATTCTCTATTTGGTGATATTTTTTACATTTCTATTGCAGTTAAAGTCACACTACTGAAAGGAGGTGATTGTGTTCTCCATGAGGTTAAATATGTTAACAAAAGGCTCCTCAAAAAGAAGTCCATACTTGGAGACGTTCACGGTCTTCTTCCATGAAAATACTTGAAGGAGTAAAGCATATAACAGTCAATATGGCAGAAAACAGCTATAAGCAGTGGGAGGGAAATGAAAAGAAGTTCAGTAAACACACTTCAGGGTGGAAGGATGTAGAAGAAGTCTTCTTTTGATATTTGTAAGCAAGGCTTGCGCTTCCATTCCGCAGTTAAAAACATTACAGTTTGACTTTATGTGAGAAGAATGGCAGCGAAACCAGAGAAAAAAAACCAGAAACATTCTGAGGGTTCAAAAGTGGAAGACATCTTTGTTTTGTCTCCTCAGAGCGGACTGGACACAGTGTAAGGTAGACAGGACAGCACAGGAACACGAATCAAACCCCTGAAGATCTGGGAAAGAGAAGAAGAAGAAGAGGAGAGAAGCAGGGGAAGAAAAGAGAAAAACATGAGGAGTATAATGCAAACCAACAGGCAGCTAAGAGGAAATAAAACATGAAGAAGACTGATGCACACTGTGGCTTTAAAGAAGGAGAATTTCAACATATTATTTTCCAAGTACTTTTTCCACCTACACCATCAAATGTCTGCTCAAAACCCAACAAATTTTCATTTACTACAAAGTCAAACAAGGACATTTTCTCACATTTAAAAACATGAAATCAAAAAATGTTTGTCATCCCAATAATTGATGCTGGTTATGTTCTAGATGATTCACTTATCAATTAATTGTTGCCGCTGTAAATCAGATCAAAACATAAATAAGAGAAATAACCCAAATAAAACACCATTTATTATTGAAAGTCTTATGAAATAAATATTACAAAGTCAACACAAGAGCTGTTTTCTAGAAATGGCAGCCGACAAAGTCAGGACATGCAGTACAAATAGTAAAGCAAACTAGAGTTACAGATTATCATGTTTCCTAATACTGCTAATGTGTACTTTAAAGGCTAATCAATGCAAAGTATGCAAACTAGCACAGTCTGTATAAATGTTATATGGAATGTGGCATTGATTTAGGCTAAGTTCTTGTCCCTATTACATAAAAAATGCGTAAAAGATGTAAAATCAGATAAAAGCAGGTTACACACGTGCTTGGGAATGTCTTCGAGAGTAAATAAGCAGAGGATTCTTATAAAACAGATGGCCTTATGTTGACAGAATGAACAATGAATGAAACTCTGATAATGTTTTGCTGTCGCGATCAAGACTGAAAGGCGGGATCGTACCTTCCTCTTCGGATGTTCCTGGATCCACAGGGGGGACAGGAACAAGATGGAGGAAGCAGACAAAAAAAAAGACAGAGAACAAGTGAAGAAGACAGACAGGTAAGACTACCAACTGCTGTTTCATTTGTGAAAAAAAAGACTGAACAGTGAGGAAAAAAAAAACATGCAATGAACCCAAGGCCGTAAAAGCAAAGCATCAAACAGGCATTTAAAACTCCCATCTTTATCTTCAGTTGTTCAGAAAGTTAACTCGGCTAACCGGGACACTTGCAGCTGCAGAGCTGATGCCATCAGAAAAGCTACAGTCAGAAGGTTAAAGACAAAGATTACATCGAAAGACAGGCATTTTCATTTTTTTTAGCATCCTGCAGACACATCACAGCAAAGCCTGCTTGAGGCAAGACAGCCTTGTAACTTAGAGAGAAGAGTCGCAGTTAAATTCAGTTGTGCAGAGAAGAACAATGCAGGAGGTTGTTGATCTGTTTATTCAGGATAGTGCATCTTTCTTGCCCAGGATTTTTCTTTCTTTGTTGTCAAAACCTGGCACCCGCATTATGTACTGAGAGTTCGACTGTAGCCTCAAGCTGCTAGTCTGAAGCACAAACAATATCAAGTAGATGAAGATTCCTGACGTGACAAGTGAAGAAAATGCTTAGTGTCGTAAACCTGTATTATTTCTAATGGCCAGCAGGGGGCAACTCCAAGTCACAAGTCCAATGTCTGTAAACTTATGAGCAAATTCCACTTTACACATAATTTATTACCACAGATAACTTATCTCAAATGAGTTAAAAGTCTCAATCACCATCTTCAAGTCTTTTTTTATTACAGAATAATGCTAATTTTGGAAAATTATGGTTACATCTCATCCAGCTCCTCCTCTCAACCTAATGCGGTCACTCCTGACCCCCAAAACCCAGGACAGTAATTGATGGCTAATTGATTAATCATCCAATCCATAAAATGTCAGCAAATAATGAAAAATCTCATTCTTCACATGTTTTGTCTGACTTGCAGATCAAAAACCAGCAACATACAGTTTCATCTCAAAGAAGACTATAAAATCCAGGAAACATTCACATCGAAAAGTTTGGAGCAGGTAAATGTTTTGCCAATTCTGCTTAAAAAATTAATCAAACAAGTAATAATTTCTGCTTATGGTAACTTTTTAACCCTAGTTCAGGATAAACTCATGACAAAGGATATGAATTTAGCTTCTACAGCCCGCTAAACAAAACAAAGCCATTTTGAGCATATTAAATAAATACTCTGAAGTGGTGACACCTCCGTAACTCATCTCATACCATTTCATCGTAGAGTTGAAGCCAGAAATAGTAAGGAGGGACTGTTAGTGCCCACATTCCTCTCTCCTTGCCCTAACACAACCCTGCAGATGGAAAACCATCCACTGTAACAATAAGCCCACACGGTCTCTGGTTGTGAGTATGGATCTGACAGCAAGCAGATTAGCATTCAGCAGCGAGCCGCAGGCATGTGCGTTAGCTGACAGGGGAACACAGCAGGCACACACAGATGGAGGCATGCCAGAGCTCTTACTTAAATCCCCAGCCAGTTCCCCCCAGGACTATCGCTGCCAGCAGAATAGCACCAGCAACCGAACCTATTATGATATTGGTACCACTGGGACCTGTGGGAGTGAAGGAGTCAGCCGGTGAGGAAACAAAAGTGAAAGAAAAATAAAAACAGCTTGTAAGAGTGCTGAGTACCAAAAATGAATCTTTTTTTATATTTAGGATCTCTGTTGGCAGTTAAGTGGAGGTGGGAAGTAACAAAGTGCAAATGTTTTTGGTTCTGTACTTAAGGAGATTTTTCAGGTATCTGTTCTTGAGTTTATGTTTTTTGTTTTTCTGTAGACATTTTTTTTCTTTTTCCTCCTTTTTCCTCCGCTTTACCAACCCAAAATTCTGGTATTTGGCATTCTGGGAATGAGACTCAATAATAAACTAATTTTCTGTTGCGTTTAGGAAAAGTTTGGAAAAATCATACTGACTTCTACCTTTAAGTGTAAGCACAGAAATGTCCTTTTTACTTTTATGCTTCAAGTACGTTTCAGGACTTGTACTTTATTACTTTTACTTAAGTAGAAAAGTAGGGTACATACTTCCACTTTGACCAGTCTTTTCTGACACAACTATCTGTACCGCTACTTAAGTAAAGAATGTGTGTACTTGTGTAGTAAGGCATTAATGTAATTTAGATCTGTAAAATACAGGATGTTTAATTTTATTTAAAACATTTTTAGCCAACATGGAACAGTAGAAGAATAAGTGATGCTAACTATAGTTATGTTTAACTTGTGATTTGATGCTTGTTTCTTCCTCCCCGTCTTGCATTTATGAGACTGTCATCCAGTGAAAAAAACAGTGGAAAATCCTTTTAAAAGACATATAACAACAAAGAAAGTGCCAGAAAACACAGCCTGCAAACCTTCAAATATCATTCTCTTTTTGTAAATCCAAGTTGCTCTTGTATTTATGCTTCATTTCACATTTTTTCATTTCTATATTCCAAAGTTGCTGTTTTGAACACTTTTAAACATCCTGAAATTCATATATTTGAACCTTTACATTCACATATTTCTTTTTTTGTGGGTTTTTTTGTTTTTGACATTTTTGTGACTATTTGCACTACAACAGCCCAGAGTCACTGGGTCATGCAGATTCCAGTCCAACTTGCAGAAAATAAAAATAATTCTTTTTAGTGATGCATGAGATATGTTTCCATTTATACAGCCTGAGTGGAAGATAAATATCTGTTATTATAGCTGTGTATGCATGTGGAAGTTTTTTGTTTGTTTGTTTTGGAGAAAACAATGAGGAGCTGAAAAAACACTCTAGCTGTGCTGTGGATGACTATGTGGAGGCTAAGCGCTCAGTGTGGTTACCTCTGTATTTCTCTGGGCCCTCTGGTGGGGTGGGGATGGGGATCGGATCAAACACGCTACAGTCCTTCCCAGTGTAGTCTGGATCACAGATGCACTTCACCTCATTACTGCACGTCTGCAGGAAGGAAAGCAGATTCTTTGACAACCCAAAACTCTGATGCCGTACGGCCACAAAGCTCCACAAAACAAACAAATGATAAAATCTCTAGGAGGGACAGAACAGAAGTGACAGACTGACCCCGTGGTGGGAGCAGATGCGTGAGGTTGATGACCCCGGGCAGATGCTCAGGTTGAAGGTGGTGACGGGGAGGCAGCGTCGCTCCAAACACATCATGTTCGGCCCACATGGCGTCCCGTCTTCCACGTAGCCCAGATCCAAGCCGTCATCCAGCACTGCATGGCCACCCCTGCAGGTCAAAATAAATAAAATTACATTTTTCTCTGGGGATAAAAATGGGATAATGGAAGTATACAGTTCAATAAATACTTAATATAAGTAAAGTTGTTTTAAATTTGAGGTGGGCAACGTCTGGAAATCAAGCTAGCTGTATCATGAGACTCCTATGGGAGCAACTCCGCTGCAGCCCCGCTGCAGCCCCGCTGCAGTGTTGCCTGCAACTCTGCTTGTCAAGTAGCCAGCGGGGTGTTTCTTTCAAAACACCTAAATTAAAATATACTGAAAGGTTATGATGGAATTTCTGTCAGATGACACCAAAGATACACTGCCTACCCCTGCTTTAAGAGTGTTTTCACTGTTTTCACCATCTTTCTGTATGTATTAAATCCAAATTTATTTAGCTGCCTTCTGTATTTGTGAGTCCTTCAGTTGTTCAAATCCACCAGGCTGCCTCACCTGCAGTCCATGTATCTGTTCTGATGGTGGATGGTCAGACTGGTGAGCTTCCCCTGCAGCTCACCGAACCTCGGCTTTTCTGTCAGATTGGTGCACAGCAGCAAACCGCACAGAACGTCTCTGATGGAGACCAAGGAGAGAGGGAGAAAATAAAATAATGAGAAAAAACAGCTTCGGCTTTATTTTGTGTGTTTTATCAAAAGGAACTTTGCGAGGCCAAACTGTTCACTCACTGCTTGTTGCACTGCACCCATCCCTGACCGCTGCTGTCCGGCCCACAGTTTCCTTTCTCAGTGCCCTCAGAGTTCAGCTTTTCATAGCAGAACCTGTCAGCTGAGTCTGAGAGGAGAGAAGAAAAGAGTCTTTCACTTAATGCAATATAAGCCTTTGCTGACTTTTATGACTTTGCTGTAATCAGTTGCTGAAAAACTGCTGAAGGTCTTTACAGTTAATATAAAAGATGGCAAACTCTCATGGGCACAACCAGTTACATTCAAAAAACTCCTTTATTAAGCATCAGATGGCCATGCAACAAAAATAATCAATAAATAAAGTCTAATAACAAATCCACCCTACTATAGCCCCACAGAGTCCTGCACTGGCCATCCCTGGTCTTACAGCGACCTCCATAACAACGACCCTGAGGAGGAGGAGGAGGAGGCGGAAAATGATGATGGAGAGGACAGACAGAGAACAAAAATATGTGTTATTAAATGTAACAAGAGAAACAGTAGGAAAAGTCCAACAAATTGCGCGACTTTACCTGTCCAGCATCACACATGTAGCCGTCCAGTTTGTGGACATTATGAGGACACTGCAAGACAGAGAGAGTTATCCACACGTTTAGCTTCACATTGGCTTTCAGATGTCTGAATTGTTTAGGTATATTCTTGATAAATGTACAGATGTGTTATGGGAGCATCTTTTACCTGACTGGAGTCTCCTGTGCAGGTTTCGGGGATGTCACAGTCATTAACGGCATCACGGCACGTCGCCCCTCTCAGCTCGTACTGTCGGGAAAAGACAGAGAATTGAGAGGGAAAGATGAAGAGGAAGAGACAAACATGGGGGATCAGGCTGTATGAATGTATTCAAGCAGCTCACCTTGCAGTCCCTGCAGCAGAGCCCGTTGCTGCACATGGCATTGTGGGTAAGAGTACACTTCTTACAGCAGTTGGCTCCACTCCGTGCACACTCCTATTGGTCAAAGAGAGTTTATGTAATGTATAGATCATAAGAGTCAGGGAGCCTCAAGGCTTTCACACAACTGACGACACTTAAAGACATTACGGTTCGAGGCAAAATGTGATTGTCAGTAAAGTTTCCAGTTCCAGCTGTTTGTTCAATGAAAAGCATTTCTGAGGAAAATACAATTACAAGTAGTTTTGAAATGTAGAGTCCATGATACAGCGAATGATTAAGACTCAAACTGTGCTTGCAGTTTAATTTGTTGGACGGACAGGAAAAGATGTGAAAGCTCATTTTAATGTGCGTGAACACTTTTCACATTTTCAAAACTGTGCACAGCCTGCTGATGGGATGAGAAACTTTACTGCAAAACCAGATGTTACTGCAATCTTTATTCTTTGTTTATTGTTTAACAGATTCCTATTGGTGTTCACAAAGTACACATTGCATACAAGGCTTGCAAGTTAGTTAAATTAAATGTACTTACCACAAGTAAGCCACAGTCACATTCCTCTCCCAGCTCCACGTATCCGTTTCCACACTCAGGTGGGTCTAACAACTACAAGAAAAAGAATTATAGAGTCACACAATAAATTTTTCCAGAACTATTAATTTTATAAATTAAAAAATCAAAAGTGAAAATGTTTTACCAACGTGAAGCCGATATTTCAAGTAAGTACTTTTATTGTTTATCAAACAAAAAATGAAATAGCACAAAGCTGCCCATGAAAGAAACAGCAGACGCTTTGGTTTGAGTCCTTTTATGTTTTGGAGAGAACTGTTAGAGTCTTTCACATTTTTATCTTTGCTTAAGCCCCCCAGCAGAGACTCCATGATGATGACCGATCAAGTCTCACCTTGCTGGGCTTGTTGAAGAGACAGCTGCCTCCTCCCTGTTGGAGGAAGCGCAGATACTCGTCTATACTGCAGCGAGAGAACTTCCTGGGTAGGTAGTAACTAACAGATACAAACACACACAGACAGAAATCACCAGCAGGATTTTGCACGAAAACTTTGAACCTTCAAACATCAGCAAAGTGATGACTTGTCAACCACAATGTTGCTAATATTTTTCTACTTTTACAAAATACATTTATGCTGAGACATGCAGTGAAGGAAAAAACAAACAACTCGGGAATAAAGACTTAGCAACATATTTGACAAAAATAAAAATGACCGTCGGTGGAAAAAGTCTGTTTTACTCAGGAGTTGTTGTTGGTTTTTTTTTCAAACATATAACAGGTGATGGGTTAATTTATTGTGAATTCAGTGCCTACCCTGTATCCTCCATTATGCAGCCCAGCCAGGGGTCTGGACACCTGCAGTGTCCTTGAAACACACACACACACACACAAACACATACATACACATAAACACAACATGACATGTCTGTGTTCAAGACAGTTGATGATAGGACTCGCACGTTTCTCAAGAGCTTGTGATATTCTGCTCCGCACTGCCAAGATTTCACCACTTGAGGGAGCTGATTGCACAGCAGAGGCGGAGCGTTATCTTTTTTTCAACAATAGATTTGACAGAATTAGCACATTCTCAGTGAAAAAAATATAAGGAATGCGGTAAAATAAGTTTACACTGTATGATATTTGTAAAAGGCTGATTTCAGAAATAACAGGAGAATAAATTTTGAATTTTATCTGACACAACTTGAAGATGCTTTGCTGAAATAATCAAATATTGCAGGGAAGAATAATTGAAAAAACAGGGGAAAATGACAAAGTAAAGTATGATTCACTGTCCCCCAGTGAATCTTTTTGCAAGATCTCAACCAATGCCTGCAGTGTGTTAGTCTTACCAGCAGCTGGTCGCTCTTTGTTTCTCAGCATGCCGATGTTCTGGCCAAGACTCTGACACAGTGTGATGGCCATGGGGCCCACACTGCCAAACTAAAGACACACACACAAACCAAGTTCACGACGACAACAAAATAGACTTAAATGCTCTCAATTACAGACTTATTACTTCTACTACCGCACAATCTTCATGAAGTTCATCGGGAAAATTTCATGTTCTGTAGCCAGTCTAAAGTTTTACCTCATTGATGCCTCCACCTCGTGTGGGTGAGCAGATGCCCCCGATGTACGCCGCCTCACTGCGGCTGCTCATGAACGTCCTCCCGCTGTAGTAAAGAAAGAGAGACTGCTATAATAATAGGAGAAGGAGGGGGAGGTGAAGTAGGATGAAAAGGAGAAGTAGGAGGAGAAGAAGAAGAATGTATAAGAGTAGACTTCGGAAGAGGGAGAGAGGTAAAAGAAGGAGATGATGAAAAAGATAGAGGTGGAGGTGGAGGATAAGAGGAAGACAAGGAGAATAGAAGAGTGAAAGATGGAGGTGGAAGAGAAAAAGAAGAAGATGAAAAGGAAGAAGAGAATGAGGGAGAGGGATGAAATGAGTGGTGAAAGAGAAGAACATAAAGGAGGAGGAGGAGGAGAAACAGTGGCAGAAGAAGGAAGACAAGATGATAGAAAAGGAGAATGACAAGAACAGCAAAGACGAATGTCAGGAGACTGAACTCACGAGAAAAGGTGAACAGCGTCGCAGCGTTCCTTGATGCTCTCCTTCCTGTACTTCATGAAGTCGCGCAGGGTGAGCAAGGGGTCGTCGCCCACTGAGACCCTGTTTTCAGCAGACCAGGTTTCCATGGCCACCAGGACGATGCGAGTGTTGAGCTGCTCCTTGTAGATCTGAACTCATCAAAAGTGAAATCAAGCAAAACACCAATGAAAAAGTAAGATGGCTGTATGGTTTTCATATTCTCCCTTAAAGTAATGGAGGTGCTGTAGGAGAGGGTATTTTTCTAATCTGGTTAACTCTGTATGAAATATGTGGAATAATGACAACAAAAACTGCATCCGTTAAGAACATCAGAGCTGAAAACTCTTCATTTATTCCTTCATACAATGATTAAAACAATATGAATTCAGATAAATGTTGCAGATAAAGCAGACAGTTGAATCTGTCTAGACTTAGAAGTGGGAAAAGGCCGGAATGAGTTGGTTGCCATGGAAACCAGCATCACCATGTTTGTCCCCAGTCGGTGAGGAGATTCCTATACTGCTGCTGCAGCAGCATACAAAGTGGATTTTCTGTGCTTCATCTGGCACTTGGTTTTGGTACAATCACACACAAAAAGGACACATTCGTCATTTTCTTCATCTGTCTCTAATAATCTAAACATATTAAAAATACCACCAAAAAGTAAAACAGCTTGTGCAACACTATTTTTCACTCACCGCGTCGGCCATGTTCACCACTGCTTTGGCAAAGTTCTTCGTCTGTGTTGCCGACCGACGGAGCTGCACAAACTTCACAAGAGGAGAAAATCACTCTTACTTCCTCTCTTCTATTTCCTGAGCTCATTTTAATTTTATCATCAAGGCAGCACCTGATTAAATCCCACTTTTAATTTCACCCTCATTACTTATTATCGCCCTCATGCAGCAGCTACAGAGATAAGGTTAAATAAAATACCTCGGAGCCGTCAGCTTCAAACCTACCAGTTCATGGTCGTTGACCACCATCAGCTCGATGTACTTGGTCTCAGTCTGGACGGTGCGCTGGCCCCGCCGCACCTGAAGGGGGCAAAAGAAACCTCAGAGCCAGACATATGAGTCCGCTGTCATAATCACCTTCACACAGGACAACAGGACGCACATAAACACAACGTCCACACACAGAAACAGCAGGCGAAACGGGTACTCATACTGAGCACACACACCCACACATGCTGATGCTGGTGAAATTCTATCTTTGTCCTTGAGAGGGCAACAAAAACTGGCAGAGCAATAATCACTCATTCATTTAGCAGATCATTTGCTCAGGATCTGAAAAGATAAAGTGCAGCTTTGGCAACTTGTAAGTTTAGAAGTCCAAAAAAAGAAAATTACTTTCAAAACATTTTTTAGCTCTGGTCTTCGTTTGTATGGGTAATAATAATAATTTCTGAGTTCATGAATGAAACCAGGAAACAAGATGACATTGCTAAAAACAAAAAGGTCTGACACAGCAGGAAAGACAAGCAGTCAGACAACTTTAAAGCTTTCAAGATCTTAGTGATGAACTTGGTGAGGACGATGAACGAGACAACTGGTAGAACAACAAATATAAAAGTTATAATAAATCTGTATTATCCTTGACGTTACTTTTTTTGTCTGTAATTTAACATGAGTCAACAGCTATGTTATTGAATCTGCGAGAAACACACTTTGGCATGATTGTGCTTTGAGCTAAATGCTAACATCAGCATGCTAACATCATTAAAGTGCAATGCTAACATATTAAATGTTTAGCCGGTGTGAAGTAGACATCAGAGCTACTGGCTCTGTAAAACTGCACTTAGGTACAGAGATGCTTTCAGCTAAATGCTAACAATAGCATGCTAACAGGTTTACAATAGCAATGCTAACATGCTATTGTTTAGCAGGTACAATGTCAAATGTCAAGTTATTAACTGGGGTGGGAACATACTGTACTTAGGCACACTGGTGCTTTGAGCTAAATGCTAAATGGCAATGCTAACATGCTGATATTTAGCAAGATGACCTTTTCTTACATCTTAATATAGTACGTATGCATGCATTTGCTAATTAGCATTAAATCCAAAGTACTGCTGAGGCTGATGGAAATGTCATTACTTTTGTATGTATTTGGTCGTAAACCAACATGTTACACAAACTGAAATTTTGAACTCATGATGTTGCTACATGATCGGTCAGGTATAACTCAAGTAATCACAATAACTCAGGTAAATATAAATACGTGTAGCCTACCAGATTTTATGCAAGACATTCCTTATATTTCAGTCGTGGTGAATTCCTACAGCTTTGCAAGCATAGCTAAAAATGTTAAAATTGATGCAGGAGAGGACACAAATCTTTAAAAGCATCTTTCTTTTGACCGCCCATCTGGGGAAACCTACATTTTTAAGCCTCACATCCTCAGTTTTTAATTTTGTCATATTTCAGAAACCTCCTCCAGACTCTTTTCTCTCTTCTTTGTAATTAATCTTGGGATTCTCATCAGAGGTAACCAAGACAGGCTATCAGGAGGTGTGTGCTAATTTGGCATCTTTTGACAGATGATGGTAAAATATCAATTATGTTTTAATACTTAGGCTTTAATGTTTCCCTCATGGTGACACTTGGTGTAATGCATGAAACATGTGGGCAATCTGTGTGGGTTCATGAACATGTATGTGGTGAGGGAGAGACTTGGGAAGCTGTCTGAAAACTAACTTGTCTCTTTGAGCGTTTCAGGCCTTTTGTGAAGACTGGCTTCTCCTCAGACCGGTCGTCTACATCACTCAGCTCAATGTCTTGTTCACTGTGGCTGTCCATCTGCTCCTCAGGCTCTGTGCTGTTTGCTGAGCATCCTGGGAAACACACACACACGCACATAAGAGAAAGAGAGAAAAGCGGCGTGTCATTAGTTTGGGGATGGATGGATTTCAGTCCAGTGATCTGGAGGAGAACTGAAGATCAAGCTGGAAGAGGAGAGAGGAGGAAAGAGGAGAGTAAAAGAGGCCGAATGGGAATGGAGAGAGGGGTGAGGATGCTTGAAGGGAGGAACAACACAGTTTGAATAACAGAAAGGGAGTGGGGGAGATGAATCCAGAGAGGCAGATGAGTGTCAGGGACAAAGAGGAGAGGCGGAGACAAGGCAGCCAAATCAGATGGTTGCAAGGGCGAGGAGGGCAGCTAGACAACCCAAGGAGGACACTGTGTGTGTGTGTGTGTGTGTGTGTGTGTGTGTGTATGTGTGTATGTGTGTGTTGAGAAAGTAAGGAAAAATGCCAAAAACAGACTCGTATTATGAAAGGTTTGATTGTATTAGATTAATCAATGTCAAGGACAAGGCAGAACGTGTCATCTCAAGAGAAGTAACAGCGAACAGCCTCTAGGTTTATCAGGACAAACTGCCTCTTATCAGCAAAATACAGACCAAATATCACATTTCAGAGTCTCTGATGTCACGAACGTCCGTTGGTATTATAGCTGGATTTAAGCAGGAGATATCGTCACTTAGGCTCAGGATTTAGAAATTGGAAAGCAGACAAAAAGAGACTTTTATTACTGCATCAAGAAGGACAAAGTAATGCAAACTGAGTAAAGTGTGGAGTTTTTCTGTGAGCCTGATGGTTTTCCTACCTGGACAGGGAGGCGGAAAGAGGTCGATGTCCGGCATACGATACACAATGTGGTCGTTCTGCTCCTAAAAGGCATCATTACAAACAGAGAGGAAGAAATTAGTCATTTCAGTGCAGCTGAAAAGGTCTAAAAGCAATGCATCACTGTCTTTAGTAGAATAAGCCAAACAAACTTCGTGTTAAAATCTTGTTTTCTGAGCTTCTTGTTTTAAAATGAAGACTTGAGGCAACTTCAGGTGCCTGAATCTGCTCGACTGATTATCTGAACTATTAAGAGTTTACACCTTTGGGTTCACCATCCAATTTCTGCCTGAACAGGACTGAGAGAGAAGTCATGACGTGTTAAATTAAATCGAACCTTACCTAAATCTAAATGTAAAATCCCATTTAGAGCACAGGAGATGGGGAAATCAAGTCAAGGCATTAAAACTGCTTTGCATTTTTTTTCTGCAGTAATTTTTAATTAAAAATCAACTACGAAGCTCCTCAGATGTGCCTGCTTGGGTTGTTCACTATTTAAGGAAAAAGAAATGAAAGTGTTCGTATATATAAGAAAAACTGCAGGAAATGCAGGAAGTGTTTTAAAGAGAAAATAGGAAGAACTTGAAGTGAAACTGCAGAAACCCTCCCTGTGAAAGAACATGAAATTAGACCTAAATAAAACCATATTTATAATGTCAGATTTCCCAACGCTAAATGCAGCTGTATGAGAGTGGAAAAATCCCCTAAAACAAAACAAAAACATGTATTTAAAACCACTCTAGCTTTACAATGACTTTTCATCCTGAACTTTATCAGCTTTTCTGTGTGTGAAAGTGCTGCCGCGTCCTCTGAGGTAGACGCTGATCAACGGGAAGTAAAGTGCCATGATGCATAATTAATCAATGACTGGTCTGTCATAATGGCTATAACACTACTGGACACTGCGGTGCACTTGAGCTGGGGATTAATACTTTATGAAAATGACCCATCTGAGACAGAGAGCCGAGGACGGCGAACGAGAGCGAGGGAGTTCGAAGATGAGCTGGGAGACCATTGATCCATCTCTGCAGTCTATGTAATTGAGCTCTGCTTCGATTCCTGTGCGCCTTAATGGAAAAAAAAAAAGCTCAGCCTCTTCCACTCTAAACACTTTTCTCCCTCTCCCTCAAGCCTCTCTGTTGTACATATATTTCTTTTTAATACAGCTATTCTAAAATCTAACCATAGTATTTTTTTTACATATAAAAATTCTCTTGGACTTTTTTGTTTTTGCTGATTTTTTTAGAATTGTTTAGGATTTGTTTAGGTGGTGGTGGATTATTTATCAACTCAATATTTTCCATATAACAACTCAGAGATCAAGTAACACTGTCTGGACTGACAGTAAGTTGTGGACGGACGAGCCGTGTTTCCATCAAATGTGAAGCAAATTTTAAGAGAACTTTTGATATCCTGCTAACAGGAAAAATTGAATTAGGAGTGTTTTCAGGAACTGGTTGAGTGCAAAATTGCAAATAAATTAGGCTGCAAAGTGTAGTTTGGTCAGAGGGTGGCAGTATATAGTTCATGGCTGTAATGAACTGAGTAGAAGAAGTCGAGTTTGCAAACCGGAGACAAAACAAGTGACTTTGGCTGTCAGAAAACAACTGAAACTGAACTGACAACAAACTTCCCCCACCTGATAATCAATATATTCAAACATACATGTTGTTGTTTTTGTAAACGGCCATGTTTTCACACGTTGGGGGAATATCCAGGAAGAAGGCAGAAACAGCTTCTTCTGCTACTTTTAAAGAGTGGAAACAGCCGATAAATATTTGCTGTGCCACAATTTATTCTTCACAGCTGTTTCCATCTCCCATTTTGCGCATGAACTGTTTCACAACAAAGACCAAAACCACCTCAAGTGAGCATAAAATCTCTGTTGTAAAATTGAGGACATTTTTTCTAAAATATTGCTATTTCCATTAACCATTTCTAACTCTATATTTCAAAGTGTGCATTAAATTATGTCGATGGAAAGTGATTTTGTAAAAATTTCATTTGGATGAGTTTGAAGAATTTGTGATATTTTTTGAGACCTTTTTCCACTTGACCTCGTTGTTGCCTTGATTTGATGAACAGAGACTAGATGTGTGTGTGTGTGTGTGTTCACTTATAATAAAATGTTGGGTTTCTCCTCGGTATGCTGACGCACCTTGCCATGGCCAACAGGTTCAATGCCATATGAAAAGTTTCCATCAGAAAACATCCCACTGAAACAAAGAAAACACAGCAAAGTGTTACAGTACGTCTTAAAATGTTTGTGTCTATCTGAAATAGATGACTGGATGGATGGCAGCAAGGAGAAGGTAAGAATGCAGAAAACATTTCTGGGAAAAAGAAAAGTATTTTTTCCTTTTGTTTGTTTGAGCTCCCAAATTAACAGCAAGTCTTATCACACAAAACGCTCTGGTCCCTGACAGAGGCTGGATATCAGATGAAGTGACTCATACGAATCATTAGCATACTCTACTCACCGTAATCCGTGGCAGGTGGACAGAGCCGCCCAGGACCCCTGCACCCCTCGCACATGCCCATGGTAGTAGCAGTGCTCTCCTCCCTGTAAACAAATCATACATTAAAGTGGACAATGAACCCTCCTTCACCCAATAACATGTTCAAGTCACATTTCAGAAAATTAAACCAATGCCGAGAGCAAAAATCCCCTCGCTGTCGCTGATCTCTTGGCCCCTAAATCCACACAGGGCAGGTATTTACTGTCAGCCTGAGGCCTCCAGCCGACCTGCTGGGTCGACCGAAGGATATCGGTTACTACTGTATGATTCAGCGCTTGAGATAACCTACACCTACAGGGGCTGCAGCAGTGTTAAGTTTCATGAAGAACAACCTGTGAGTATGCAGTGTGTTTGAGTGATGAAGGGAGGGGAAACGTATCAATGGACTCAGATTTTATGAACAGTAAAGAAAGTCAAAGTAGACACGAAGAATGTGAAACATAATCAGATCATTCCTTCGGACACCAGCGTTTGTATTTTTGACCCTGACATTATGTGTTTGAAAACTCACTCAGTACATTCACACGCACACTAATTTTCCGCTAACATTCCTTATATAGCAGTATTCAGAAACTGACACAGGTCATGGAAACAGCATATTCCAGCTTGATATTCCTAAATAGGACTTATTCCAAATGAAGCATTTTCCAATTAAGATAAGTGGGATATGCTAGTATTACTCCTGTTGTGGGTGCTTTCTCTAGACATGTATATGGTGCAGTCGGGATATGCGTCTAAATTGGGGTTCTTACTGTTTGTGACACACGGCCATGTGCCTTTTTACAGCATATGTTCAGCTTTGCACACTGTAAAAAAGCCAGACAACTTGCAGAAGGGTGACAAGTTACATTAATCGCAGCAATATTATATTATTATATTAATGGAATATTCCTTTTCATTTACCATGTAAACAGCCTGTTGGGAACAATGTCTTTTTTCGGAATAAGGGCAAAAACTGGAATATTGTGTGCATGCAAATGTACTGATTGTTTTGATTTAATGAGTGAATTTAGCAACTAAACACTTGTGGATTCTTAGGACCAATATGTTTAGTATACACTTGGTATCTTTTCCTTATTTGTAAATTGTAATTCCTGTCATTGACTTTGTTGAGTAATACTCTTTTCTCACTTGCTTCAGGTACTGACTTTAAAAAAACAATTCCTTACAATCCACCATTAAGAGAGGTGCGTTCAGCTTGCAGTGTAGCAGTGCACCTACATGCATGTTGAGGGCAGAAGAGTAAATGTAAAATATAAGTGACTGTGAAAACATAATAAGCAGCAAAGTGATGCATTTTCCACAGAGGAAGCAGAGTTATTAATATTAAAATACATTACAAAAGAATTCCAGTCATTTATTATTGCTTTTCCAAATGTTGTGGAACTTGCAAGAAAGAAATGACGGTAAAATCGATGAGGCAGAGGCCAAGATATTTTAAGTTTTAATTACTGGATCACTCACGTCCCAACACTCAACTCAATCACATTTTTTGCAAAACTATCGGCTTGGTATAAAACCCACATCATCAAAACTTAATGCGCTCTGTTTGCTACTCAGGCTTGCTACTGGAAGTTGGTATTTACAATGCACAAGCCAAAACCACTCAAGTAACATCTCTTTTACTATTTAGTTTTCTTAGATTTTGGAAAGCTTGCTTAAAAGCCATAGATAGTTGAGGTTTATTAGGAATGTTCCCTTAACGCGGGATAAAATGACTAACTTTGTGCATCGCTGTGCCAGTTTGTCATATCTTCATATCTGCATTGTACAGTACAGAAATGATCAAATTACAGCAATTGGAGGGAAGACTTGCCAGTGTTGTCAGTGAAGCAACACGTGTGTGAGTTTGAAAGAATGAGCAAACAAAAGTTGTTGAGACAAAAATAAACTATGCAATACAGACATAATTACACCCAGGGGACGACTTTTTATAATCAAGCCAGCTTCATCTGTGAGGTGGGTGGAAATTGCAGTCTCATATTTCGTTTGTAGCTTCTTGGATCTACAGTGTTTGTGTGTGTGTGTGTGTGTGTGTGTGCGTGTGAAAGAAAGGGTCAGTTTCAGGTGTTTGTAATGAACCCCAATAAGTCATGTCTCTGCCACCTGAGCCTGCTGTCGTCTGGCACAGCTGATGGACCAAAAAGAAAAGAGGAAAAGTGGAGCTGCTGCGTTTAATGCTTGGCCAACCTTTACTCTGAGCTGCATCTCAAAGCCGAAAAATCTCTTGGACATCCTTTTAAGTCAACTACAAACCTGCCAAAAATGAGTTCCCATTAGAGAGAAGACTTCAGCAAAGCTAATTTGGTAGCAATAATTGCTTAATTCTGTGCAGCCTCGATCACTAGATCTATACATAGCATTGGCTGTCTGTTTTCTGTCGACAATGGCATCCTCATCCCAGCTTCTGTCAATCACACACAGCCCTGAGAGAAGCTTAAATCAGAGTCTTTATTTCTCACAAGTGAGAGTCCAGTGTGGCGGAGCTAAAGATGAAGCTGTCTGTCCATCTGTCAAACAGACATGATGTCTCACATTTCCTAGGGGCACACAGTGCTGGTTTACGTTGAGGAAAATTGGGGGAGGGGATGTCAATGCATTTAGTCTGTTTTTGGTGTTTTACACTGATCTGATTACACCAGGAAATGTTAAAAGTTGCACAACTTAAAAGGCTATAATTGAATTGACTTCCATCAGTTCCATGTGATGAAAGCTTCCACTTAAAGACTGGTTAAAACACGTGTCTGCTTCATTCAGAGGATAAAATCAAAACGGACAAAAGCCTCTAAATATTTGTTTACCAACATCAATATACGTAACTCCTCCAGTGTAATTATAGTTAGTCAGACATCATTGTAATTCCTTTCAGGATTAACCACCATTAATGCAAAAATATTCATTAGAAGGGCTAGACGGATGTATCAGTTTGCCGACATTATCCGCTAATATGCTGACATTATCCGCTAATATTGGCCTATAGCAGATATATATATTGTATTGGCCTAGATTTTCTTTGGTATCTACCAATAACAAAACTGTCATTCAAAGTCAGCTTTTACTGTGAATTTTTGAAACTAATATTAACATAAAAATGTCCCATCATCCTTTTATCATGTCAGGATTCAGTTTAAATTGATGGAACTACACAGAAAAAATTGACAAGAAACAATAACCACTTTGATCTGCAAATATTTAGACTCAGTCATTTCATCTTTTAAGAAAGATTCAGACCGAACAGTGAGACAGCCCTCAGCACTTTGTACGAGGAAAGCTGATAAATAAATAAAAGGTAGGGTTACAAGGCTAAATGGAGGAAATCAAATTGCCTAACACAGCAGACACACACTGACTTTGAAGGGCTGAGTGCACTTTTCAGAGAAGATGTACACGCTTCAAATAATGGGCCACTTACACAGGCAAATATGCAATGCTGTATAAAAAATTATGGATTAATTGTGAAATATCATCAGTGCTGACAGGACAAAAAAAGACAAGCAGGACACTGGACACAAGAGGGAGTGACTATATGAATTACATTTAAAAAAATGCTTGCATGCACTACTGGAGGTAAATAAACAGCAACATTCCAGAGTCAGGAAGGATTAAACTTGACATACAAACTCTAACTTAATTATAAAAGCTAGATTTTAGTCTATGTCTGGACAGCGACTTGGCATTTGTTGAGCTGAGAGAAGCAGAGGAACCTTAATGACCAGCAGGAGCTAATGTAACGCGAAGGGAAGACAATATAGAATAAAAGCATCCACTGGAAATGTAATACTTCCTCAGTGAAAGAAACATGTTTATTCCCAAATAAGATTTCTCCTACAATAAAGGCACACTGGCAGAAAACACAGACTGAATTTTAACAGTGATGCTATTTACAGAGAAACAGTAACTGAGAGACTGAAAATAATGAGAACAGCAAACACAAAATACTTTCTCCCCGTTTCCTTCTGATTGCGTTTGATTGCAGCTAAGTCAGGTACTGAGATTATTCATTAATATGCAATGCTGCAAGCTGATAGAGGGTGGTAAATATTATCTAACAGTTCCTTAGACAGTAAATAACATGACTGGTGCTGAGCTGTGGTTCTGCAATTTATCAACCAGAGTGTCTACCTTTGTTTTCTCTATTGACAATTTTTATAACCAATTAGAATTTATGAATGAAATATGTGCTATTTTGAAAATTAAATAAATAAAAACCTGCAGATTGTCAGAAATCATAAACAACTGTTATACAGGACACTAACAAATACAAAAAACATTCCATTAATTCCAGCCCGTTCTCATCTCTAACTCAATTTCTTTTTTAGTCGTGTGTCACTGAGATTTAATCCGAACGCACGAGTCACTCACTCGGTGCAATAGCATAGATCCACAGGGAGCAATGAAAAAGTGACACACAAAGGCAGGAGCAGTTTATTGACATGTCAATAAAACTAAATAAATCAAGACGGAGATGGAGGTTTTGGGGGAGGGGGCTGTTTATACCAGGTTTTAAATCCTGCGTGCAGGAAAAGCAATGTCCATATAAGCAATTTATGCAGTTTATTGTGTAATTTCACTATAGATGCACATGGTTGTTTGCATGTATATCAAAAAATTTGCAGGTATTTACATATGTTTGGTGCAGATATAGTTTTTACTGCTAACTGATATTTGCAAACCATATAAAAATGATTTTAAATGTGAAATTTCAAAGCCAACCATAGATTACTATTAATTCTTAAAATAAGTTCCTAATACAAAAGAATTTGTGCATAACAAGTCATTTAAAATTTAAGCAATTTAGTCATGTTAATATTTCACTTCTGCCTATTGTAATAACTGCAGACAAATAAGATTCCTACAATATATTTATCTAATTTCCCTATTTGCTCACCAGATTAAAAAAAAACACCTACAGAATTTAATATGTGATAAAATATGTGTATCATGTTAGTAATTCATTAGAAGTTTTTAATACAGAGAATAGATGCAAAAAGTTGTTATGACAGATTTTAATTATCGTTAAAGAGTTATCTATGAGTACAATGGGCTGCAATTTTCACGAAATGGAGTTACTCTTTGGTGTGCCCCAAGGATCTATTCTGGGGCTACTATCATTTCTTTGATTATTTGTGTCCAGTAGTGTCTGCTATGTTCACCAAAACATCTGGTCACAATCTGTTAGGTTTGACAACATGCAGAACTCCACAGAAAGTGAGTGTTTTACTTCAGTTTGTTTCAGTGTCATTCTAAACTTTTATTGAGAAGGATCTTTAAAACTTGACATTTAACCAAACATGTTAGTAGTATTTTTTTCTTATATATAATCTATATACCTGTAGGTCTTTGCATAAATATTACTGTTTTATGTTTTAGACT
>JAQLOL010000014.1:10111226-10124326 GCA_029783665.1 Naso thynnoides
TAAATCAGTGTAATCAATAGAAATCAATGGCATTGCATTTCATGTTTACACTTGTTTTTCCTTACACAGATACAAAAATGTATTTTAATATCTGATGAGAAACGGGTAGTTATGATACAACATTTGAGCTATCAGACAAAAATCAGACTTTGAGCTTGAGATTCCACCACAGACCATTACACTTAACAAGAAACAGCAATTTTAGATTAAAGTTTTACCCTGCAGCAAGGCACTCCAACACCAAATCGCGTCCATTTTGAATGGAAAAATTTTGCAAAATTACAAGAAGAGCAACTGAGGGGGGATTCTCTTCCACAATGCACATATGCAGGTGCTTCATGTGCAAAGTAGAGAGAAGTAGCAGTAATCAAATTGCAAGGCTACATCTCTCTCAGTCAAGGTCATGCATTCATTTTGGCACAAAGTCTCCTAGTTCATGTCTCACGACTCTGCAAGTGCTTGCAGTTGGTCCCAGACTCAAACTAATGACTCACTGATTTGTCAAGTGTTTTGTGTTTTCAGTAAACTGTGAATAAATTAATCTGAAAAAATATGACAGAAGTTAATAAAGAGAGGGCGGAGGAGGGAACGAGCTTGATGGATGTTCAATATGAAATCATTTAAACATAGCAACAAAGACTGAGATAATAAAAGGGACGTCCTCCTCCAGCAGCCTCTCCCTGCAGGCGACACAGCTTCATCCTTCCCCGAGGCTCTCTGGATGAATGGGGTGTCGGGGCTCGTCAGCTCTGTCTAACCTTGCTCCAAGGTGAACCCCATTCACATTTTAAGTCAGAGCTCCGCTTTGGCTGCCAGCTGAAAGGCAGCTCTCATTAGTATTACCATGCACTCTCTGCAAACCTCTTAGTGTCAGTCTGAAACTCCACTGGGTCCATATGCTGCACAATAAAACCCTACGATGGTGCCTGTAAGAAGAGGTAATAAAGCTTCATCTGAGTGCTGGCTGCAAGATCTTTTCATTGTATTGGATTTTAATTTTAAACATAAAAAACACATTATTTAAAAAAAATAAAAAAATAGTGTATCACAGCTTAGGACACTGAATCTTAATTTTTGTTTCTACATTTTTTAAAAACTATTAGCACTCACCTAAACTTCATTTTCGAGTATAAATTCAACATTTGCTCGTTACAACTTCTCAAGTATAAGCATAATCCAACTGCTGCTTATTTTACACCTCGAATATTAAAACTCTGGTCAAAACATTAAAGCTGCAGTTAACGTAGGAGGAAAACATCCTAAAACAGCCCACGTACTCACACAGTACAATGGACTTATGGTTTCCCTTGTTCCTGTCTGTTGGACATGCACATATACATGCACTCACAGAACACACACACACACAGAATAGAGTTTGATGACAGTGCAATAGTAATGTTGAAATGTATTGCATCAAGCCAGCAAGTTCTGGGAAAGTGAGTAATCTCATATTCCCAAGAGTTTTTCAAGAGTATTCCTGTCAAGAATTAGGGGAAAGTTGGCAGATCAGTACGACCTGATGGTGTTAGTGTCACTGTGCTGGAACAGGACATCATGCACACAGATTGTATTAACAATACGCACACCCACACACACACATCTGATTTTCAGCAATCATGAATACAGCGGCATGATGGGAAAACACAAAGATTTCATGATACTCCAGGATCATATCACTTACTAATAGCTGTCTATGGGTATTATGACATTTTTTTCAAACAGAACACAAAAAGTTATTGATATTTACCCCAAAGTAATCTACTACAGCTTTAATAAAAAACAAAAAAGGCAGAGAATGACCTTTATTTTAATTTACAACACCACTTCCTGTCAAATGAGTAACAAACAGGCGAAAAGACAGTGTGATCACCTTCATTTGACTTTGCTTTAAAAGAGTTCACAGGATAGAAATTCAACTTCAGATCAGTTAATGCCTCATTTGAGAGAATCACTCATAAAACCTGCATTAACTGTTGTTACTTTACCTTTTTTTTAAATCAATTTTTAAAGTTGAAATACTCTTGTTAGCAACTTGGCACTTACACACCTACTTATATCTGCTTTTGGTCTCCACATACTGCAGAGGGAAATGTCTGCTTCTTTAGCGGCTAAACGCTCCATTGTGCTCACAAGCTAGTTGCTAACTTTGTCTGTTTGCCGTTGGGTGCCGGGCAGGTTGGGTACACTTGAGGTTGTCTGCTGTTATAAGCAGAGGTGTGGACTCGAGTCACATGACTTGGACTTGAGTCAGACTAAAGTCACAAATTTGATGACATAAGACTCAACAAAGATTTACAACTCGACTTGGACTTTGACACCAGCGACTCGTGACTTTTGACTTGAAAATACTTGAGATTTAGGCTAAATGAACATTATTCAAAAAATGCCATGAATCAATTTATTTTCCTTGAATTTCTCAATCAACTAATGTTACAGCTTTTCATTCTCAGCAAACACACTTTTTCCCCAATTATCTACTTTGAGGTAAGCGACAGCATCCAATCAAGTTAAGGAACAAACTAGAAGAAGCTGGTTATGTTGTCTTCTTGTCTTAATGTTATTTTAATTTTAATTTCAATATTTTTTTTTAAAAAAGCACTTACAATTTGTGTTCATTTTCTAATTCAGAGGAGTGGTAATGACTTGTTTGGGACTAGAAATTTAAAATTTCGGGCTTTGGACTCGACTCAACACTTGCTTGTCCTTGCTTGGGATTTGAGAGCGAAGACTTAAGGCTTTCTTGTGATTTTCGAAACAGCAACTTTGTCCCAACTCTGGTTATCAGGGCAGCCAGAGGGAATCAAAACAATATAGTTATGGGACATAAAACCAAAACAACAAGCTGAAAGACCCTGAAAGACAAACGCAGGGTCATGTGACGATGAGCTTTGGGTTCTCCAGTACTGGCAACACCTCTTACCTTACAATCATTTCAGCTATTGTTAATAATCATTGATTATAGCAGCTTTAAGTCTAACCAAAAGTCCAGCCAAACTAACATTTTAATGACCATTTTAAAAAGCATCCTGAATATAACTCACACTGACTTTTCATAGTTTTAAGGACTCTCAAGGACTCTTCTGATACTACTTTACATCTATATTTACACTATGTAGTGCAGCACGTCTCAGACTTCTCCATAGAAAACAACAGCACACATCTCCCCACAGGCTCGGATAAATAAAGAGATCATGAGACCACAGAGGGTAGCTCAAGGTCAGACCTGTGTCATATCCACTGACCGGCAAGCTGCTGACTGACAGACTGTGTTCATAGTGAAGGTAATGGGAGAGGACAGGTAGAGGTGTGAAATATTATCTAATGGAGTGGAAAGCAGGAGGCGGCGAGAGGAGGGGGGGGGGGGGGGTGACCACAGAAGAGGGGACGAGCAGGGGTGACTCAGGTCATGACAGGGAGCAGGTGAAGGTTGGAGTTTTCAAAATCAGCTGCCTTATTTTGCCTGTTGAATTATTTAACAACTGCTTTCTCTGAGATTTCCATTTTAAACTCATTTTTATCCATCTAGGCCTATTTTTTAATGTATTTTTAAAACATTTTTTATCAGAATCTTCAGATGCTCTGGTTTAGTTTCATGTTTAGGAGGGGGAATAACACAGACATTTTAAATGGACTTTGTTATTTCCAGCGTCAAATCCCTACAGGTGGTGGTGTTTTAGTTAAAGGCTGAAAAGTTGAATAAAATCTCATCATAAACTCATTTCGCTTGAGGAAACTCATATCTCTCACAAGATGAATGAACCTGCCCCATGAAGGGTTTAATCAAGGTCCACTCTTTGCAGTCACTCCAACAACTGCAAAGCATAAAGACGCCAATTTACTGAGGAGACATTGCTCATAACTTGATTTCATACTGGTTTTGCTAGAATATGCTGAAAACTAGGATTAATCAGAGGGGAATGAGAATGCATGCATGCTCAGCTCTGATGGTTTGCATGGATGGATGTGATATTAAAGAAGCCACACCTGCACTCCGGCTGTGCGGTTGCTGACCCGGGTGTCCAGGCGGCTGTGGAGCAGCTCCTCCTGGGTGTGGATCTGTTGCAGGAGCCGTTTGGGCTGAACGACCTCCTCGGCTGGCGGCAGCCTCCCCTTCAGACTCACCCATCCCCTCAGATCTGCAGAGGACAGGAGGTGGTTCAGTGCACACGCAGAATGAATTACCACAGAGCATATATGGAGCTCTACGTGTAAGGCTGTGCTGACATATTTCTTATTTCTGCAATCCTCTCGCGTTGAGCTGCTTGCTGATTGCTGATTCAGATTCAACAACTGCCCGGTCCTCAGTACCACGGAGCGCAGGTGAAGTGGATGCAATAATGAACAAAACTCCCTTTAATGTTAAACACGGAGCATGTTACCTGCGGCAAGCGAAATCGTTTGGAAAAGGCAAAGCGTCTCACCTGTCACGGCGCACCGTGCACACACTGCAGCGAACAGCAGGCATCTCACAGCGAGCATGATGCTCACATAGTCCTTGTGATTTCCTCGGTGCAGCGCCGTTAAATGGACCGAGAGGAGGCGTGAGCGGAGCTGCAGCGGCAGGACGGTTGTTGACAGTGAAGACAGACGGAGCAGCAGTTTGCCTTTGATCGCGGCGCCCGCATCTCTCTCCTCCGTTTCCGCTTCTGGAGAGTTAAAAGCGCCCCGACGAGCCTCCTCTGCTCTGCTCCAGCGGCGCGGTGCGCGTCGGCGCGTGTCGGTGTCACCGGGCTCCGCTGCGCGATGCAACAGACGCACTCGGCCCTATCTCGTTACTGGACCCGCTCGAGGCATTGAGGCTGCGCGAGGAGCCGTGGACCTGGAAACAAGGAGCACGTGGGGCTTAAGGGCCCACCCACGCGCTTTGATGACCCCGAGGAGGTCCAAAACTCGGTCACGGAGACCCCGGGGATACACCTGATGGTCACCGAATAAACGACTACAGACTGTAATTTGTACATTGTTGAATATGTTTCAGCAGAGTTCATAATAATTCTTCAGTGCAAAATAACAGTTTCTTATATATAAGAAGTTCTTTTAATGGCCTAACGGACATATTATTTTACTCCGTTTATTAAAATCACACTAGCAAACCTGATCAAAATTGTGATAATTTTTCTTTCATGGTATTTTCAACAGCAAGTCTAACTAAAGATCATCTAACCTGATCTTAAAAAGACACAAACCTTTTTTTTCACTATACTAACAAAAAAAGTGTTTTGAAAAACTTTAACATAGGATATTTTCATGTCTTTGGGCCCCTTAAAATGCCACTTGATGTACAAGTTCAAACCTGTGATGAGGTCAAAAGCCAAAATGTTTGGGTTTGGATGCTGAAGTTTCAAGGCTCAAAAAGTTTAGAATTTGATAAATCAGCTTCAGTTCCCCTTCAAAAAGGTTGGTTGCAGCAAGGAAAACAGTGAAAATTCTCCAAATATAACAAACACATGAACTGATAGTGATTTTCTAAGGTGACTCAAATTTTTCTTGTTGCTGCTCCCAACCACAGCAGTGCACTGTGGGGCTTGGCAATATGGACAAAGTGAAATATCAGCATACTTTTCACCTTACATCTCCATCAATTTAGTGCTCATGAAAATTTGATAGCTCAAAAAAATCCCCCCCCCCTTTTTTCTTCTTTATCTGAGCAACAGATTTTTCGTGATTATGCAACAGGAAATGTTTATTGTTAAAAACACTTTATTTAAAAACACTTTACATTTTCACAGGAGACCTGCTTGTCTTCCACACACTGAGATCATGCACTGCCTCTTCTCTTGTTGCATTCAGGTGCAATTTCTGTACAACCAGAAGGTTTTAAGTTTTATCTGTTCGGGACGAGCAGTGGAGTCTTTAACAGCAAACAGCCTGACATTTAAAAAGATGAGAAACCTCCCTGTAGCTGCAGCACACCACTGTGAACCAGGCATCTCTCCTTGACAAAGCGTGTCTTTTGGCCCACCTTCAAAAGGCGGGAGAGCCACCTGACGTCCCACATGCCGTGCGAGTCCTTCATTCTACCAGCGCCTCATCAGCGGCGGGGTGAGTGGGATCTGATCCAGACGCAGCACTTACAGTAATTGAGTAATGCCCCCTTCAGAAAAGCCTCATTAAATTCTCAATACTGCCACGTGTTCCCGGACATAGCTGCTGAAAGACTGCAGTCAGCAAGACATATGGAATATTGCTTAGGGTCGTGTGCACAAGGACAATTAGAGGTTGAGAGGAAAAACAATAATGATGTTCTTCAAATTCATGGAAAGATTCATTGTACATTAAGTAACATCTAGTAAGAAAAAAAAATAAAAGTAAAAAATAAAAATTTGCATCTCTAAAGGAAGCAATATGTTACATCTTAGTTTGGTTTCTTAAATATTTATTCAGTGTTTATTCATTGTTAATATTGATGTGAGTGCTGCTACTGTTTCTTATGTTCAGACACGAAGCTGCAAAGTAAAAAATGTAATACTCCAGGTGCCTAACATGGCTACCAAATGGTGGTTCTTCCAGTTTTTAAAAAAAGATCAAGACAATATAAATCAGTGCTGAACCTCAACAATCTGCACCACTGTTCTGGAAAAAGCAGAGGGATCCATTTCCTCCCCACACAGTGACGGCGCCGGTGCTGACGGCTGAAGGACGGTGTGCAGACGTGACTCGTAGCTGGTGTCGTGCATCCAGGTGCACGGCCTGTGGAGGAGTTCCTTGTCGAGCTCGCAGCTCTGCTCAGTGGGTGACAGGGGAGCCGCCGTGGTCGATCCCAGCCGTGACAGCAGGCCACAGTCCCAGTCAGAGTCCGATGATGATGGAGAGAGTGTGGCTAAGTCTGGGATGAGGGCTGACTCGATGCACACAGAGGTGGAGTGAGGTAGTGAGTGTTGAAAATCTGGACTGGAAAATGCAATGTGAGATTTCTCGGGGAAATGCAGCAGAGGATCAAGTGTCTTTGTTTTTGAGGAGAGTGGCCACGATGGATGATCTGCAATAGAAGTACTAGCATGACACAGACTGCCAATGTGATTTGGTGCCTGAGTGAAGTTCTGTACAGCAGGGAGACAAAAGATGTCAGAAGTCTGTTTTAAACCAAGTGTTTCCACGCAGCATGTTGACAAGATCTCTGGATTAGGGCACACCTGTAGCAGCTGACAAGAGACCTTGTCAAACAATAAACAGCCCTCAGATTTTGCCATAATGTCACTTTCTGGCTTTGCAGATTTATTCCTTTGTTCAGTCCGGCTGCTGCTGCAGCCAAATTTCACATTAGTCCTCCTCCTTTTGCTTTGGTTGCTTTCAGGGCTGGCTGATCGACAGCGCTTTCTAGGGTTTGGTGCCATCGCTGACTGTCGAGGGAGTGAACGAGATCTACATGGGAACCGCGCAGTACACTCCAAACCACTGGTTGAACACACACTCCCTCTAAATCCTAAAAGCCTGTCTTGGTTTGATTCCTTTTCTCCTTCAGCGTGTGTTAAAGCCACAGAGGCAAGAAGAGGGACGGAGGCAAGAATTGTGACAGCTGGGACAGACTGAAACACACTTTCTGCAGTTTCCATTTCACAAGTTTGTCCTTCCACATCCTCCACTGTAGTGAACCATTGGGGACTGAGAACAGGAGGTTGCGAGTATGGGGAATGTGGCTCCATAATGTAGTGGGGATAAGGAACTTGTGGGCTGAGGACTGGAGGCAGGGAGTAAGGGTCAGGGAATGGACAGCACATGTCAGGGCAGGGGGAGAAACTTTGAGTATCAAGCTGTTGACTAGTTAAGCCGTAGGTCTGAGGTTCAACATCCAGGACAGGCATGACTGGACTTGAAGAGCGATGATTGTCAGGGATCTGCTCGTCTGTGGTAGTACCTACAGGCTGGATTTCAGTAGGTGGTGTGGCTGGATTTGGGATGGGAACCTGAACTCTTGGTGCTGGGCCGGCTTGGCAGAAGGCAAGAGGATCCCTGGTGGGGCTGGAGAGGGGAGCACAGAATGATGAACCTTGTCTCTGCAGGGCTTGAACAGCATCCTCCGTCTCAACATCAGTAAGAGGCTCAAGTTCACAGACATCATGGACGAGAATGGGAGTTGGTGGTCTAAGAGGAGAACAGAGAGGATTGTGGTCCGATGAAAAAGCAATCTAAGGGAATTACACAATGTTTGGACTTTGCTGGGTAATAATAAAAACTCACTGGTTCAGTGTTTCGTCAGATTGTTGATGTGGGTCGGGGTTGAATCCTGGAAGCATTTCAGCCACCAGCTGGTCCACGGCAGTGTAGTTTGAGAGATCCAGCACAAACGCACGGTGCTGATCAGACTGCAAGTGCTGCAAAGGACAGCAGACACCACAAGTCACAGATGTCAATAAAGCCAAACAAGGACAGACAAAAACAAACAAAAAAATAGTTATGTGCCAACAAAAGTAACTGTGAAAGATTTCCACCTCCTCCAGGTTATTGAAGGGTTGATGACAGCATTCACAGTAAGACAGGTCCTTTTTGCGAGGTCTCCAAGGTGAAGGATTACAGCTGGGTGGCGTTTGAGATCTCTCCTGAATGCTGCTTTTAGTTTTCTTCTTCTCCCTAATTGAAAAATGAACCACAATTATGACAAATCCTCAATACTAGACTT
This sequence comes from Naso thynnoides, assembly GCA_029783665.1. Classification (NCBI taxonomy): domain Eukaryota; kingdom Metazoa; phylum Chordata; class Actinopteri; order Acanthuriformes; family Acanthuridae; genus Naso; species Naso thynnoides. Next base: position 10,119,844 of record JAQLOL010000014.1, read on the forward strand.
ATCAGAAATAAATTTTTTTTTAAAAATTGTCACTGGACTGCACTTGATTTCCTGTTGCATGTTTCTTATCATCAATGCAAAGCAGGAAATGAACTCAAGCCCAAACTGTACAAATAAAGGCAGCAGAACAAACCTTGATTTATTTTTGTCTTCATCTTTCTGTTTTCCAAACTGAGGAGGAGGAGGAGATTCAAAGGGACTAAATCGGCCCGAGTACGTCAGTGTAGGAAAGGTCATAGACTGCATATGCAAGGGCTTGTATTTCCTGGTTGAACAACAAAACAACAGAATGCAACAAACAAAAGTAAGTAAATATTTGAGCATCAAATACATAGAAAACTATCTACAGAACCAAACCAATCTGCAAGGTTTTTTTCTCTGGCCCTGACCTGGACCGTGTCTGACCAGTCACAACCATTATTTGATATCAGGCAGGTTTGATAAGATGATGAACAGAAGAGCATTGCAGGCTCAAACTGAGAAAGTCAAACGACTGTTCAGTACAACTCTAAAGGTTTGAAAAACTAAATCAAACTGTCAGTTTCAAGCTAGTCAGTGCTGATCCCATAGAAATAAAGTTTTGAACTTCTTTCCAAAATCGTATGTGAGATCAACCCCAGAGACACTTGTATTCAAACGATGCCATGGGTTCGGTTTCCCAAAGCAATGGCCTATGCATTAGGCAGAGCACTTCAATTAACTGAAATTAGAGAGCAAATGAAAAGACCTGTTAGCACATAGAGATCCCCTGCAGGAACAAGCAGTGGAGCTTGCAAAGCCTCGTCGAATAGAAATCGTATCTGCTTGAGCTCTGGGCTCCGGGGGAGCGGCATCGCTGGGGGGCTTGTCACATTACACGATGGGACTCCTTAACAGTTTCAATTAAGAAAATCATCTGAGCTGAAATGCAAACCTTCAGAACTAGCGCTCGGTGGGGTAGGACAGGCTGAAACACAGGGACAGGTCACTGCCACCTATTATTGTTTCACTGTCATTAGGCACGAACTGCAAAAACAGGATCTAATATGATACTACACAACTGTTACATGAACCTAGACAGGCCGGAAACTGAATTTCCATTTGTCTCTTTCAAAAACCTGTTAAACACAGGATTCAAGCAGATATAACCTATATTTTACAATAACAATGTATTTAATAACAATATGGACACAATGGTGCGATGCAAAGGGGGGATTTGTAATGATACAGACATTTATTGTTGTTGGGGATCATAGTGGAGCATTTAGAAGCTGAAGAGCAAGATTATTCCCCTCCAGAATTAGTAAAAACCCAAAATATAGTGGCCAAATTAATGCTGTGTAACTACTGAAAGTGTAAATACACAACTGTTGGCTCACAAGTTCGCCATGCTGACTTGATGTCTGTGCTTTGCTTAAAAACTTCAAGCACCCCTCGCACGGAGCAAAACGTTATTGCAGGTTTAAGCAAGAAGATAGAGCAGTCCAAATTTTATTTTCCTGTTAAAAAGAGAAAATAAACAAAACTGAGCTTACCTGCTCAAGTCTTCAATTTTCAGATAAGGAGACCTCAAAGCTGCAGGAGAAATAAAGAGGTACAGAAATGCAATTAATTCAGTTCGCCAGTTATACTCAGTAATGTTGATTAAAAAAAAAAAAAAAAAAAAAAAATCAGCAGCATACAGCAATAAACTAACCTTTAACAACATGATGCCCTTGTTGTTTGCTGTACGTCTTCTGTATTAAGGAAGGGTGAAAATATCAAATATTAAAATTATGAATTACAGGTATTTCAATATCATTTTCTAAATGTAATTGTGCTACATCTTGCAAAGTGAACTGAGGTTCAATCCAAATATCTTACCTCAGGCTTCTTGTGTGTTGGCCTGACACTCTCTTGAGTCAGCTGTTTTAAATATAAGAGGACATCTGATACAACATTAAGGAAAAACAGAAGACTTTCACAGACTGCAATGTAATAACAGATTGCGCTCTGTGAGTAAGACACAGCATCAAAGTATACAAATGGTGCCCTCTGCTGTGAAGACAGGGTCACTGCATCGCAGATGTAAAAACATCCAAGCCAAAGAAGGGTTTCCATCATATTCTGTAATTATTTTGATGTAAAAATCGTCTCTCATTACCACCCAAGTTCGTCAAAAGGATACCATCCACATACAAAATCTTCACTCCCCACGATCGGGCGTTAGTCAAAACATTGCCCCTCTGCAGTTGTTCCTGCAGACATGATCAAGTCAAAACAACAACCAAAAAGTAAATCACCGACACCCACAGGACACAAAATAAAGTTTGCAGTTCTGTCAGATAAACAATAATTTGGCTTTCTGACTCACATTGTTGCGAATGGCTTTTTCAAGCAGCGCCTTCCCACGGCTGCCACAAGCCTGCAGAGAAAAAGAAATCACAGATATAAATTTTATTCTAACTCATACTTGGATAATGTATCAATGAGTGGGTGATTAAAGCATAACAATAAAAAGTCAAGTTTCTTTAAAAGGCATTTGTCTCTGAATGTTTATCATTTATATACATTTAACAGTTTACACAATTCATAATTTTCATTTGTATCAGTGCAGTAAAGTATCTTTTTTTTTTTTTTTTTACAGTAAAAATGTACAAAATAAACCACAAGCGCATCCATAAATGTACATTTTGGGTATTTTTTCATCATCTGAAAAACCTGTACAGTAACAAATGAGTTCCAGCACGATTATACGATTGCAGATCATGTAAATTAATCAAAAAGAATCAGCTCTTTCGGTAAAACTGATTTCACTTCTCACACTTGACTTTCATTTTTCTGTGATTTTGCTTTGGGCAATTATTAAGTTTAATAATGTTTCACAATATTTCTTGACTACCAACAACCTTGTAAGCTGTAAAAGGTGTGAAAACTTTGCATGAGCGATGCTTATTACCACTGGTCGAGGAGTTCCTGGTCGGCGTTTATCAGAGCTGAGGACAGGCTCGCGTGACATCAGAGGACGTTGGGTCTCTTCACTCGTTCCCTTTGCCCCTGCTTTGTTATCTGTGTTCTTCTGCTCCTTTAGACACTCTTGGCTTCCAGTAATGACAAAGCTCACATCCTTGTGCAGAAAACTCTCCACACGCTTAAAAACAAATAAAAACCAACGAAAAAAAGTGCTATTAAGTTTCACCAGAGACACATCAGTCTTAGTTAGACCTTTACCTGTCATTGTACTAGGGTTGTCACAATACTGGAATTTCAAACTCGATACTTCATATTGAGGTAATCTAAAAGTAACAAAGTAATCTAGTTTACATTAGTTTAATGTTGTGGTACTTGAATTAGGTTACTGATTACACTTTTTCAACAGTTAATCAGTGACTGTACTGAAATACATTTGTAAAGTAATCCTCCAAACCCTGACCAACTCTCACTAAAGATTTGTGTATGAGATCCTTCAATAACTGTGGTATCAATACTGCCACAATTGAGTATTGTGTCCGAGTACAGCATTTTTGTACTGATACTTCTGACAGCCCTACATTGTACAAAATCTTGCTTGTACTTCAGGGTGTATACAGTAGACAAAGACATGGGTATTAATATAACTGATGCTGTCAGTTTGATGACTCCTGTGCATTGACTGCTAAAATGATCAGAGACAGCGTTCAGAATATTCATCGGTGGTACAATCATTACTTTGCAGTTAATTAGTTACTTAGTGCACTTAATTTTAATGAGTGCTCAAATGCATTTGGTTCAAGTATTTTGATAAATTAAGGAGACAGCAACCAAATTACTGTGTTGCCTTGTTCTTGCACAGAGTTGAAAATGTACTATAATGCGCAATTAAATTGTCACACTTTATGTGTAAATGTTTGAAAAAGCTTTTAATGTAGTGTTAGTAGAGACTTTAGCTGCACATCTTCTTTAAAACAGATCCGAACTACATTTTTTTCTGACATTAATTAAGCTGAAGGTTTGATTCCTCTCAGATTTTGAAGGAAGTAGGGCAGACAAACTGATGCCGCAGCCAAATTCTGGCTAAAATTTACTGCATAGATGAAAACCCGACAAAAAGTTTAGGGTATAAACAACAATCAGTGCTGACAGCACAGGCATACCGCCACAATCTTCCTGCAAGCTTACCCCTCCTAGAAGAGATATGGCCTCCAAAAGCAGGGATGTTGAGCGTTTCTTTACGCTGTCTAGGTAGAAGGTCTTCCCCTCCAGCTTCTTCTGCCCAGGACACAGTGAGCCAAGGAGGCATTGCTCCTCTGCATGCTGCTGGTGCTGCATGATCCTGCTGCTGCAGATGAGCTTACAGCTTCTCAGAAGAACACCAGCACGAGACTTCTTCAAAAAATAATAGTAATGAAAAAAAGAATTACAAAAGATGGTTTAATTTATGTTAAATCTTATAAGTCTGCATAAATATTCGGCAGAGATGAAATAAAAAATAAATTATCTTATTATTCGGTACACTGCCCTTATGTAATCAACTGTTATACCAATA
>JAQLOL010000014.1:10126723-10140719 GCA_029783665.1 Naso thynnoides
CCCCCCCCAGACTGATAAAACAAAAATGTTTTGCATACTTGGGTTATCCGAAATTAAAACTGAGCAGCAACTAACTAGCCTAATATTTTTAGTACTGACAAATCAATTGGTTTCACTCCCAAATCATAACGTTGCATCAGAATAACTGTTTGTAATATATCAGCATGAACATGTACTCTTTGTTGTTCCTGGAGCTCTTGAGGTTTACAGATTTGTGGGTAAATTATGCAATTGTTTGTTCCTCACAGGACAGAGCCTTCAGTGGGCTGGTACTTGGTAGATACTGACACTTACAATCATTTATAACTATTTTAAGGGTATGAACTCTGCTGAGAAGAATGTAAACCGGGTGCCGCGACCATTTTTTTTAATACACAGTATGAACAAACAAACGTAAATACAGAGTCTGTCTGAGAAGGATTTGCTTTGTTTAAAAGTCACAGTCTATATTTTAGATCCACTCAGAACTCTTTACGACTCCATATTTGCTGCTACTGCTGGTGCTGCCGCTGCCTCTCTCTGTGTCTGCCTTGCTGGAGGCGTGTTTAGAAGCCTGCCGGTGTTTACGTTCGCGGTTAGGCTTGCTGTGGTTCTTACTGTGGCTCTGTGGCTGGCTGTAGGCCTGACTGTCAGACTCCAGCCTGTTCTGAGTCTGGCAAGTGACCTTATAAACTCCTCTGAGGGCATCTCCCATCCCTGTTCTGCACAAGTTTTCATCATTACTGTTGTTCTGCTGGCGCTCCTCCTGGGCAATGTTCACGTGGTTCTGCTGGCATGCCATCTTGGAGTTAGTGAGTTCAGTAATGGGTAGTGGTTGCTCATGGTGGCCTGTGGATATCTGAGGAGGCTTGATAGCAATGTTGTACCCAGGTGGAGCTGACGGAGCATTCCAAGAAAAAGGGTAGCTGCTGTAGTCCTCTCCGCTCAGTCCTGCCTCATTCAAAGCTCTTTGTGCCTGTGTCAGCCCATACAGCTCGTCCTCGGAGAACTGCACCTGACGGGAGCGTATGATCTCACAGATGGTACCTATGCCCAGGTGAAGCATCTCCCATATATTGAGTACCAGACAGAGCACAGAGACCATGTACATGATAAGGAGGAAGATAGTTTTCTCAGTGGGCCGAGACACAAAGCAGTCCACACTGTGAGGGCAGGGCAGGTCTGAGCACATGTAGGTGGCGGGCACGGCAAATCCGTACAGGGCGTACTGTCCACACAGGAAAGCCACCTCCAGTAAGAAGCGGGCCAGGAGCTGAAGGACATAAATCCGCATCAGTCCGTCCTCCTTGATTCGTTGGCGTCCATCATGGCGCAGCTTGGCCTTCGCTTTTCTGTCCTCAGGATTTTCCTTTGCTGCTCCACCACTGTCACTCTCCATCTCTGTCATTTCGTAGATCATGGGGTCCTCCTCATGGTCATCCTCAGCCTCTTCAATGCCTCTGTGCTGCCTTCTGCCTGTCAGATAGTGTTTCTTGGATTTCCTCTGCAAAAACCCCTTCACTCCCTCGCCGTCTGTCTGCTCCTCTGCACGAGCAATTTTGTTGACAGCGTAGCCCAGGTACATAACTGAAGGCGTGGCCACCAGGATGATTTGGAAAACCCAGAAGCGGACGTGTGACAGTGGAGCGAAGGCATCGTAGCAGACGTTCTCGCAGCCCGGCTGGCCTGTGTTGCAGACAAACTTGCTCTGCTCATCGTAGTAGATGGACTCACCTCCCACGGCCGTCAGCACAATGCGGAAAACGATGAGGACAGTGAGCCAGATCTTACCCACAAATGTCGAATGGTTGTGGATTTCTTCCAGCAGCCGAGTCAGGAAACTCCAACTCATGGTAGTGGCAGGGAAACTACAGTGAGAGGTAGCATACACCTGCTATTACTCCCCTGTAGAAAGAGCAGAAATATTAGCCTCTGTACCCTAACACTACAGGGAAAGTATCAACATTGGTCATTTAAGACAAAATATCTGCCCTGAGCTTGGTGAAAGAAATCACTTCATGGAAACTCGTTCCTGTTTAACAGGTATGTGGAGAGAAAATGAAATAGAATGATGAAATATTATGAAATAGTCCTTTTGCGTGTGTCTCTCAATTTGACTCTTTGCCACACGCACTGACAACTTATAAAAATAAAAATAAAGACAACCTACACTCATCTGCTGTTTCTACTAAGTATTTTAGCTCAAAGCTCTAAAGCTCTTTGTTTTTCCGACAGCATACGTGGCTATCAAATAGTGACTTTCTCCACAATAACACGTTTATCCTCGATTCTTTTAATAGCTGTGCCTTAAAGCTCATGTCTAAACATACTCTTGGCATTAATACACACAGGGAAGAGTAATGACAACTATGGAATGTCTAACCACAATTGCTATTGTTAACTGAACGTCCCGATGGGCATTTTACATTCTCTGACCATCCAGATGATCCACAAACTAAGAACTTTCTCATGTGGTTCAAGAGATGAAAACTTTTTTATTGTGATGGGAAACGACTACTGAATTACTGAAACCCTAATAAGTATCCAGCATAATCGCTTCTTTACTGCCACTTTAACATCAGCTGCTGAACGCATCAATTACAGGTACTCTTATATGTTAAAATACTTTCTTAAAAATCTGTTGTGGGTGTTGAATTATTGTTCAGTAAATTAAAACTGTGAAATCTTCACAATGAGGTTTTTAATAGCAGTGCATTCAGAATTCACTTCAGATGTGACCAACTTTAATCTTTAATGAACTGGAGCAAACCTGTGCACTGATTATCCATAACAGCATTAGTGCATTAATAAAAAGACAGTTTTGTTTTTGTACACTAACACATGACATTATCAGCCTCTTGACATTGTTTTCCAATGGCAGGAAGTAAGTAGAGTAAACAGGCATAAATGATCATTTAAAATTGTTTTAGTTTTTGAAGTCTTTCACTTTCATATACGCTGGTTTTTACATCTAAGTGTGTTTATAATTAATGGATGGAGCAGCTCTACAATATGGACTGGCCTAGCATCAGCTTTAAACACAGCTTTCCTCCTTGCTAATATATTTCTCTGCGCTGTAATTAGCAACACGAGCGTAAACAGATGCTCTCAGGCAGCAGCAGACATACAAATGTCTCAGTAAATTAAAAGCAAAGAATGAAATCATTCTATTATTGTTAGTCATGTAGGAAACATACATTCCTCTCACAGTCCAATTCAGATATAGGGACGGGACTCTGAGAAGCTATTAGCTTCTCCCGTACCCTTTTCGACCATGTGCTGTATGGCAAAACTGAAATTGTGTGTGATGAAGTCTGATAATATGAACATGCCCGAAATAAATAAATAAATAAAATAAATAATAAAAGAAATAGATGATGAAATCCTTTTTGTTCTCCAGTGAACTAGAAAAACTCATACTGTATCTAACCCTGAAAGAACTCTGTTTAACCTGCAGACATCCATCTGCCCAAACCTGCACTGCAGACATCTCTGCAAATCACTCATGCATGAAGAAGTCTAAAAGGCTCAGACTTCTGCGGGACTGACTGACTGTGTGTGTGTGTGTGTTCAGGGGGTTTCTTCCAACAATCACGATTCTGCACGGCTGATTGTAATAAGATGCACTTGACATGCGTCAGCCACCAGGGAACAGAGACCGAGGCAAACAAGGTCGGGTGATCAAGTAACAGCCTTGAGGTTGTTCTGGACTGTCATGGTATGAAGTCAATTATGTTGCCACACTGGTTGGCAAAATAAAAAGCTTGTTTAAGTGTTTGGGGCTGAAATCCAAAAGCTATTTTTCAAGTCAGCTTGTGGTATTTCCATGACTGTGCTTCAACACAGTTTAAAATAACGAACTGTTTTCTTAAAAAGCAAATGTTTGCTGATGGTGCTGAATCTGCCAATGGACTGATTTTCTGTTGAATATGTTCATGGGCTCTGAAAAGACACTTTCTGCTTTTTTGCACTATTAGTTGAGTAATCAAAACAATAATTATGTATAATTAAGGTGATTGCTAGACGCTCTCCTAATTTTTAAAATAATTTGATCAGGAAATGTTATTTTTTAATAAGCAACACTCTGGCAAACCAGTTAAAATGTATTTTTACAAGTTCAAACGCAGTTTATAAGTGCAAATACAGGACTCGCCACACTTTTATCGATGCCATGCCAATGAAAATGTCTCTTGCTGACATAAAAGACATACTGACACACTGTCGCATTGAGTCAGTGTGACATTTTATTAAACACCCCTCCCCCAAACTCCAAACTCCCATGAAACCAGGCCCAGCTGCTGTTAGCATGCTTCCTCGTGTCTTACACTATAAAGGAAAAAAAAAAAAACAGTCTGGACTATCTCATTAAGAGTCACATGCCCTCTGAAAGTGCACATCTGGCCATGTTGTGTAATGCACTATTTGGAGGCCCAATAACACAGCTATCACCACCAAAACACAAGTCTCACGAATGGCAAGAAACTGAGAGAGCCTTTCAAATTGCCAACTGTCAGCCAAGCTCATCAGCAAAATAAATCATGTAGCTGCCAGGAAACAGAGATGAAGAAACTTTAACTGAAAATAAAATCATGCATTTTAGATCATAACCTATGTAACATCTAAATTAACTTCAATATAACATGTTCAAAACAAATTTAGATCTAGTTAATCATCTTCAATATAAGTAATGACTTAAAAAAAGGAATTTCATCCAGGGTTTTATTCAATTTAAATTTAGCTGTAGTGCATAATTTGATAGGAGGTTCCCCATATTGCTTTTATTCTGCACTCCACTGACAGTGAACAAGAATACACGTGCATGCCACAAGCAAAAGGGTTACTTTATTCCTGTGAATGCCGGCCTGGTTTATTTGTTCAAAGTTTTGCAGTTAATCCCTGTCATTCAGGACAACATTTTACTCATCAGAGGCGTCCAGTTGGGCAAGCAGTAGTACTAAAAAGATGATAATTTCCAAATTTTTACATACTTGCTTTGTACAAAAAACCAGAGCCTCATCTTTCTAACAGAGATACAAACAAATGATCTAAGATAAACATATGATTATTACATGATTACTTTTCAGTTTTTTTATGCCAAATTTTTGTGGTAAAAACAATTCTCCTCTTTTTAACTCTTATGCACTAAACCAGAGGTTGTTGTCAGCACTTTTTCTACCAAATATCTATCTATGTGAAAAAAAATGATCGCAGCAGTGAGTAGACCAGAAAATAAATCCCACGGGTATGTCTTTATGTAAAACTGTAAATTAAGCCCATTAATTCTTTGCTAAAAAACCGGCCTAGTCTTAAAATGTAGCAACAGCCTCATAGCTGCTGCCTTGAGGTGATGCTGTGCATTTTCCCCAGATGTCTCCCAGCCCCAGACCACCAGCCTCCAGCTTCCTACAGCGCCAGTAAAAGAACTATTTGAAGAGTATAACATTTAAAAGTAGCCAGCTTAACACATGCTCATCTAAGAAGGCTTCAAGCTGTGAATGTGAAGGTTTGTGGTTTCTTATGGAGCAGTTAAAGTGATGCTTCACCCAAAACTTATGTCTGAGTGAGAAACATTCACTATTAACTTAAAGGGCAACTATTAAACATTTTGTAGTAGGCTGACACTGCACTTCTTTCCAAATGTATCTGGGGGTAATTTTTCTTGATCAGCAATATACTGTAAACAAGACACCTGACGAGGAAAAATAGGAAATGCGAGGAAGAAACAACATGCAACAAATGTCCCTGGCTGAACTCAAACCACGTACGCAACAACCACACGATCAGCATCTCAAGTGCAACAAATACCTGTCATGTCATACCTGTCATCCAGGCCACGAGCATGACGCAAATGTGGACCAAGTAAAAGTATGTTCCAGCTTTATCATTGTGCATTTAGTGCATGTAAAAAGATGGCAAGTGTTTTGCCTCTTGAGAAGGCAGAAAGCCGGCAAAGTTTCCTGTCAGGATTTCCATTTTGGAAAAATAAAAAATAAAAATAATCACTGGCTTGTTGACATTTTCATTTACCAGCCACAAAGTTAATTTAGGAAGCTTGCACCACCCAGGTTCAACTTATCCTTTGAAAATCTTGTTGGAAAAAAAAGAAAAGAGAGAGAGGAAGCACCATACATAGCAAAAGTTCTGAACTGTGACAGATTCCAGGTTTTCTGTGTTAATCTTATGATACTGATAACAAATATCAAAATCCTTTTGCAGTTTCCAGCACAATTATATTTCAAAATCAAGTGGACGACATATAAATATTTGAGGGCATTCTAACTACAAGTATTTATTTTGCAGTAACCGGCAATGGTCCTGCTACTTCTCCTCCTAATTCTCACCTAAAACTAATAACAAAAACTATTTTAAATGTTATAGCACTATTTAAATATTTAGTCTCCCTACAGCACAGTGACGATTTCATGTATTTTTGCTAACTGAAGTCCATCTTGTTACCTCTTTTTGTTTTGTTCTCCTTGTTTTCCCGGCCGGAATTCAGAGATATTTTAAACTCCATGTGCCTACAAAGCAAAAAGAGACAACATCATAAAACATTAGGTTAATGATGACAGTCCAAACTATAAATTCACCCAGTTGTGTTATTCATTAGGGGAACTTTAATCAACTACGGCTTCATAGTGTTTTGTTCATGATTTAACTCATCAATTTTACTTTGTCACTCTGCTTTACCTCTAGTTTGATACCTCTAGTTTGAAATCTAAAATGAGGAAGAGAAAAAAATTTACCAAACATAAAAAAAAACAAAGCTGTCAGGTTTAAGCTTATTCGTTCTGCCAATCACTAATATTTTTTTCTCATTAACTGCTAATACTTAATGTAAATATAAAGGCTGCATGTCTTTTTCAAATCTGTTAATCAAGAAAAATACATACACAACAACAGATCCATATCCACCATATTTTTAAGCCGCTTTGGACTCACTCGCCACATTATTTGTTTGTGACATCCGCACAGTCCATTAATCTAATAAAGCAACTCTGCCATTAAGATAATAATGTTCCATTTTAATTGACACAGCCATAAAGGTATTTATTTAACTACTTCTTACTGAGATAGTAGGCTACACTGATGTTCAGCTGGATGACATTATTGTGTGAGGTGTTTCTATTTTATCCAACTTAGCACTATATACAACAGAGTCAGAATATTATAAACACCTAGAATCTATAACGCACTCCAGTACAACAAGACTACATATGACATGAATGAGGCATAACCTGCTTTGTTGGTGTCATATCACCAACAAATATTTATAATATAATATAATATAATATATATAATATTTCGTTAAGTTAAATATCTTTGGTTTTGGAGGGCATTTCCAACTAAACAACAATTTGAGTTCGACTAAGGAATGATACTTTCCTCCCATTTATTCAGACAAATACAGACTGAAGGACTAATTAAAAACTATTCGAAATTTTTCTTACATCTTGATCTTTTAAATCACAACTGGAGGTTTCCAGGGACTTTTAGCTAGCATCAATAAGTAAAGCTAACGCTAACGGATTTTGCTAACGTTCAGAAACTATTTCAAAAACTTTGCTTAAAGGGTTGTCTTTTTAATTTTTGATGGATCTGTGTTGTGTTACTGCTTATTTATTAATAATATTATCATTACACTTCCCATGGTATAGTAACTTGTTAATAAAAAAATGTAAATAGAACACCTTAGGTTCATCTGTTGGTAAGTAGGCTAATATTAACAATAACATAAGCTAACGATCTGCTAAGCATGTCAGTTAGCTAGCCAAAAACAAAATAAAATGTCAAAAAAAGAAAGACATATGTCGTGGTATCTCTAATAACTTAACAATACCTTTACCGTAGTTACTTTATCTCCTAGTATTTTTTCCTTTAACACACTTGCACTAGTTAAAAAACATGGTTATATATTTTCCAAACTACCCACCTGCATCCTCACCTTTTCAGACGCACATCTGGCGCCGCTTCCCGCCGTCAAAGAGCGTCAAAGAACCGCCAACACCTCACAAATCAATCGGTTAAAAAAAAAGAGAAAAAAAAGCGGGGTTTCAGGGAAAGAAAATCTTCATATTGCCTCAAAAAGAACAATACTGATGTCCATTCATAAGTCAAAGTTTTAGGTGAAGTGAGTGAAGTTCGTACTAATTCAATCAGTTCAGCTTTAATCCCGGCAGCTGGACTGGTGAGAAGGAGAGCTTGAGCAGAAGAAGACAAACGTTTGGTGCAAGGCAAGGAGGGGCTTGTGTGTGTGTGTGTGTGTGTGTGTGTGTGTGTGAAAGAGAAGGAGCCGGGCATCATACAGCAGTTTTCCTCATTGGCCAAAAGAAACCTCCATCCTGCCTTGTGCAAACTCTCAGTGCATAACTGTGTCTAGTTAATATGAATTATGGAGCTACATGGACTTATAAAGAACATTTTGTGAATGTGCACTCATGGTCAAATAAAGGCAAAATATGACCTCCATTCAGTGGCTCACCTACATTTGTTCCTCACTGCAGTTGATTGCCAGAAGAAGTCTCAATTGGGAAAAAAGCAGTTCTACTTGTGCTAAGTCAAGATATTGCTCAGTCACAGAACATAATTCTGCAGTGACATATTTTCTAATATTTTATCTTGTGGCCTAGGGTTGTAACCTATTTCCTGTATCAGTCATCAAGGACATGAGGAAGATTATCTGGTGACAAGTGATGAGTTCACCAGTTCCGTACAGGTGCTGCATTGTTAACGATGCACAGAATGCTCTACGATGGGCTTAGTGCAGGGGAGCATGTCAAAAATGTCGTCAGTCATGTCGATACTCCTACATCTGTTAGATAAAATGCTAACATTCAGAGTTTCTGTTTTCCTAATGGTAGAAAGAGTTGGTCTTGAGTCAAGGCTTTATGAGAAGGGCAAAGACCAACCCGTGTATTTACCACACTGTTGTTGTTAGAAGGACTCTGAGGCTGAACAGACACCAACAGTTTGTTTCATCTTCTTCCATCAGTCCTTGGATACAAATCTTAGATCTGTAAAGCTTTTAACCTTCTGCTATCTAGCCCATAGCAAAATGCACTCCATGAATGTTACACAAAAAGGTCAGTTTACTCATCAAGGACAAAACTACTCAGGCTGTTGAACCAGCTTTATAATACTGTGGGAGCTTGCTGGAAAACAACCTGTATAATATATAACAAGCAGCCTGTATGGGAATGAGTTACGTGGTTAGGCTAGTTTCTTGAATACAATAAAGCTTTTCACAATGAAGGGAGACGTGCTAAGTGAAATTTTACATCCTCAAGGACACATTAATACAATTAAAACATTGTTGTTTTTTTCTCTGACTACAGACTGACGAGGGAAGGAATCTTAGTTTACCACTGTTTATCTCAAGGGCATAGGCAAACATTGGCTCGGGCAGCCCACACTTCCCTCTCCTTCTCATCTCTGTTTGTTGCTCACTGACTGTTTCTGTCACTGCTCAAAGCCATTAGCTTGACTTTGGGCTGGCATTGTATTCTTGAACTATCAGCAGAAGAATCAAACACAGTGGAGAGGAAACACTTACATCCCTAATCAACTTGATAGCGTTTTGGCATCGGAAGTCCACATCCTAATTCAGAGCGACCTCTTACAAGGCTCAAGTTCCTTAACTGAGTTATCTTTCACCTCGGAAGGAGTAATTGAATGGAGAGAAATCAATGAGGGTATCAATAAAAGCAATCATTGGAAAGCCCTGCCAATTTAAAGCATTTTAACTGTTGACTGTCTATTGTTATTGGTGGAGGGAAGGGCTGTATCAGCTGGTATGTGGATATTGACGGAGACAGTGAGGCCGTCATTGACAAGTTTGAGATCCTCAAAAACAATCCGTCATCATTCTCCATAGATTGATGTTAATTGGGTTTTCTATCCATTCACTTACCTCTGGAGGTCACTGAAAATTGGTTTGGACAGCAAGTTATCTTCTGCCAGTTCAATCATAAAAGACACAGCATGCACCCTTTGCCCAACAATGTTGGTCTAAATATGACCTAAAGTGAAGAATCAATCCTGGGAGGATCAGTTGAGCTGAGAGGTGCAAAAGTTGGGAGCTAACAGGTTTTATGAAGTGATACTATAGCTAAATCATAATGGAAATAGAAGACAGTATGAAAGTAACAAGATTAAAGTACTTATTGGCCTCAGCTGTTTTGCATAGTCAGTCTTTTGCTAACATCATCATGAAGGATCCTGGACTGACAACTGAAAATATAATAGTAGACAACAACAATGACGTGAAATCAGCCGGAGGTGTGTGACAGAATACATCAGAGTGAAGGAAAGATGTGGAGGGAGAACAATGCTGGAGAAATTGGATGCTAAGACAGACACATGGAATGTCTTGATCTAATCTGACACAAGTGAAACCAGAAAAGAAGAGCAGAAGGGAACGAGAGAAAATAGGGGTTAAATGCAGAAACAAGGCTATGACTTGACACGATAAAGACTGAATTCCTCACAAATTAGAAAGCTGAATCAACAAATTACTTGGCTGACTTCGGCAGCATCTATAAATGACATGGTGACATGGAGCGCACAAACACCAAGTCATCTCCTTACCCCCATCACCACGGCCCTGAGCCTTCGCTGTCATGTTCTCTGTCAGTTGTTGCATGAATTCACATCAGCACTACTGAAGGAACCTCGTTCTGTTATTGTCACATGGTTTTCTAATTAATCTGGTTCAAAACAATCTCCTCATAGCTTTAATGTCTGATGACAAAAGTCTTTCAAGGCACAGGGCACTCCACAGTAATTTTGATAGGGATATATTGACTTGGCGCCATCTTCTGGCCAACAGATGTACACAGAAGTTCTGCACACACTGTACAACAGAGGTTTTAAGTATCTACTTACAGCCTCAAAGGTTATTACCCTAAGTGTGGACATGAGGGGCAGTTTATTTAATAGAATTTTTAGAAGCTTAAGATAACATTTTTTGTTTGTATTCTTATTTTCTCTCTTTCTTTTTATTTATTGCTGAATTGGTTTAATTTAAATTTTTTCATGTAAAGAACTATCTCTGTTTTGACAGTGACAACACATGTTGAAATTTACATATGATAGCCAAGAGAAAGAAAGGCTGAATTTCAATCCCCAGTCTCGGGTTTGGATAATACATTGTAAGAAACAAACAAGAGACACAACATTTTATGAAATAGATCTTCATTTTCTTCAGAAAACTATTGTCTGTGTACAACTCAAATTTCTAGTTGAGTTTTACTTTGTTGGTAAAAAGAACAAATAGTTAATAGGACTTGAGGGTGTAAATAAAGTGTTTAAGGAGTGGCTTAAATACTAAATGCATTCAAGAAGCCAATGGTAAAATGCCAGATAAAAATATATTCATGCTCAACTTCTTCAGACATACAAAGTCCAGACCAGACTGAGGTGGCCATCATTATTAGGAGTGCTCCACCAGTTTAGCTTTGCACTCCTATGACAAACTCATGACAAATGGTAAAAAAACAAATGGGATTAAAATTAATGCAGCAGAGTCAGAAATACTTCCATTTTTCTCCTGCATTACCCACAGTGAAACTCAACAGCTGACAGTTCTGTCATTGCTTGTGGCTAATGTAGCTTTGAGCTGCTAGCCTCAAACTCAGATAAGGAGTGGACTGCAGACGTCTGATAGCTGAACTTCTGTCTGACTCCACACCCAGAGATGTTCTCACTTTCAGACGTGTACTTTTCAGCCAAAACCCACTTCAGTCACATCAACTGAGACATTGTTTTTGCACACTTTGCACTGCTCAGGAACCACAAAGGCTTTTTAAAAAACATATACAGTATAGTGCTGGGACCTGTAAACAGACTTTGATGAATAAAATTGGTCATATGCCCCCTTTCCGCACCCACTGCCTGCATCAGTTGCAGGTCAATGTCCTCGCCATGGTGGTGGGATGTTTATTCATCTCATCAGTTTCATCCTCACACATCATCTTAGCTCAGTGCTGATGTCCATCTTCTCTGTTCTCCCTCATTCCACTGATCTCCACTCTTCTCTAATCCCTTCTCTCTTCGCTTTGTCCTTTGGTTTTCTGAAGCTCTGCAAGTTGCAAAAGTCACTTGGATGACTCCTCTTACTGCGGGTCTTTTCTGTCTTTCCCTTTCTGTCTGTTACTAAATCCACATGGCCTGCTTTGACAGGGCATGTTGCGTCATGTGGGGCTTCTTCTCCTTGTCCCGTCCTGTAAATCACTCCAACACTGTCTTATAATTTCTTTTACACTGACAGACTCGACGGTGTCTCTCTCCTAAACATAAAATTTAAACCAGTGACATCAAGAAATACCTTACCTACAGAGACTTAATTCAGGTGTCTGTTAAAATATTTCTTTATGTCCTCCTCCTTTAAACTCATTTGCAAATGACACAATTTCCAGGACTCGATTATTTCCCAAACACAATTTTAATATTACATTTTAAAGTTATTTTTGGGGCACTTTTGCTCAAAAAGACTAACATTGATGAAAAAAAGCTGCACATTATTTACTATTTTGCTAATTACAGTGTTTATCTGTTTTTTTAAAATAAAGTATATACACCACTAATGCTATTTTTTATGGACATGTAAAAAAAATGTTTTAATTTTTAATTGTAATGAATTTATACTTTATCTTTATCCCCTTGATCTTACAAAAAATGACAATTTGAAATTTCTGTAAAAACTGGGCAAAACTGATGGTGATCATGTAATATGATTGAAAGTGCCAGAAAAGCAGCTACTAAATAAATCTAAATGATCCAATACGAGGACTTGAAGGGATCTCCTTGTATTTAATTTATCAGTATGTTTTCATTGTGTAGGTGAATAAACACTTAAAATTAAAAAGTCATGTGGTGACACTTTACTTACTTACTCCATCTATTATGTATTATGAACATACTTATAATGTGCCTATAGTGCTGTATAATCAGTTAAAAGCAGGGTTAGGTTAACACTAGCCATTACCACACTGCAATTTATGTGTTCATGATGTGTTATAATGTTGCACCTGCACATTTCTACAGTAGCTCAGAAAGGACAAACCAAAAACCGACTCTAAAGAGGACCTTCTGCACTTTTCTTGAGTTTGCAACCACCAGATTCTCCTTTATGTTTGTAGGAGAAGAGGAGCGAAGGGATATGCAGTCAGGTTCAATCTGCAACTTCACCACTAGATGCCACTAAATCCTACACACTTGATGTTTATGGTGCTATTATTCTGTTGAAAGAAAAATCCCACAAAACCCACAAAAGTTATAAAAACCTGAACAAATCCTTAAGAGGAAATTAAGTGGTAAAAGTTTAAAGTCACAGCTGTGAAACACACAACAGAAACAGGTATCATCAGATAATGGCTTTATATTCCTGTTACACTGATGCATTACACACATCATTGGGTTTTTAAAAACACACATACACATCAAGGATACAGCAAACCACAGAAAGGGAAGCAAGTAGCTCATCATTTAGGCAGAGTCCTAACAATACATCATTTTATCTGGTTGCTTTGATGCCATAATACCATATCAAAAAATACTTTAGTTTGATGATCTTAGGTCAATTCACATACCTGACAATGACAAGTTTTTCTTTAGCTTTATCCCTAAGTTTCTTTTACATCATATCAAGTAAAGAGCATTTTATTATTGCACAGAAGTTCTACAAGTACACAGACAGTTGAAGCAAAACAAAATAGCTCTAGCATGAGGAGTAAAGCCCACAGAACTTTAGACTTTTAATCACAAAGCATTATTGGATCAAAGAATTTAGGCTCCGACTCATAAACATCTATAGTTTCTGCCTCACATGAGCATTTTGTTCTTAGCGCAGCACATCTGAAACATATTTTTATGAAGTGTTCCTACGTTTGCTGTTAACACTTTCTTATCTGCTCCCTGAGAAACTAAAACACTGGTTGAAGGATATTTCCAGCACTTCTACAGCATCAAGTTTTTAAGGCTTGAAGTATTTCATTATTAACAAACTTATTACTTAGTA
>JAQLOL010000014.1:10149910-10170426 GCA_029783665.1 Naso thynnoides
CATTCAAGATAAAAGACAAAAAAAAAAATCAATCCTCAAACTGCGTTCAAAGATGCCAGTTAGCTAATTAACATGATTATTTTAGCCTGATAACAGAATGTTAGCCTGGATTAGATGAAGCACATTTGTACGACTGGTAATCAAAACCTCTCTTCAGTTGTCCATGACCATGATATGGTCATAAGATCGTCATGGGAACTTCCTCACGAGTCTTGTCTTCTTGTACTGAACAGGAAATTAACATTAGGGATGCTGGAGACATGTCGGAGTCAGATATGAAGCAAATGACTCCAGAAGTCTTTTCTCAGGAGGTTCCAGGCAGGCCTGGTTCTTCTGCTCTGACAGCCGCAACACAGCCAAACTTACTGCTGCTTATTCCTTTGATGATTAAAAATATGTAATTAATAATCTGCATCCAGCTTTGCTCCTCTGTATGGGTCAAAAATTTATGGTGATAGCTGCTCTGTGGTAATATAAACTCTTGTGATTTGTGGTAAGTAACTGGAAAACACTGACACCTCCCTTTGAAACATCAGTATGTTGAGCGGCTGTCAGACGCTGTGCAAACATTAGCAGATGACGCCCCCTGCTGGTGGCAAAAATACTGGTCAACTAATGTGCTGCTGATCTTTGAGGCAACTTAAAAATACTACCAGTAGCAAATCTGGGCGATGCTTCAGCATGTGATCAAAATGCTCGTTTGTCTCTCTGCTTCTTTTAGTTTATAATACCCAATCACCTGTGGTTGAAAGCAACTACTAATTAATATTTATTAGGTACTGTACTTCGGTATATTTTTCCATGAGTGCTTCTATAGCTTGCATCTTAATATTTTGACTCAAACACATTCAGGGTGAAATAATGTAGTTAATAATGTAGTTTTTACAGCACTATATTTACTTTAAAAGCTTCAACTGCTAGCTTATTTATAGACTTATAGATTAATAATACACAATGCTGGCTTATAGTGAGAAAAAAGACTTTACAAAATATATTTGTAACTAATTAGTAGGAAAAACTAAAGCTCCGATTCACTTGTAGCATATTAAAAGCTAATGGTACATTAATATCCATCAATAATCATTCTCCAATTATCTAATATATTGGAAAATTACTTCTACTTTTGGTACTTCAACTGTATTTTAATGCTGATCCTTTTTTGCTTGTCACAGAAATATTTCTCCTGTCAGTCATAGGAGTCAACTCAATGTCTCTTGGACCGTCTGAGAATCAATTTAAAATTCACAAGTTCAGAGGAACACATGGGATAACTTTAATAACACAGACAGGTTAGTGTCACAGGAACACGGAAGGCAGGTGAAAATAAAGTCTGTATATATTATATTTATTATGTGGCACATTAAATGCACTGCTTAATGTTTATTTTAGCATGAATGAGCAACAAAGCGTGAGCTTCTTGAACCAGCTCAGCTCGTTGTCATCATGGGTTATTGAAAATGTATTTAGCTATAATAATGTTTTAGAACTGTGATACTTGACCTACAGCCCAAGGGCCACGTCTGGCCTGTGATGGGGAGTTGGGTGACTTGCTGACCATTTATTATATACTTCATGAGATACATTTTATCATTATTTGTTTATAAACTTGTTCCTGGCCTCTCATAATTTTGCAAATTTGGCTCCAGAGAAAAACTGAGTTTTTCTGTTTTAGAATTTTACAGCTAATAGAGAACAATACGTAACAGGTTGATGATTGTTTTACCACGGTTAAACATTTTGTTTTTTGACTTGAAGGTTTTTCCATTATGCAGTGTGATGTCTTATTTTTGTGTGTATGCAGTTTGTGGATGGAAACCAGCTTATTATAAATTTAACAAGGCAGGCTACAGTGCACGTTTTCATAGGCAACATTGTGCAGAGTATCTGAATCATTTATTATAAGGCACAATGTTTGACTGACCACTAGATGTCCCTCGTCGCATAAACGATTACTGTGTCACTTAATGCATGTTGATGTCAAATTATTATGGAAAACATGAGCCCACCACCACCTTTAAATGTTGCAATACGGCACAAAAACAATGTTGTTTTTTTATTTTCTGCCCGTCACTGCAACCATACTTGTTGAAATATGCCAAATCTTCCAGCATGAATGCTATAATTGCAAAGAGGAATTAGCAGGCAGCAAAAGGTTTATATATAAATGTTTTCCTCATAACAATCTGCTCACTTGTCCCATAAAAACTCATCAGTCAAACTTCCCTTTTGTTGGGTTTAGCAGTAACATTCTAATTCTC
Source organism: Naso thynnoides (assembly GCA_029783665.1). Taxonomy (NCBI): domain Eukaryota; kingdom Metazoa; phylum Chordata; class Actinopteri; order Acanthuriformes; family Acanthuridae; genus Naso; species Naso thynnoides. The sequence goes on from JAQLOL010000014.1 coordinate 10,152,169, forward strand.
GGTTGTTCCATCAATGCAGGCCCACAAAATAGTGTTTATAAGACACATAGTGCAAGATTTGCAACAAGATGAACTTCACATTATCCCAATGAGATGACTCCAGTTCCCACTCAAAATCCACGTCAGATCTTAAGTCATACTAGGAGATGGAAACCTGGCCAGACTGAACAATAATTCTCCAAGTAGCCAAAATAAAGAGTCACAAATGTAAATAACATAAAGCATCATCAGTGATAACTCTGTTGCTAGCGCTCTGCAGGAATCAAAACAACATCTGCCGGAGAGTTTTTTTTTTTCTTTTTTATGAGAGTTCAGCTGCAGAGAGAGACAGAAAACAGGACTGAGAGGGAGTGGACAGGAATGTGAGGATGGGGGGAAAACTCGTTCTTTTGTGCTTCGGTGGCGTCTTCTGCGTCACAGCATTGAATTACACCCACAAATGGACAAAACATCTGAAATACTGAGGCCTGACTCTACTACTTCACATCAGCTATTCAAAGAAACAGATATATGAGCAATAAAAAATAATAATGCAACACATGATGCAAGAGCTTCATAAAGAATATGTCTTAACACAGAAATACAAAGTGCTTCAAAGCAAAGCATCATCCCAGTTTTTCTTCATCAGTTTTTTTACCTGCTTGTTGTCAGTACAAGAGGGATCACTAAGTAACACATTCTGTACTGTAGCTCTGTAAACAAACACACACACGGCTTGCCAAGCAGTTTGAGCTCAAGTGCAGCGTGACATTGTTTCAAAGAAAACCCACAGGTGACGAGTGCCAAGGCAGGGAAGTCCCGCTAATTGTTATTCACAGTTGGCTTGACGGCGGTGCTGAAAGCTGGCCTTAAAATTTGGCACAAATCCGTGGAAAAAAAAAAAAACTAACAGGAACAAGAAAACAATAGTGATGTGGGCTTTTGTCTCACAACATTCATCAGAAGAGGAGAGGACGTGAAGACACACTTTCATCTTGTGAGTATAATAAATCTGAGCAGAGCATCACGACAAAGGGAGCCGACAGTCATTATATACTTACAAGTACTGATCAAACAGGCTTAGGTACAGTTGCTAAATACTTATTTGTGACAAAATCAAAGGCATTACCAAAGATCAGTAATGTATTCTGATTACATTAAAATGACAAAGGAAAAAAAAGTTTCGGGTGATATTAAATTTTTTAGTATTTATGGTTAAATATGAAAACAAATCTTTTTCTGATAATTTAATGACAGAACCAGGAGCAATATATATGAAGCCACATTTAAAGCTTATGTAGGCAGGAAATCAAGCTAACTGTAGCATGAGGCTCCTAAAGGAGCAACTCCGCTGCACCCTTCCCTCCCTGTTTTTTGCAGCTTGCGTTTCATTTGGTTTGTTGACACTCTCTTTCTTTTAAGGCCAATTATAGAAACATTCATGACACGACAAAACGGTTGCCGGGAAAGTTGCAGCGGTGTGAACTGGTCCGTCTCAGCTTGACTCAAATCGGCTTACGGTGTCGCCTACAACTCAGCTTGTTGAGTTGTCAGAGGCCTGTTTAAGAACTAAGACAGGTCACTTGTTTTAGCAGCCAATTAGCTTGTAGCCACCTGCCACTAAGAAGCACAGCCAATAGGAACACATGCTCTCTAAAACAACCCATGATTGGCCGAAAATACTCCATCATGGTCTTCATTTTCTAAAACCTGAAAACAGCCAAGGAGAGGCGTGCTCTTTCACACCACCTAAATTTCAACATGCTTAAAGGTTATTATGGAATTTTTGCCCGATGACACAAAAAATAAACTGATTACTCCAGCTTTAATATCTGAATTTTTTTAGTAACCTTTTAAGGAAAATGCTTTACATTCAGTCCGACCTTTGAAACAAGACTCATTCAAGCAATCATTGAGTAACATACAATCATTTAATAGCACCTCCACAGACGTTCTCACTTAAAAATGTGACATTCATCAAACATTTAAGGATATAGGCTATAATGTTGTATATAACGAATTATGGTAAAACTTTAGCATGACAAAGTGTGATAACTGATGTAATATATAACTTTTAGCTCCGCAGTCCCATGTTTTGTTTTGGTTTTTGTTACTTTATAGTGCAAGTTTAGGACCATATCTAGGAAGTTTCATACATATCGGCTCTGAGTTGTTGTTGTGAGACCACACCCTCTTTCTTTGTCATTTTTAACAACCATCTGTAATCACAGTACATTATTCCTCATGTAAAGTAACAGAATACTCTTAAATTTTGTTCAATCACAAGTATCCCCAACAGAGACACTACACTTAGACATATTGCACAAAAAAAAACAACATTCATACACACTTGAAAACACTGACAAAGAATTCATGGAATCTTGTTTTTGACTGGTTTCTTTCCTTTTTCTGAACAATAGGAAGATCACTGAGGATGTGCTTGAAAATATTCCGATAAACACTCTTACTCAATCTTTTTCTGCTTTAACTTCCTCTGTGGCCTCCTCTGTCTCCTTGGTGACGACAGGTTCAGTTTTTTCCTCCTCTTTTCCCAGATCAGGGTTAGTTTTTGGCTGCTCTTCCTCCTCCTTAGCTTCAGGAAGTAGGATGACTTTCCCGATGTTTTGACGATCGTGCATGCGCTTCATGGCATCTGCCACCTGAGAAAGAAGAGAGAAGAGCAGAACGAATGCACACAGTAATTTTTTTTTCCTGCTAAAACAAAGTGCATCTGTCATTTAAAACACTCCAAAAGTCTCTGCTGAAGTAAATCACTGAAACCTTGAGAGAAATCAGTAGTAAGTTTCTCAACAGAAATTTATTATTTTTAATGGACACACTGAAGGTGTCAGACTTGGATGCTTGAAAGACAGCTGAAAAACAGCAGAAAACACAATATTTATAAACAATACAACTGAATTTTAAAGTCAGTAAAGAGCTTCAGATAACAGCTGCAGACAAGGAGCAACATTAGCATTAATTTTAATTTACACTGATGAATGTAAGCCTAATATTAACTGTTCTTTTAGCACTTTTTTGGTCACCACCGGCTCTTGGAGGGAAAATCTGGCTCTTTTGCAGCTGCTCCACTTTGTACTGATGTTATTTATGCTTTAAAAGTTATTACTACTTAATTTCAGTAACATCTCAGGATTATGCTGATGATATGTGTGGAGTTATTTCAACTAAAAGCAAATCCATCAAAACAGCAGGATGCTTCCTTTCGTAAATAAAACTTGAAGATAATCTCCTGAAAACAGTATTAATTGGGCCAGTTTACAGTGACTGCATGAGAACACATTACTGACTAAAGTAAGGAAGTTTAATGAAAACAGTGGTTATCTACTCTATGTATTTATGCCCTGGGTCTTTGGCGCTTCCGATCATTTCCTGCCTCGGCTATTGTCTGTTTCCTGTTTGTAAACTCTAAAGCCAGGATTTTCTCGCATCAGACTCCTGTCAATCCTCGAGGCCAGTCAGAGAAAAACTCTTTTGGACCATCACCTAGCAACAGTCCCTAAGTACCAACTCATCGGGTGGGATGGACGAAGGTTTCCTCGTCTACACATGAGTGATGGCAAAAAGGAAAACACCTGGGTCTTTGCTGAGGTCAGTGACGCTGAAGTGGATTTACATACTGTTTTCCTTTGTATTGATGCTAAGCTACGCTAACCCTCTCCTGGCTGGAGTTCCTTTTTTAAGCTTAGACACATGAGAGTGGTATCAACCTTCACATCTAAATCATGACAAAAAAGTAAAAGGGTCCATTTTGCAGGTTGAACACCTGGATGCTGTTTCCCCTCAGTCAGACTGTGCTATGCTGCCTGTTTAAAACACAGTACAGTACCTCTGTATGATTTATATGAACATGATTGAACGCACCTGCTCAAAGTGATAGCATGAGTCGATGCGGGGCTTGATCTTTCCCTGCCTGTAGAGCTCCAGCAGCTTATACATGGTCCTGCTCAGCAGCTCCTCGTCTGTGATGTATCCCAGGTGGAAGCCGCAGATGGCCTTGTTGGCCTGCATCAGCTTCAGCGTGCTGAGAGAGAGCTGGTTGTACCAGGTCTTTGCCACGGCCAACAGGTTCTTCTTCTGGCCTGTCACACTATTAGCTGCACCTAGAATGACGATGATGGAACAGATGAGGAAACACAGAAAACTTTTTCAATTATAGAAGAAAAAACAAAACAATACAGTGACCTCACATGTCTGAAATTTTTATTTTTCTACAAAAGAGATGGGCTTTACACTGTGGAATAAGGGAATATTTGACAATTTTTAAATTTAATTTTAAATAAGATTTGTTCCGATATGATATGGAACAGATCCTCCTTTTGCTTATTATTATAATTTTCATTGTGATTAGTACTCATTTCTTTCTCCACCTGCTTTTTCATGTGTGCTCCTTCTTTTTTTGTTTTTGTGTGTGATCTTATCAACCCAATCAAAAGTAAATAACAATAACAACAAAAAAGATTTTTTCCAGAACCCTCTATCATGAGTGTTTCAGGGTATCATTCCATTTGAGCTACTTTATATTTTTGTAGCTTTCTGAGGTGTTGCTAACATTGACTCTATTAACTTATGTTAACTTTTAAAAAGTTTTTGTCATAAACATATTTGTTTTAAATTAAAAATGGATCTCTCTAGTAACTTGTAGCTATGGTTGTCTGATAAATTTAAAAGGTACATCCACCTAAATGGGAGTGAAGCAGATGTTTACAGTAGCATAAAATGGAAACATTCAAGTGCCTCCGATTTCAGTACAGCCACTGAGTAAATGTAGCTACTTTCAGCTAGTTTTAGTTATTATTCAAGTCTATTTGTGTTGGATAAAATGAAACAAAACAGCACAGCACCTTTGCAATTATTTAAAATGCAGGTACTTAAAGTAACATAATGTTTGAAAACAAACATAAAGGCAGGCTCAACAAATGCACTAAAACCTGTTATTCTGCTTCTAAACATCTTACCAAAGACTACAATCGTGCCCAAAGGTTTCAACAAGCTAAAACCTTTTTGAGTGTCTGAACCATTGAGTGGGTCGAGGACGATGTCCACTCCTGCAGAGAGAATTAAAAAGAGGAATAAATAGGACAGAAAAAGAGAAGAGGAGCTTTTAGAAACAAAGGACACTGAAATATCATTAACATAAATTATGGAAATATGAACTTTCCTGGTCAGATATGACGGATAAGCATTTTGTGTTTTATGTGCTTTGACACTCCAATGTGTGTATGTGTGTGTGTATGTATGTGTGTGTGTGTGTGTGGGTTCTCACCCTTGGGGCTGATTTTGCGGATTTCTTCCACATAGTCTTTGGTGCGGTAGTCGATGGGGTGGGTGACCCCGCCCTGGACGATGGTCTCATGTTTGGCGGCTGATGCCGTGCCAAAAACAGTCACATCCTGCACGGTCTGACACAGCTGGGTGGCTGCGATGCCAACACCACCTGTGGATGTGCAGAGCAGCAGCACGCAGAGAGATCAGAATAGCAGCAGCTGCAGGGGTTTCGCTTTTCACATTAAGGCTTCTCAGGCTCCGTGTGATTCCTCTTTAACACACTGTGACCGAAACATGAAACAATGAATGGCTGTAAAGGGCCGATATAATGAAAAGAATCACTGAATAAAGTGACTTCCCGGCTGACTCATACCTGCTTTAAAAGCACCTAACAAATACCAGAGTTGATTGAACATTCTCTTCCATTTACAAAACTTCCACTGAGAATGTGTGACAATACAATAAAATATAACTGAGTAAAGACTCTTACTGTTTTGGCATATTTTTTAAATAAAGTGACTCCTTATACATTATTTTTTATATGAATTCAGACTGTAAAGCAACTCAGTCTTCTTCTTGATTGAACATGAGGATAAAAGTTTCAATTAAGCATCACTGATCAATTATGCAGTTCAATATGTTAGACATACAGCAAGATCAGGTGAATGCACAATTAAACATACAAAATAAGCACCCAAAGGTGAATACAATTGAAACAGTGACCCACAACACTCCCCGATCCAAGCAATAAATAACTAATAATAAGCCATAAATAAGGAATTCAATAAAAACAGGAACTTAAGAGATGATGTTGTCATAAATAAATTTTTAAATAGAAAACACCAGAAGCCTAAAAGACAAGACAGTAAAACCAATAATGAAAGGCAGCGTATTACACGAAAAAATAAAACAATAAAGAGAAAATATCAAAGTACTAAAAGAGTGCAGATTTATTGAAATGAGTAGAACCACAAAATTGGGTCAAAGAAAAACAAAACAACACAGATAATTAATTAGAAATTCTTAGATAAAAAATGTATTCTAGGTAAGGCACCAAACCTTCTAAGGGCATCAGTTACGTCCAGCTGAAGTAAAGGATGCACAAAAATCTGAATATTTTTATTCGACGGACGCACTCACTAAAACAATAATAAAGTATATTTAAGTCTGTACCAATGTTATTTGTGCTGAAACAAGCTGATAAACTGTCTTTCAACCTTTGAATTACTAGAGAGAAATTAAAGGGGGGAAACTTAATTTAGAGGGTTTAAAGGTCAAATATGTGCAGCGGATAGAATTTGGTGATGGGATTAGATTCATAACATCTCCAGCAGCAGTAGTGGCGTTACACTCGACTGTGGCGGATGATGTGATTTTATGCTGGTTGGGGCGATTGAGGAACAAACAGCTGAAATATCAGAGGGTTATTTCTGCTGTGCGTCTGTGGCAGGTGAAAGGTTTTACACAATCATGGCCGCCTGGCTGTGCAGGCTCACCACTAATCCTTCCTGCCCTCTGCATCACCCCACGGCCTTGTGTGGCTGATTCATACGGGTCAGCTGACAGCCACCCACCCACTCAACACTGTGGCATGGCTTTCAAGAGGAGCGATGCAGAGGAACACCAGACCGTGATGGTGGACGCTGACAGAGAGGTGGACAAACACAGAGTTACTGCAGCTCTAACTTTTTTTTAAACATTTAATCTTTAATCCAGCATCAATAAATACCATCAAACGAACATGAATGGGACAAAAAAGGAGCATGAAGGACTCTTAAAAAGGAGTCATTAGAGTTGGTATGCAAAGCTCTGCCATGAATTCAGAGTTAATTGTTCTAATAGAACAAATCATTTTTACACCCACAAAAAAAAGAAAAGATACTTTTCTGGTCTAACAAGTGATCACAAAGCAGGCTCTTAATTTAAAATATTTATCAGTGCATGCAGTTTTAAACTTACCGTGACTGTGTTAACTTTTAAAAGAATCTAAGATTGCCCAATACACTCATAATAAATGTAATTAAACTCAACCGTCCCTCTGGAAGGTTTTGTGGTTGTCACACCCTCAAGTGAGGAACATCGGGTCTGATCAGGTAAACACGGCACAACAAAGCACAGCCAGTGAATGACTGATTAAAAGTTCGATTAGATTTAAAAATAAATAAATAAAACAAGGATGTGACCAAAGGCTTAAAGTTCATTTTCAGCTTTGCGACAGCAGTTTATAAAATAATTCAGTTAACTGAAACTAAAAGTCAGCACTGTCAGAGAACATGGACCACATCAGCCTTCGTGCAGCTGATGTGGTTAATTTAAGACAACACGATGGACGGTGTTGTCCTTTTTCTTTGACAGTGCTGACTTGCAAATAACGACAAAAGTCATTAACTCTAAATTTTCTGCATAACCACTCAAACAGTTAAACTGAGTTTTTATTGGATGTAGCGATTGCTGTGCAACTCATCTCCTTCTATCACAGGCTCAAAACTTATCAATAAACCCTCCTAGTCGTACTTCAATCTGAAAACACACGCACAGCAGTTAGGACAAGTGCTGCAATGCACACAACATAACAAAATTATTGGGTAGTATTTGTTTAGGCATGAGTATATTGGTTGGATTTAGGGTAAGAATATCACTGAAGGCCAAGTAGAGGTGGTTTTTTTTTTCAAACCAATGTAGGTATTTCCTCAATTTCCTTGTATTTTGTCTGCTTGTGTGTATTGTGAAGGTAAAGCAGATTTATTGTCATCATACAATGAATTGTCCAATGAAATTGGGACGTTAGAGGGGAGGATTCATCCTGAGCCACTCGTCTGACGTTGGGCCAACCTAAACACGCCTTAAGTTGTGGTGTGTTTGCCCTCGCTGGCCACCGTACTTTGCTCAGAAATGAGAAGTTGATAAAATGTTCTTAGGGCCTTTAATGATGCCTAACAATTTTATATACTCTAGAGCCCGACTGATATGAGATTTGTGGGGCCAATGCCAATACCAATACTGAGGAGTAAGAAAATTCTGATATCTGATACATTGGCTGATACTCTATAACTAATATTTTGAATATGATTATTAAATACATGTGACAAAGATATGTTATGGAGGCAGAAAATTCAACAAACTTAGCTCCAAACATCAGTATACTGACCAATAAATACTTCACTTATTATCAATTAAATAATGGACCACCCTCTGCTGGACAAACTACATGATTACACCGTTTAAATCACTAGTCCAAGCTTTTTTTTCCAGCCTTAAATAATAGTTTTATTGTTGGCACTTATCTGTGAACATATACACCAATACCAATATATCTGCAATAAGCCAATATCGGCCAATAATATTGGCAAACTGATACATCGGTCAGACCCTAATATATTCCGTCCTACTGTGTTTAACTTAACGCTACTGGGACCTTTGATATTTAGACACTCAGACACACAATCCTCTACAGTAAATGAGACTTTAATTACAAGTGATGCTGTTGAAGCCACTTTTTGAAATGTCAGGTGTTGCCAAAGCAACCATGCCTGAAAATTATCCTGTTTGCCATTTCATGACAAAGCTGTTTTGAGACACACACACACACACACTTCCTCTTACACCTGTCTTTGTGGGGACCCATCACTGACACTGCACATCCCACGGCCCCATAAACAAACTTTAACCATCACAACTAAATGCTTAAATAACCTTATATTAAATAACCTAATTCTAGCACTTGTCTCTACCCTAAAATAGCCTTTTGAATATGTGGTTTCCAGCATTTTAATCCCCACAAAGCTGTGGGACCCACAAGTTGGCTGACTGTTTTTTGGACCCCACTAATACTCACACACACACACACACACACACACAGAGTTTTTGGGGCTGCATTCAGAGAAGTGATTAGTGACTTGGGGTGACTGAGCTGTGTTGCCCTGGAGACTGGGGGAGACGTTTTTCATACTTTATTATTATTAATTATAAAATCATGGGGGAGACTCACTGACCCACCATGCAACATGTTGGAGACAAGTGATGTTCAAAACTACAACTTTGATTCATTTTTCACTTTTGTCTGGTTTGTAAACAGTCACAGACACAGAAAAGTGGTTCAACAATTTTAATTAGATCATAGTCACAACTTCACATTGTCCGCTAAACCGAGCTGGCCGTCTAAACTTAATAAATGTTCAAATTACAGTGACACATATCAGAGCGACGTGTCAAATCCTCACAGTTAAATAGCAAAGTTTGTGCACGTTTGCTTGATGAAAGGCTTAAACTCATTACATTGTCACAACTGTTCCTAATTTATTTTCTGTGGATCCTCTCTTTGAATTATTGATTGAGTTAAATAAAGGTACTTTATTGGTCACATCTAAAACGTACAGTAAAATTTAGTCTCTGCATTTGACCCATCCCTGAGGAGCAGTAGGCAGCTGCAGCACAGCGCAGCGCTTGGGGACCAACTCCACAGTCTGAGCCAGTACTTCTGACTGGAGATAGACCTACATACATGTTTTGTCGGAGGAGGAAACCCACGCGAACACGGGGAGAACATGCAGACTTCACAAAGAAAGGCCCTGCCTCAGCTGGGAATCAAACCCAGGACCTTTTTGCTATGAGGTGAGAGTGCTAATCACTATGCCACCGTGCTGCCTATAATAACACGAATGGCACTGATGCTGCAGCGTGAAGATTAAAAAGATCTATTTTTAAAAAAATCAAGTGGCTCCTTATTTGCTTTCTTTTGTTTGCAGAAGAAGCCAAAAGCAGGAAAAAGTCGCAACAGACAAGAGATGCCAAACTTGTTGTGTTTCACTCTGACTTGCTTTAGTACACCGTCCTATTTTTCAAATGACACTGATTACAACAGTATGTCACTCCTGGACTCATTTGGACAACAGTGAGGGTATTATGCAGTATTTGCAATGCTGTTGTGTCCTACCTGCTGCCATGTGGATGAGAACACTCTTGCCTGGCTTCAAATTGGCCATGTCAAACAGCATCATGTAGGCGGTCATGTAGTTAACGAAGAGAGCCGCACCTTCCTCAAAGCTCATCTGGTCAGGCATTGGGAATATGTGGTTAGTGGACACCACTACCACTTCCTGCCACATGCCACTGCGCCCTACAACGATGACACGATCCCCCACCTGATAGAAGACAGAGGAAGAGGAGGAGGGGACACAACCAAGTGGAAATTTATTTGGATGCTTATTTCCTGCTGTTTTATTAAGTACCTGACTTGATAATCCACAGATCTCTCTGGGGAGGACTGTTTCTTTTGTCGAAGGCAGAAAAAGAAAATTCCCTTTATCTCCACTGAAATCTCACACTGATATCTTTAAACCAGCGCAAAAAAACCAAAACAAATCTAACTGCATGGCCGTTAGAAGGGAAGTGCTTTGGGTGAACAGACTCTTTAAGGCTGTGAAGGGAAGAGAATAAGACAGATGTTGTGTGAACATGAGAATTAATTAGCTGCCTCTTCAATAACTTCAGTTTCTACTGTCATCACCACTTTACTCTCGTCTTGAACTTTAGACACCAGAGCTGTTTTCCCCCACAGGGCTTCCACTGCTGTCAAATGGGAAATTGAGGTCAGGCAGGCAGGAAGTCATCTGATGTTTTGGTGTCATTAAATGACATGAGGGCAAGTCATTACACTCCTGCTCTGCTCTGTCAACATACACATTCATCTTTACAAAAGAATGATAGGAGTCATCCATTTTTTTCTTAACTAATTTGTTGTTTGGCCTGTAAAATCTAAAAAATGTGCAAAATGTCCATCACAATTTCCAGATGACAAGGTGGCTGTTTGAACTGCTTGATTTGTTTGTCCACTAAGTAAAACATTTGATTCACTGTGACTTATGGGGCTGAAATGCAGCCAAAGATCATATTTGTCATAAGCTGGAATGAGCAGATTTTTGATATTTTTGCTTCAACATATCAAAATAACTGCAAAGAATTTTTTTAAAATTTTCTTTTTGTTCTTACTGAAACATACTGCTCTAGTTGCATATTAAGAATGAAATATTATTTATACAAACAGGCTTATTTTAAAATTTCTTCAGTTTTAATATGTTCAGTGTCCTTTTGTTTGATTTTACCTCATTCTTTATTTAGAAATCACAAGTCCAGATATTTTGTCAATATGACAGAGCATCCTCACATCAACCACAGTTACATGTACCTGAACTATTTCTGTCCATTTGACCTGAGACAAGGGGGATTATGGGAAATGTTGGCCCCACTTTGTGTGCACAAATGTTATTGAAGCATCACTGGTGCTGCAAAACCTGCCAAATTATAATGAGCAAAGGAAAGACGTCCGTCTGATTGTAAATGCTGCACTGCTTCCTGTTAAAACTGCCAGAGAGCTCTGAGCTACACCCACTTCCTGCTTCACACACACAATAGGCAGATAACACACACACACACACACACACACACACACACACACACACACACACACACACAATATTCACACAGAAAAACAGAGAGTAAAAACAGAAGCTCACACATAAACACATTATGCATTATGTCAGTTTTTTATGTCTGTATTAATGATTGTTGCTTTTTCAGTTTTTCAGTCCCTTGACTTCCAGCTCAGATGACACGCTGCTTTTTGGGTTGATTTAATGTCCCAACCCTCAGTGTTACAAAACACTTCCAAGCCTCTGGATGACCTCAGAGAAGCATGATAGCCAGTTCGAGAAAAGGCTGAGCTCAGTTCCTGGACAGCTGACACGAGCAGAGGTAACTGAAATGATGCTCCAAGTTTCACAGTGAAGTTCATTTGAGTCTCTTTAAACCTCAAAACCTCATGCCAGCAAAGTGGGACAGCTCAGTTTTCCTGATGTTTATATCAATGCATTACATTTTTTAAACACAAATAATTAAACTGTCAGAATACTGTGTTGTTTATACTACGGCATTTTCCTAAAATAACACAGGAAAATAAAAATTGCAATATATCACCATGCGTAAAGTTTTGCAGTGTATCGTATCGCCAGACTCGGCCCTAACCTCAATTTAGAAATGCTGCAGTTTTGCGTCCAAAATCCTGCATACAGACATATTACAGCTGAATTTACCTGATGTATCAAAAGTAAAAGTGCTCCTGGAGAAAAACAACTTACTAGAAGACTGATATACTACTGTGTTATATATTAAATTGTTAGGTTGTAAGGTAGTTTGGTGCAGTGGTCCCAGCTTCAGGGCCACTTCAATGAGAAAACAATAAATCTGAAGAGTCATGAGATGATTAATGAGGCTGAAAGGAAGAAAATGTCTATCCTAGTCTATTTTTTGGACTTCCTTCTAACCTTTGATGTCATTTGTGAAATATTGGTACATTTTAGGCCTTAAAACAATTAATACTTAAAAAAACAATAGGAGAAGTCTTTAGATGTCTCCAACAAACATCTAAAAGATGGTCAGGAGCTGCAAAGTAAAGGCTATTTTCTTTTCCTCTTTTTGTTGAAATTCCATGCCAAGAAGTTTTGTCATATTTTATAAGCAACACATTTTGTTTGAGGTAATGTGGTGCGGTAAAAAGTACAACATTAATCAGCAGAAAAATGGAAACAATTGTGTAAAGGACAAGCACAGTTCCAGTAAATCAGTAAATCTGTTCATTTAGTTTCTACCACTGCAGATGAACTACTAATGATTTATTCATTGTGAAACATTAAAGGCACCTCCTTTGATTAACCGGATCGCGTAAAATAGGCTGAGCTGAATACAAAACACACTGCTACACACACTTCATCGGCATTACGCTGATTACAGAGTTCATCTGCAGAGCAGATGCTGTTTTTCTCTCCGCATGGCCAGTTGGAACAGTTTTAAACAGAAATTAGTGCTCCATGTTCCAAAATATCAATTAAGTTTTGAGATGTAATCACAGACTGTCAATGTATTTTATCTAGAGACAACTGAGACGAGGCAAAACTTGACCTGGAATCTGAAGAATCGGGCTGTGAGCGCGACCCTGCGTCACACAGCTGTTCTGTCAGCTTTCCAAGCGTCTTATGAAATGGCCGCACCCTCCTGTCTTCATCTGGAGAAGCATCGTCCCTGCAGCCTGGATCAGGTCCCTTTATGTTATCATCTACTGTTTTGTGTTCGTGGGCAGTCCCACCAAAATTATTACACTAACCTCACCAAACATTTTCAGTCTTTTCCTCAACCTAAACTCTTTATTGGCCTTATATATTTAGAATTATTTGCCTTAAACTTGTTGTGATCCTAAATTTCACATAAAGCACTTTGCAGTTTGTGTTTTGCTTCCAAAAAGGAGGTGCTGGAACACATTACTCCCCCCTACTTTAAAATGCATATTTAACCCATCATTGTAGAAATTCTGGTTATATTCTTTGTTATATTCTGTCATAAATTACTTTAAAATAAAAATTATGGCTGTTTTTATAGGCTCTACAGTGTGTGTGCATTGCTGTGCATAATGTTATGTGCCACCTCCAAGGTCAATGGGGTCCCCAGTCTCTGGTGTCATTATTTTGGGGGTCCCCGGCTGAAAAGTTTGGGAACCACCGTCCTACAGGACTCCCTCACTCCGAGCATGCAGAAAAGGAGGAAGTGAGGAATGAGAGGCAAGTGGGAAGGGAGTTTGGTGAGTAGAGGAGGAAGAGGAAGAGAAGGAGGAAGGAGCTGAAGGTGAAGGAAAAAAGGGGAAGCAGGTGCAACTATGTCCAGCCCAGTGCACATCCAGCACTTTCTTAAATAGACCGTGAGGTCGATCACAGATGCAGAAGTGGAGAAGACACGTGCTGCATACTTTCATCAAAGCTTCAAATGGAATGTATGATGAGATGTAACATATCTATGGAAAAGAAGGACATGCAGCAGCTGTAACTGAACAGCCTGGTCTGGAGCAGACTAGCCGCACAGAATAAATCTCTATGGTTATTTATACACTTGTGCATTTGTGCAACAGAGACCAGGCTGAATCCAGCCAGGATAACTGGAAAATCCTGGCTTAAAAATGGCAAACGGACTGTATTTATACAGCGTTTTTCTAGTCTTTCAGCTACTCGAAGCGCTTTTAACAACACAAGTCAGCATTCACCCATTTATACACACCTTCATACAGGTCAGGTGACTTCTCTACTAAGAACCAACCGGCTAATTAGGAACTCATACACACACATTAACACACCAGTGGTGCAGCCATCGGGGGCAATTTGGGGTTCAGTACCTTTTCCAGGGCCACTTCGGCAAGAGAGGAGCCAGGGATCAAACCACCGACCTTCTGATATGGTGGTGGTAGACGACCCGCTCTACCTACTGAGGCTTCAAATACGTCTGCAGCTGACTGGATTTCAGTCACAAGCACCCTGAAAGGGCATTACCAGGCGTTATTTTTCACTAGTTACTATTTTTTGTCTTTTAAACCCCCAGAGGCCAGAAATAGCCCAAAAGATTCAAGGGTCTCAAATCTAGGCAGATATTGGCAAGAGAGTTATTACTCGATTGAAAAAGGCACAGTTGACAGCATATAAATATTGTGTCTAAAGTCAATAAAACTCGACCTCTGGAGAACTCTTATCTCGCAGAAGGTAAATTTACTCATGTGTTCAGAGAAGAATGTGAAACAAGTTCAAGGACACACCGTGAATCAAACACTGACTGTTAATAACGCCAGAATGTGACTTCTGCAGCAAGAAATCCTCTTTTTTACACCACATGACATGAATGCATAAACTGATGGAGGTTATTTTTTAAGGAGTTCTTCTTTTTATCATTGCGCTTGCATGGCATAGTGCTAAGAGGCGTTTCACAAAATAAAAAAGACAAAAATTCTTTACAATTGCATGATGTTAGATTTGAAAATGAAGCAACGGCTCAGATCATCTATCTGTTGTGTCTGTTGCCAAGCATTTTTCTGTTCCAGCCTCTCTTTATGATGATTTTCTGTGTTTTATATCATCGAAATCTTTAATATCTTCACATCATCTTGGGTTTTAGAAAGAGGGATGAGCGTTATTCACTTGGGCTGAACAGTAATTGAAATATTATCAAAACTGCAGTACAGCCACGTGCAATATACATAATGACTAAAGCATTACAGAGCAACAGAGATGCCCCAGCATGCAGATCATATTCTCCAGATTCAAGGGAACGTGTTTGTTACAGACTGTAGCAAATATGGCATTGTGACCATTTTTATATCAGTCTGAATCAAAATTAGGTGCAAATATTACCACTTTCACTCAAATCCCGACTCCGTTTGCAAAATTTGTCAAAAATAATCACAATATTTTTTCTTTTTCACGTGGTTCAGCTGTATTTTTCCCTATTTTCAGACTATTTTCGTAATTAAACAAACATCTTGAGGGTAATCAACACTATTGAGCATTGATTGCATCACTATTGAGACATTTTAATGATATTGATTGTCAGTGGCTGTAAAAGGAAGCAAAATTTTCAGTTCTATCTTATTCTAAATCATGAGTATTCACATGAGACTTCAAAGAAAGCCTTTTTTCAAATAAATAGTCAAGTTTTCAGCCATTAGAGGCCAACAGTCTCCAAGTTATCTTGATTTTACTCTCACAGAAGAATTTAAGGAACTAATTTCTTTTATGTTTGGAAAAGATGACTAGCACATCTTGGAGAGGAAGCAGAGCTCATGTGCCTCTGAGGACCAATAGGACGCAGATTTCCAGCTCAGAAATAATGGTGAGTGAACTCATCTGAAGTGGGTTTAAATTAAAAATTAACAGCTCTACAGCACATGACTGGACTTTGCTCGTGTGCGCGGTGGTGCTCTGTGGGTGGGAGTGCACCGAGCAGGCCTTCTACTCACTTTCCGGTCTTTCACATCCTCCCCGACCGCTTCAACCACCCCGGAGCCCTCCATTCCCATCACGACAGGCGGGGCGGGCAGCAGCTCGTACAGTCCCTGTCTGCCCATCAGCTCGGCGAAGTTCAGCCCGCACGCCTTGACGCGCACCAGGACCTCTCCCGCCTTCAGCTGCGGCTCGCCCTGCGTCTTCACCTGCAGCTTCACTTTATCGAAGCCGCCGTGCCCGGTCAGGACCAGAGCCCGCCAGGAGAGAGTCCTCCCCTCGGCTGCGGGGCTGCTGCTCCCGCACTCCTGCGCCGCATCTGCAGCAGCTGGCGGAGGCTTCGTCTCCGGCTCAGATTGTTGTTGCTGAGTTGGAGCCTCTTCGCCAGACATGGTAGCCTAACCACTTGTGATGTGCCCCTCTCTGGATTTTCAATCTAGATCGATAGTTGTTACGGCTGAGTATCTTTTTTAAAAAAAAATCAGCAATTTCCTCTCGTTAAAACTACCATAAAATAAACGTCCGTCACTTAAGTCAGTGTAGCCTTTGTAAAAGTGAGATGATTGCTGCGTGGTTTCCTGTATGTGCGCTCCGCTCAACAAGTGACCAAACGTCAAATCAAACGTGTTTGAAACAGTACTTCTGGTTTGGATTTTCACAATAAGACAGCTCAACGTTTTAAGATCTTTCGCTGACTAGAAACTCAAGCAATTTAATTAGAAAAAAGGAGAATAAAATAAAACTAAATAAAAGATATATATATATATATGATAGATAGATAGATAGATAGATAGATAGATAGATAGATGAAAATGCAAGATTAGCTTGAATGAATAGCTGCTTTGTGTATGTGTGTGTGTGTGTGGCTGCACTATTTCTACACATTGCGTCTGTTAGTGAAACATAAGGGAAAATATAAAATGGATTTGCTCTTCTTAATGTGAAAACAACATGAAGCGCACCTTGAACGTCAAACTATGTCACAGTTAAATGTGACTTACATGGCTAATACACACAATAGGCCTATCCCTTATTGGGACGAGCTACATTAAATTTTAATTGCGTTTCTGTCTACATACACATATACCGAATATTTAGTCTATAATAAATAAAATTCCAGTTACAAACACTGATAATGTTGTAACCTTAAAAATACATTTATTTAAACGCCAAATCATACGACTTCCGGTGTTTTTCTATCTGTTTGTGTCTGACTTGACGCAGTTCAGAAAAGTGACCGATCGGTTTTCTTGGCAAAGTGAGAGTTAGTGGGCTGCGGAGAGTTTCAAAGCCCGGACACTGGATTACAGCGAGAAACACATGGGATTATTGGAGCCCATAAACATGCAGCTACACTGCAGCTTCCATCCAGGCTGATCAATAATTGATGAAATTATGATAATCTGGTAGGCGTATAAAGATATTAATTATTTAAGTTCTTCGGCTGTTGAATTACTGTAAATCAGTCACAAGAAGTCACTTTTTCGCCACAAAAACACGATTATCTTGATTTTTCTCCTGGGCTCTGATCTGTGGTGAGTAGATAGGCCTACTCTCCATCCCATTGAAGGTTTGGAAGATTTATTGATCATTTATCAAAAATTTACCCCAGTCTCCAAACTGTGTGTCGAGTTACACGTTCCTATCAGCTGACACTGTGTAAACTAATGAGCTCACACACAACCCAGCAGTCATAATCACCAATCATCCTTGGATTCATGGCTGAGAAATAAAGGATCATGACTAGTCAGCCAAACGCAAGCTGTGGTTATTTGGATTCATCCTTTCAAACAGGCATTCTCATGTTTGACCAGCAGATGGAGCTAAAAGACTTGTCACAAGTTAGTTGTACTGAGTAGCGCAAGCTGTATACGTCTATGGTATACATGGTCTGTGATAATAACCTGTAGCCATTTAAGTGAATAATGAAATTAAATGAATTGAATGAGAAATAAACGTGTGAGAAAGTCTTTGTAAGGATGAAGCAACCTAAAAATTTTAGCCTATGTGACCAATTGATCATACTACTACTACTACTACTACTACTACTACCACTTCTACTGCTAATGATACTACTACTACTACTGCTACTACTACTACCACTACTACTACTACTACTAATAATAGTAATTATACTAATACTAATACTACTACAACTACCACTACCACTACTACCACTACTGACAAT